>OY730196.1:80354293-80899293 GCA_963422505.1 Pseudognaphalium luteoalbum | reverse complement strand
AAAACGTTTTCCGGCCAAAAACGGTTTTCACGGTTCCGATTCCGGTCTGACCGGGAAAGTCAACGAGCGAAACCGATCGACAAATAAATCAAAAACCAGTTGAAATCAAATCGTAAATATTTCCGGATCCGGTTGAACCGGTCCAACCGGACAGATCCAACCGGTTTTTAAAACCTTGGCTACATCGTAAGCGGAATCCCAATTATTATGACAAAGTTTTCTTTCCTATTTAGTTGATGACTCATCCTGAGACCAATTTGCTTTCGGTGTTTGAGTATGTCAATTTTTATATAGATATTAAAAGTGTGCTATTTTTTATTTTGATGTATTTGTACTATATGCAGTTTTGAATGTTATTTGATGACATATTATTTTAAGAATGTTTTATTTTTATTTGATATATTTTTATTTAATCATGCGTTTATGGTAATGACTTCTTATAGGAATATTATGGATACAAAAACAAGAAAGGCGATAAGAAAAATGTCTTATTTAGCATTTTTATTGGATTTTATCACCAAAAATGATACCGAGTACTATTATAAGTATACTTATAAGGAACCGTGCATGATATCACCTCAAACCGGAGATACTTGGTTGAATGGTATTTTGAATGGCAATCCTATGCATAGTGTAAATGCGTTCAAAATGCATCCAGATGTCATCTGGATGTTTTGTAGAGAACTTGAATCAAATTATGGACTGGAGTCAACTGTAAAATAAATCTGCTCTTGAAAAGTTAGAGATATTTTTACATACGCTTGCATTGGGGGTATCAAATAGGGATGTTATGGGACGTTTTCAACGGTCTGAGGAGGTTATTAGTAAAACATTTCACGAGGTTTTAGAGACGATAATATTTAGAGGTTTAGGTTTATCAGGTCCAGCACGTGACATTATAGGGTCAAAAGATCCAACTTTTCCTATATCACCTCAGATATTGAACGATGCAAGATATATGCCATATTTTAAGGTACATTTTTTTATCTTATTTTAAATTATAATGTGGGAGACTCTCTTTATCATTTACATTTTTCAACTTGACTTTTAGGATTGCGTTGGATGCATTGATGATACGCACATAATGGCATGCATCCGATAAAGCCAACAATTACGTTATATCGATAGAGAAGGAATACTTGCTTTTACATTTCAGAATGAGCTGCTAAATAACATGCAAGAAGCCTTCAACCGTTCATTTGGGATTTTAAAGAAATGGCGGAGAATCCTCAATAGAATGCCATAATTTAGTGGGCTACACGAATCGATGTTGTTATAGCTGCATTTTCTTTGCATAACTATATTCATAATAGTTCAGAAGAAGATATGATGTTTACCATGTATGAGGAATATCCAAACTATATACCATGAAATGAACTTCCTGATGTTCATGTATCTCAAATAAACAACAAAAATTATCAGGATGAGCATCTAGTGAGATGAGGCAAATCCGATATGATATTGCTACACTAATATGGACTGCACACAACAATGATATATGATGAGCATATTACATTTACGTTTGCCTTATGATATGGTTTAGTTATACCTTTTATGAAAAGGACTCATATGTTATCGAATCAATTAAGTACTTTAGTTTTATATGAATATTATTTGAGGATTTTACTTTTAACTATGTTTCTCATTTAATATTATATTCATATCTTTTTATATCATTTTACATTTCAAAGCTACAACCATAACTATTTTGTTAAAACAATATTATACAAATAAAGCTACAACTTACACCTCCAACTAAAAGCTACAACCTACAGCTACTTTATCAAACATACCCATATATGACATATTTTAAGGTACTTTTTCTTTTTACTTTTATTTTTTCTATATTTAATCATAATATTAGGTTGTAATGTGCCGGACTATCTTTATCATTTACATTTTTAAATTTGAACTTTAAGATTGTATTGGGTGTATTGATGGTACGCACATAGAGCATGCACCCAGAGATTCAACGTCGTTCTATTGGTAGAAAAGGGATATAGCTACTTTAAATGTAATAGAAATTTGCGATTTTAATACGTGTTTCTTACATTTTCTATCAGCTGGTTGGGAGGTATAGCCACACGACACACATGTTATTCTTCATGCAATTAACACATCATCAAGGAACTTCTCACAATCACCTGAAGGTGTCCATGTATTTTATGTTATTTTCAAGTTATATATATATTTACCCATTTTACCACTAAGACATTATTTGGTTGATAAAAGATATTCAGGTAGAAAAGGATATCTTGTTCAATATGCAAGACAAGATATTAAAAATCTCGATTTCAAAAGGAGCCGACAAATAACATGCAATAAGCCTTTTCAACCGATATAACGAAGTTGTTGGATCACTTAGATGCATGCCTCTATGTACGTACCATCAATGTACTTTTAAGATATGTCTCACATATACATATATATATATATATATATATATATATATATATATATATATATATATATATATGTGTGTGTGTGTGTGTGTTATAGATTAGATGGAGGGTGAAGATGTGTCTTCACTCTTTTTTTTCCTTGTTTTCACAGGATCACATTCCTATATATATTTAATATATATATAAAGGGTGGGGATAAAAATAACGGTGAAAACACTTTTTGATTCATAATTTTTTTTTTTTTTGAAATAAACCATAAAAAATTAAGGTTCACACAAAAAAAATTGTGTGAAAAAAAAAATTGAAAAAAAAAAGTCAAATCCGAAAAAAAAAATTAAGGTTCACAATTGAAAAACTTAAAAACTTTTTTGAACCCAAAACAAAAAAATAAGATTCACAATTGAAAAGGTTAAAAACTTGATGTGAACCCCGAAAAAAAATTAAGGTTCACAGTTGGAAAAAAAATGTTCACAATTAAAAAATTTAAAAACTTTCTGTGAACCAAAAAAAATTAAGGTTCACAATTAAAAAAGTAAAAAACTTTTCGTGAACTCAAAAAAATTTAAGGTTCATAGTTGAAAAAATAAAGGTTCACAATTGAAATTTTTTAAAACTTTCCGTGAACCTAGATAAAATTAAGGTTCACAGTTGAAAAAAAAGGTTAAAAATTGAAAAGTTAAAAACTTTCGGTGAACTCAAAAAAAATTAAGGTTCACTGTTGAAAAAGTTAACAACTGTTAGTGAACCCCAAAAAAAATAAAAGTTCACAATAAAAAAAAAACTTAAAAAAATTACAAAAAAAAAAATTATGTGAAAAAATAAGGTTCACAATTAAAAAGGTTAAAAACTTTGTCTGAAACCAAAAAAAAAAAAAAGATTTATGACGAAAATATTATGTGAATAAAGAAAATATAAGGGTTCACAAAAAAATGTGAAGCAAAAAAAAAATTTAAGTTTACAACTTAAAAAAATTGTGAATCAAAAAGTGTTTTCAAAGGATTATTTTTATCCCCACCCACTTTTATATATATATATATATATATATATATATCATGTAATCATGTATTTTTCATTATTTGATGTGATATAGGAAAAGTTGGATTATTTAACCTTATAACGTCACGTGCTAGACCTTGGAAACTAAACATCTAGTGGTTATCCTTTTTAGAACCTCATGAAATGCTCTTCTAATAGTCTCTAAGGAGCGTTGAAATCTTTCCAGAACATCTCTATCAAATACCCCTAATGCAAGCGTATAATATCCCGAAATTTTCAGGAGTGGACATATTATCACTCAACTTCAATCTATAATTTGACTCAAGTTTCTCACATACTTTCCTGAACACGTCTGGAGACATTCTAAATGCATTTACACTACGAATAGGATTTTCATTCAAAAGAACATCATCCAACAAAGCCTCTCCATTTTGAGTTGATGTCATGCACAGTTCTTTATGGATATACTTATATACTTATAATAGTACTCGGAAGCTACATCATTTATAGTGATCAAATCCAATAAAAATGCCACATAAGACATTTTTCTTATGGTCTTTTTCTTATTTTTGCATCCATAATAATCCTATAAGAAGTCGATATAATAAATACAAATAACAAGACATCAAATGAAAATCAAACTTTCTTGAAATAATAAGTCATCAAATAACAACTAAAAACTACATATAATACGAATACATCATAATAAAAAAAATAGCACGACTAATAACTACAAAAGAAAAAATGACATAATCAAACACCGAAAGCAAATTGATCTCATGATGAGTCATGCATAAACTAAATAGAAAAAAAAAATATTGGTTGTTGGGATGACGCTTATAATGTAACCAATTAATCCTATATTCATCATTGTTCATAGTCACAAAAAATATCTATATTCGCGAGTGTTTCAAAAAAATCCATCGCAAACACATCTACAACTCATCACCTCTTATCATTAACCCCCTACATATCAAGTGGTCCGTCACGCTTATAACCACATCAATACTAGACTTGCTATTTTGATTGGCGCTAGACGCTTAATTCTGACTCTATAATACGCAAAACATGTTATGTAGCACTACTTTGAGTTATATGCTCCCTTAACATAACAAATCTCAATGATTGCCTCCCTTTCCTTTTCATATTATTGGTTGTAGAAGTTAAATAAGGCCAAAACCGTTTCGTCTAGCCAACCCTTTTTTTCTGGTTACGTTAGTTGGGGCATCTTTCAATTATTTAAAGAAATAAGTTCATGAACTTCACCTTTATAATAAATACCCTAAAAGCATGTTACATTAAAATACGTAAACATGAATGCTGTGAATTAGATATATAAGGTTGTTGTAAATTAAAGGACATTATAAAAAGTCTTACTATTTGGTTTATGTTTACTAACATCAATTAATGGGCATGAAAAACAAGCCAAGTGAACATAAACAACAAAAACTTAGGTTCTAAGTGTATACCTTAAACGTATATACCTTCGTAAACAATTCAAAACATAAATCAAAGGACTTTTTAACAAAAAATTTAAGCATATTACTGTTTCAATATTCGAACAAAGTACTAATACTTGAAACAAACACATGACTAGAAAATCTAGATTCTTCAATTTCTAATAGACTAATTAAGATCTAAGCCGTGTGCTACATATGTATTAATATATCGATATCTATATTTTATTTATATATAAAGAAATACATTTATATATAAAGAAATACATCAAACACACAATTCATGCCAAAAAAGTAAAAAAATACATGTATAACTTATTGATGTTATGGGAAATTCTTGCGCAGATCTACCATCACACTAATAACACTAATAAGGGCAAATTGACGAAAATGAACTAGTACACATTAAAGGGTATATGTCCAATTTATGCACATAAATCGCTTTAAATAACTACAATTAAACATTGGTAAATATCATTTAGCATTATGAGCGCTTTTTGTAAAAACTTGTATTTTTTTAGAAAGACAAATCCACACTAACTACTCACGATTATTATATACAACTATAAATATTTACAAATTGTCTCCCATGAAACTTGAACACACAATCATTATGTTAAAATGTTCCCTACATACCGCTAGCCCATAGGCCCTTGAGTAATTAAAACATGTATTTAACCTTACGTTACCGTTTATATTTGGTAACATATACCCTTTAGAGTGTTTTTTAAGGGATAAGTCCACCGAAATGCAAATAACTTTGGTCCGATATCTATTGTGTATAAGTGTAACAAACTAACACGTGGGTGTAAGAATGCAACCAACTTTCAATAAGAGTGTTTTAATGTAATTTGTTGACGTGTTGATGACTTGTCAAACTCTCCGGATGCCACGTGGCACCTTCAACGAGCGACTAGTCAACAAATTACATTAAAACACCTTTTTTGAACGTTGATTGCATTTTTACACCCATGTGTTAGTTGGTTACACACAATATATATCGGGCCAAAGTTTGTTCCATTTCGGTGAACTTATCCCTTATTTTAATAGTTACCCTTTTAAAAGAAAAAAATAGTTGATCTCCAAAATGCAAAAAGGTCAAGTAGTTATCCCTTTTTCGACAATTAACCCCACTAACAATTGAAGCAATTTACTCGTGCAAAATGTACATGGGGAAAAAGCAATATATATCCATCCATAACTAGCTAGAATACTACTCCCTTCGTCTCAAATTTATAGTTCATCTTTCCATTTTGGAATGTCACAAATTTATAGTTCACTTGTACTTTTAAACCAATCAAAATATTTGTATGTGGTGAAAGATTAAATCTTATTGATTGTAGAGTACAACTAGTACATTTTTCATAAACTGCGTGTTTTTTGTATGTGGACAATAAAATTAGGACGGAAGGAGTATAAGTAATCAACTTTGTGATTGTGAACATCAGGTAGAGGTAGATAAGACCTGCAGTTACGCGTTCGAGTCTAGTTATATATATTTTTTTCACCTTGAAAACAACTAATTAAACAAAAAGATATTATTAGCAAGAAAACTGTGTTATACTACAAGCATGTTCCTTTAACCGCGGGTTATGTGATTCATATCTATCTCATGTTAACCGTGAGATCAATCGATGGGGCCAACAAAAGGTCGGTTTTACCCTTTCATTTTATAGTAGATTAGTGCATACAAAGAACTAGAGGAAACGCTACCAAATCTACATGGAGTCCCACGAAAATTACAAGGCCTAATCTTTAACGATCCAAAAAAAGTACACCTACACCACACCTCATTACGATACAAAAACTAATACCATATCATGGCAAAACATTATGACTTGTATGTCCTCTAATACATGATATGAACTTTGATATTTATGATCACAAAACTAGAGAACAAAGTAATATGAAGAATACGAATGATGTACTTACAGTAGGTGAGAGGCATAGAGGAGATCCTAAGGGCTGTGATGAAGGTAATGGACATACAGATCGATGCACGTTATGCGGATATATATACATACATAACATTCGTAAATCAATCTTATGCAAAGTTTAGGGGTTTTTTTAAAATATAGCTTTCTAATATATATATATATATATGCAACATAAATTATTATCTCATTATACAGGGTGACGCAAGGACATTCAAGTAATTCTTATCTCATTATACTCTTTAAGAATTTAATGTGTATACTTTAACATAACTTATTCACATCTTAATATATACTCTTTCAATTAATTAATTGATAAATTTTATAGCTTATTTTGATAACTTGTCATATATAAGGTACAAAATCGCGGATTTTCTAATTGTGTTTATGCATTTGTCATTAAATATTTAGTATCTTCACCATAGTTCATTAATATATACGAAAAATTCCATTGGAACATGTCCAAATGGTTCGGACAGTTTGTTTCTAATGCACAATTGTATTATAAGAATGAATATTGATTTAAACTGTTATTCCTTTCAAATTAAAGTGATATACAAACCAAAGTAATATTAAATATTAGAAAGGCATATATGTAACATCCTCTCCAGTAGCCTGGTAATTTTCTATTTAAATCTATTATTTAAATTTTATTAAATATTTGATACCAACTGTTAATTAAGAAACTTAAGTAAATAAGTCTTAGGACTTATTGTGGATAGTAAATTGTTACTTGTTTTAATTTACTATAGTTGACAGTATCATAAAGTAACACTTATCGCGAAAGATTTTTAGGTTCCAGACAATAGATTTAGAACGGGTATAGAATACCCAACTATTTAAACTAAACAAAATGGAGACCGACTCCATTTTCTTCTCCTGGTTATCACTGTTTAAACTATTAACTCATCAAAAACCCTAGAACTTGAAATTGAATTAGTGACTAAGTGATTGTGAGCTAAATATAGCTTATCTTCTGCTTATTATCATCATCTCCATCAGGAAGTGTAGGTATGGTGTTTGTTTTGTGAATTCACAAGTTTATTAAGTTGAATGGATTGAGTTGATTTGATAATTCAAATTGTTTGATGTTAAAATTGTCAACATATGGTAACACTTTGAGGATAGAAACATGAAATGGCTAAATTGTAACTGATTATGAAGCTAAGTTTCTTGATTTAGAGATTGAGCTCGAGCTGAATTATGCAGAATAAAGTTGCAGGTTTCTGGGTTTTACTCCATAGCCGATCGGCTATGTTACTGAACCGATCGGGTATGGATTGTTGAGCCGAACGGCTTCTTTTAGCCAAACGGCTAAGATAGACCAAAACCACCACAGAACGTGACCTTGGACTAAAAAAACACTGAAATGTAAACGTTAACCGATCGGGTATCATTAATGAGCCGATCGGGTAAGTGATTTGAGCCGAACGGCTAAAATGAGACGAACGGCTAAGCTAGTACAAAATTGTCACAGAACTTGGAATCGAAAGAAAGTGTAGGGAATTAACAAGCTAGCCGATCGGCTATGATTAGCCAGCCGATCGGGTATGGTTTAAACAGGAACAACTCAGTTTTATTTTGTGATATATTTACGTTGTATGGATACGTTTGTACAGTTAATAGAAAATAAGTATATAGTGGTGTGATTAATTGTATAACATTGTAATTTCATTAAAGTTATTGATCGATGACAAGTTATTAACTTGTGTGTTTTATGATATTTCAGATACTCCAAAGACTCAGTGACTAGAAACTGAGTGTGGATTCTATCGAGGTATCGGTGAGTGGATTTAGAACTCACCCTTTGATTTAGTTGTAACTATTTGGTTACAACAAGAATACGTAGATTGATTATACGATAGTTAATCTGTATTATTGATTATGAATCTATGTGAAATGTGAATCTATGTGTATCAAATTATTGAGGTCAACGTGTAGTTGGACTTTTTGGTTATTATGTGAATTACACAGGTTTTGATTCATTTGTTGTGTTCGAAACTTGTGTATGAGTTTAATAACCAATAGTTATCGGTCTATTCTGTAATGGCCATACAGATTGACGTTAAGTGTTCTTTGGGAATCCCCGGGTATTATGATATCCCAAGAGCCACCGATCCTCATTGAACAAGAATGTGTTTACTAGTAATTGCTGTAAACAGATTGTTATGCTAAGTTGAATTGTGTGTGATAAATTTATTCACTTAGCTTCGTGCTAATCCCTCATCCTACTTCCTGCAGGGTTTGATATATATGTGGGTGTCAAGAAAAGGGTGCTTTCGCAGGGAATGTCTGACAGATTATGACTCTGATATGGTTTTGTTATAAACCTTGTTTTGTAATAGATAATACCCCGACATGTGCAGTTTTTAAACAGTTCTACGTTGGTATATTTTGAATATGTAACGGTGTATGTACATTATCTTAATGTACAGTATATAAATATGTTTTAAATTCATACGCTTCCGAGTAAAATAATATAAAATTGTGGTACTAAAAGAGGGGTGTTACAAGCTTGGTATCAGAGCATAGATTTGGGTGAATTGAGCATTGTAAAGTGTTCAATCCCAAATCTAGAGTTTGTTATGTCAAACATTCCTGGTTATGGGATTTAGCATTGTGTATGAATCTGTTAGTAGATAAGTGCTAACGATTAACAAGTTTCAAGTTGTTGTGTGGAATACAGATATGGCAGATAACGAGCAACCGACCGCTAACCTGAATAATGCCTCACGGATTGATGTTCCTCATCCAGATATTCATAATGAGAGACATGATCATGAGGGTACTTCTATTCCTGCTCGAGAAGAATCGAATAGAGATGATTATCTTTTCCAGTTAGAAGATGAGGTGATTAATCTCAGAGAATTTAAAAGACAGGCTGAAACTGCATCATCTCAGCAACGTTCTCAGCAACAGATACGTGTGTTTGGTAATATTTCTCCGTTGCAATCAAATAAACAGTGTTCCTTTAAAACGTTTATGGCAAGTAAACCACCCGAGTTTAGAGGGAGTACCAATCCATCAGTAACTTTAAACTGGTTAAGAGATATGGAGCGAAAATTTGATGTTACTCGCTGTGAAGAAGAATTTAAAGTGTTTTATGCTATTCAATGTTTGAAAGACGAAGCTATGGTTTGGTGGGACTCGATTACTGGTCATTTGACTCAACCGCAGAAAGAAGCTATTCGATGGCCTGAATTTCATCAAGCTGTTTGTAACCAATATTGTTCAGACTTTGAGATGGCACGTATTAGAAGAGAGTTTATGAATCTTCAATTAACCGATAAGATGACTATCGATGAGTTAATCACACAGTTTTCGGAAAAACTACGGTTTGTACAGCATTGGGTTCCCGATGAGAAAACCAAAATAGAGCAGTTTGTGGAAACATTACCTCATAATTATCGTACCACAGTAAGATTAGCTAGTAATTTATCTCAAGCGTTTACTCTTGCACGCTCGGTTGATAGTGACATTAGAGGTTTTCAAGAATCTCAAGCTAGAAATACTTCTTCTTCGTTCCCAAGGGCTAGAACAGATGTTTCGGGCAAAGGAAAGTCCAGGTGGCAGGGTAATCTTCAGGGTCAGAGATTTAGCAATAAAAGTGGTTCCTCTGGAAGTTCTAACTGGTGTACTTCTTGTCGATCTAAACATAATGGTCCATGTACAATTCAGACGAACAAATGTGTTAAATGTGGTGAATTGGGTCACGAGTTTAAGAATTGTAAGTTTCCCAATTTTGTGTGCTGGAACTGTAAGAAAGAAGGACATCGAGTTGGTCAGTGTCCTGAGGCAGGTAGACAGAGTTCTGGTTCGGTCGGGAGTTCGTCATCTTCCGGTCAAAAGCGAAAGAATCCTCCGCCAGCGACGAGTAGGGCATTTCAGATGACAGTCGATGAGGCTGTCCACACCGATGATGTGATTACTGGTACTTTTCTTATAAACTCTGTACCGGCTCGTGTATTATTTGATTCTGGAGCAAATTGTTCTTTTATATCTGTGTATTTCTGTGATAAGTTGAAACTGATCCCTACTGTGATAACTAAGCCCTTAGAAGTAGAGATTGTTAGTGGCAAATTAGTTCCTGTTACCACCTCGGTGACTGGAGCTAATATTGTGATAGATGGTCAGACTTTTCCAATTTCATTTCTGTTAATGCCGATTCCAAGTTTTGATGTGATTATTGGCATGGATTGGTTAAGTCAGTTTAAAGCAAGTATAGATTGCCACCATAAGCTTATTAGAATCCCAATCTCTGAAGAGTCATACGTTGTGGCTCGAGGAGAACGGGATAGTGGGTGTATTCTTCTGATTTCCATGATGAAAGCTAGGAAGTCGATGTCTAAAGGTTGTGAGTCTTATCTAGCTTATGTCATCGATGCCAAATTAGAAAAGAAGTCTATTTTCGATGTTCCGGTTGTGTCTGAATATCCAGAGGTGTTTCCCGATGAATTACCTGGTTTACCACCGGTTAGGGAAGTTGAATATCAGATTGATCTTATTCCTGGCTCCTCTCTCGTAGCTAAAGCTCCCTATAGATTAGCTCCATCTGAGATGCGAGAAATGATGAATCAGATACAGGAGTTATTGGACAGAGGTTTTATTAGACCGAGTTCTTCTCCTTGGGGTGCACCGGTTTTGTTTGTGAAAAAGAAAGATGGGTCATTCAGAATGTGTATTGATTATCGGGAATTAAATAAAAAAACAGTAAAGAATAAATATCCTCTGCCTCGAATAGATGATTTGTTTGATCAGTTGCAGGGATCTTCTGTGTATTCTAAAATTGATCTGAGGTCAGGATACCATCAGGTTCGTGTTCGTGAACAAGATATTCCAAAGACTGCTTTTCATACCAGGTATGGTCATTATGAATTCTTGGTGATGCCTTTTGGTTTGACTAATGCTCCAGCAGTTTTCATGGATTTAATGAACCGGGTATGTCGACCATTTCTCGATAAGTTTGTAATTGTTTTCATCGATGATATTCTCGTGTATTCTAAATCCGAATCAAAACATGTTATGCATTTGAGATTAGTTCTTGAAACCTTGAAAAGAGAACAGTTATACGCAAAATTTTCTAAATGTGAGTTCTGGATTCGAGAGGTACCGTTTCTGGGTCATATTATTTGTAACGATGGGGTTAAAGTTGATCCTTCTAAAGTTGAAGCTGTAATGAACTGGAAAACTCCAAAGAATGCTTCCGAGATTAAAAGTTTTCTGGGTTTGGCGGGTTATTATCGGAAGTTTATTAAGGACTTTTCTAAAATTGCTGGTTCGTTGACTAAATTAACTCGTAAGAATGAGAAATTTGTGTGGACTGATCAGCAGGAAACAGCTTTTCAGACTTTGAGACAGCTATTATGTCAGGCTCCTGTGTTGGCACTACCCAATGGATCTGATGATTTTGTTGTTTACTGTGATGCATCTTATGCCGGGTTGGGTTGTGTTCTGATGCAGCGGGATAGAGTAATTGCTTATGCTTCTCGTCAGTTGAAACCACATGAAAAGAACTATCCCACACATGATTTAGAATTGGCAGCAGCTGTGTTTGCTTTGAAAATCTGGAGACATTATTTATATGGTACTAAATGTATTGTTTGTACGGACCATAAAAGTCTACAGTATGTGTTTTCACAGAAAGAACTGAATATGCGTCAAAGGCGATGGTTAGAATTAATCAAAGATTATGATTGTGAAATACGTTACCACCCAGGAAAGGCAAATGTAGTTGCAGACGCATTGAGCAGAAAAGGTACTTCTGACCGAGTCTATTTTCTGAAAGTTAATATTTCTTCTGACTTAGTGAATCAAATTAAAGCTGTACAGTTAGAAGCTTTGTTGGAACATAATCTTAAGTCAGAAATTATGTTGAAAAGAAAGGACTTATTGGTTGACGATTCTAGAGGATTAAAGACTTTTCAGTCTCGTGTTTGGATTCCTTTGATTGGTAATATTCGAGATATGCTATTGACTGAAACTCACAAATCACGTTTGTCTGTCCACCCTGGTAGTACACGGATGTATAATGATTTGAAACCTTTGTACTGGTGGCCTACAATGAAAACTGATATTGCAAAGTTTGTTGGTAATTGTCATATATGTGCTCAAGTGAAAGCTGAACATCAAAAGCCATATGGGTCAATGAAACAGTTAGAAATTCCAGAATGGAAATGGGAACATTTAACTATGGATTTTGTAACCAAACTTCCACGTACATCTCGAGGGAATGACATGATTTGGGTCATTGTTGACAGATTGACCAAGAGTACACATTTTCTGGCTACTAGTGAGACTACTTCTCTCAGTAAACTCGCACAGTTGTATGTTAATGAAATTGTCTCGAGACATGGTATTCTCGATTTATTTCTCATTTCTGGCAGAGTTTACAACAGGAGTTGGGTACACGTATTAATCTCAGTACGGCTTATCATCCTCAGACAGACGGTCAGTCAGAACGTACGATTCAAACGTTAGAAGATATGCTCAGAGCTTGTGTATTAGAATATGGAGGTTCTTGGGATTCTCACCTTCCTTTGGTGGAGTTTGCTTATAATAATTCCTATCATTCCAGTATTGGTATGCCTCCTTATGAAATGCTCTATGGTCGTCGTTGTCGTACCCCCACATGTTGGTTAGAAGTTGGAGAAAAGCAGTTTGCGGGCCCAGATATTGTACAGATCACAGCTGATAAAGTGACTATCGCCCGAGAAAAGTTAAAAGCTGCACGTGATAGACAGAAACAGTATGCAGACCCACGTAGGCGACCAGTTACCTTTACCGAAGGTGAGTTAGTGTATTTGAAAGTCTCCCCGTGGAAAGGCGTTATTAGATTTGGAAAACGAGGAAAATTGGCACCTAGATATATTGGCCCCTTCAGAATCCGTCAGGTGGTTAATGACCAATCAGTTTCATTGGATCTCCCTCCTGAGCTTGCTGGTATTCATGACACGTTTAATATCTGTTATTTGAGAAAGTGTAATGTCGAGGATCAATCTCAAATTCTTCCTTTACAAGATTTGAAGGTTGATCAGAATCAGAAATTAGTTGAAGAACCAATTGAAATTCTCGATAGAAAAGTTAATAAACTCAGAAAGAAATAGATACCAATAGTGTTAGTGAAATGGAAACACAGTTTAGGTTCCAATTTGACCTGGGAGACTGAGGAGTCTATGAAATCCAGATATCCTGAATTGTTTGATCAAGTTTAGATTTCGGGGACGAAATCTCCTAAAGGAGGGGAGATTTGTAACATCCTCTCCAGTAGCCTGGTAATTTTCTATTTAAATCTATTATTTAAATTTTATTAAATATTTGATACCAACTGTTAATTAAGAAACTTAAGTAAATAAGTCTTAGGACTTATTGTGGATAGTAAATTGTTACTTGTTTTAATTTACTATAGTTGACAGTATCATAAAGTAACACTTATCGCGAAAGATTTTTAGGTTCCAGACAATAGATTTAGAACGGGTATAGAATACCCAACTATTTAAACTAAACAAAATGGAGACCGACTCCATTTTCTTCTCCTGGTTATCACTGTTTAAACTATTAACTCATCAAAAACCCTAGAACTTGAAATTGAATTAGTGACTAAGTGATTGTGAGCTAAATATAGCTTATCTTCTGCTTATTATCATCATCTCCATCAGGAAGTGTAGGTATGGTGTTTGTTTTGTGAATTCACAAGTTTATTAAGTTGAATGGATTGAGTTGATTTGATAATTCAAATTGTTTGATGTTAAAATTGTCAACATATGGTAACACTTTGAGGATAGAAACATGAAATGGCTAAATTGTAACTGATTATGAAGCTAAGTTTCTTGATTTAGAGATTGAGCTCGAGCTGAATTATGCAGAATAAAGTTGCAGGTTTCTGGGTTTTACTCCATAGCCGATCGGCTATGTTACTGAACCGATCGGGTATGGATTGTTGAGCCGAACGGCTTCTTTTAGCCAAACGGCTAAGATAGACCAAAACCACCACAGAACGTGACCTTGGACTAAAAAAACACTGAAATGTAAACGTTAACCGATCGGGTATCATTAATGAGCCGATCGGGTAAGTGATTTGAGCCGAACGGCTAAAATGAGACGAACGGCTAAGCTAGTACAAAATTGTCACAGAACTTGGAATCGAAAGAAAGTGTAGGGAATTAACAAGCTAGCCGATCGGCTATGATTAGCCAGCCGATCGGGTATGGTTTAAACAGGAACAACTCAGTTTTATTTTGTGATATATTTACGTTGTATGGATACGTTTGTACAGTTAATAGAAAATAAGTATATAGTGGTGTGATTAATTGTATAACATTGTAATTTCATTAAAGTTATTGATCGATGACAAGTTATTAACTTGTGTGTTTTATGATATTTCAGATACTCCAAAGACTCAGTGACTAGAAACTGAGTGTGGATTCTATCGAGGTATCGGTGAGTGGATTTAGAACTCACCCTTTGATTTAGTTGTAACTATTTGGTTACAACAAGAATACGTAGATTGATTATACGATAGTTAATCTGTATTATTGATTATGAATCTATGTGAAATGTGAATCTATGTGTATCAGATTATTGAGGTCAACGTGTAGTTGGACTTTTTGGTTATTATGTGAATTACACAGGTTTTGATTCATTTGTTGTGTTCGAAACTTGTGTATGAGTTTAATAACCAATAGTTATCGGTCTATTCTGTAATGGCCATACAGATTGACGTTAAGTGTTCTTTGGGAATCCCCGGGTATTATGATATCCCAAGAGCCACCGATCCTCATTGAACAAGAATGTGTTTACTAGTAATTGTTGTAAACAGATTGTTATGCTAAGTTGAATTGTGTGTGATAAATTTATTCACTTAGCTTCGTGCTAATCCCTCATCCTACTTCCTGCAGGGTTTGATATATATGTGGGTGTCAGGAAAAGGGTGCTTTCGCAGGGAATGTCTAACAGATTATGACTCTGATATGGTTTTATTATAAACCTTGTTTTGTAATAGATAATACCCCGACATGTGCAGTTTTTAAACAGTTCTACGTTGGTATATTTTGAATATGTAACGGTGTATGTACATTATCTTAATGTACAGTATATAAATATGTTTTCAATTCATACGCTTCCGAGTAAAATAATATAAAATTGTGGTACTAAAAGAGGGGTGTTACAATATAGTTCAGCCATAGTACAATGTATTGAGGCATTGATGAAACACTTGAAGATTGGGTTATCATCTTTGTACATAACTAAATACGTGTTGTTCATTACCTTAGTTAAAATTTTATTGAAGAAGTTTATATCAATAACGCAGTAGTCGTCAATATCATGTCCAAGTGAGCAGATGTGGTTAATAAGATTTTCGACCTTAACGATATTGTCTAAGATTTTTGTATATCATCTTGCACAATTTCATCTTTGGAAAAGTTTGCTTTTATCCAATCAAGGAATTCGTGGAAAGGCTCTTCATCTACAAAAAAAAAAATTAAACATTTGTTAATTAAATGCTTTTTACACATGATAAAACAAATAAACCTTTCATACCTCCATTATTAATGGTAGAAGAATTTTCTTGTGAAGTATGAGATTCTTTTTCATATTTACATAAGAATGTAAAATTTTGTTACTAAGCATAAAAAAATTCTTAAATCTTGTGATTAAAATAAAAACAATATATATATATATATATATGTTAAAGGATGTATGAAACATACCTTTGGAGTTTCTATTGTGATTCATTGTGGTACAGTGGAGATAATGAATGTATTTGAGGTGGATTAAAATGCATATAAATGGATGTATGGTGTGATTAGTGTATTAATTTTACTTTTTTGCAAGAGAGTTTGTGGATTGGGCATAATTGTTATTGTCCGTTATTCAATTGTTTGATCACTTTTAAGTTTTTAAACAAATTTATTTGTAAAGTAGCAGAATTTTTTTTTCCTAAAAAATCAATGATTTAATCTTTACTTTAATTTAATATTAATATAATATTATTATCTATTATTATAGTAATATTAATAAAATAATGAATTGTGGTGCCGGGTTATATTTTTTCCAAAAAGAACGTTTAGTTTATTATTATAATAATAACTAGTTTAAGATCCGCAAAATTTGCAGGTTGACTTAATGATATGTCTTATATGGACGTGTTATATGGATTTAATAAGTGTTTTGGTGTTGGTGTACAGTACATCGGTTTGTATTGTTTTAATTTTAAATAAAAATGTATTAAGAATTTGAATTGTGATAGATTTTGGATTGATGAGTCCAACTAAATAAATCAATTAATAGGGATGATATTGTGTATGATATCACTTTGTTATTTGTATTGATATTTAATAATACTATATTATTTAAATTCGTACGGATATATTTTTCCAAATAAACAAATTTACCGGTTTAACAGGTAAATACTATTTTGTACTTAAAAAAATAACGATCTTTGCAGGGCGTTGGTGGTTTTCGTCCATCTAAGTTACTCTATGTAATTTAAATCAACAACCTATAATGCTTTACTTTATCTTTTTAACTTTGACGAAAGATGTGAAAACATGACAACTCAAATACAGGCTTTACTGACCCGGATGACGTTAACACGGCCTTAGAAGATTAAATGGTAAATTATTTTAGTGTTGTAAATTGAGATATAGAGAAATTAGTGGCAAAAGATTAAATTTATTAATCAATTATTGATAACATTGTACATGATAGTACTTCTTTTTTTGTATTTGTATTGTTCTTTAATAATGATGTTATATTATGTACCGAAACTTTGAATTTGTTAATTAAAAAGTTAAAATATTAGCTTCAAGATTTTAAACCTTGTAATTCGATATCGTTTTTTTTTCGTGTTTCAAATTTGCGTCGTATTTTAAATAACTTTTTTTTGTTTCGCCAAAGTTACATACACGAGGATAACCGAAACCCGCGAATAAATATGAAAAACCTATTGGTAATACTAATTGGGTACTCAACGGATATTGGGTCGGGTATCGTTATGATATTTAAACTGGTATGAGTACAGATACATCAAAACTCACCGGAAACCGACCCCTTGACATCCATAATCCAAGCATTGTAAATTTGAAATTGATAAAAGAATTAAAAAAGACGGTAGTATTGATACAAATACACTAAAATTCGTCGGAACTCGACCCGTTGGCATCCATGATCCAAGAATTGTAAATTAGAGATTGATAAAAAGATTCAAAATAGTAGGTCGTATAAGAATTTAATCACTGGGCGATAAAATGAAGTTATTAATTTTTTGGAATTGAAAATAACTTATTGGAGTTTTTCATAAAAAGTAAAATAAATAAGATTGTAGAAAGAGTTTGAATTATAAAAGAAATAATAAAATATAAAATATTTGGAGCATTATTTACAATTAAAGGAAAAACATAGGATATATATTGTAAATATTGAAGGGTGTATATTGTAAATATAGAAGGGTGAATTAGTCTTTTAATCACATAATAATAGGATTAATGATGTCATGAAATAAATTAAGGGTTAGATCTTAATTGTTGATCCTCATCTAATGGTCATTATTTTCTCAAGATTTTTCTTTTAATATATAAGATAGATTAAACTTTAATTAATTCAATTAATATGAGATTATATTATTATTATCATTATTATTATTATTATGATTTTTATGATTGTTATTGTTATTATTATTATTATTATTATTATTATTATTATTATTATTATTATTATTATTATTATTATTATTATTATTATTATTATTATTATATTTAATAATAATAAATTGTGGGGGGAAAGTGTAACTATTGAGATTAAATATACACGATTAGATCTCATTAAAGGAACACATCGAATGGCCCAGATTGTTTTATGGTATTCTGTTATATATAAATAAATAAATAAATATGAAAGAAAAATAAATAAATAAATATATATATATATATACATATATATATATATATATATATAATTAATTAAATATTGGAAAAATATGATTACATTATTATGTTCAGTTTAATTTTATTTATTATTCCAAATGTGAGATCGAAAATATATATCAAGTTTAATCGTATCGATATATTTATATTTATTTACATTAAAAGAAAAGTCACGACGAGATTTATTTAAAAATAAAAAAGAGCATAGTAATGTAATCATATTTTTGATCAATTATTATTATTATTATTATCATTATTATTGTTATTATTATTACGAATTATAGAAAAACATTAATGCATTAATTTATATTATTTCAATAAAATGTATTACAATGTAAAATGAGGCATTTGGGGGAGAGTTGGGATTATTAGAGTACAAGAATTATTGAAAGAATAGAAATACCAATTTACCTCTAAACTTAAAGATCTCACAAACGACAAATCGAAAAATTATGAAAATTGCACAATTAGATTCAGCTTTTTATCCTCTTTGATTTGTTGTCCCTCAAAACATACTTTCGATGATTTTTTTTTTTCATTTTTTGGTGGATTTCACATTTTACTAACACATTTATTAAAGTGTTGCGTTTAGGGTTTGGGGTTTAGGGGTTGGGATTTAGTGTTTGAGGTTTGAGGTGGGGTTAGGGTTTAGTTTTTGAGGTTTGGGGTTTAAACCCCAAACCCTAAACACTTTACAAAACTCTAAACCTTACTAAACCCTAAACCATAAACCCTACTAAATCCTAATCTTTACTAAACCCTAAACCCTATATCTAAATCAAATGTTCAACCAAATATTAACACATGTGTACTAAAATGCGAAACTCACCAAAAATGGGAAGAAAAAAAACTCGTCGAAAGTATGATTAAGGGATGGCACATCGAAGAGGATAAAACGCTGAATTTAATGATGCAATTTTTATAATTTTCCGATTTGTCGTTTGTGAGATATTTAAGTTTGAAGGTAAATAGGTTTTATATATATGAAACATTCTCTTTATACAAATGGTACAATTTAATTGATACTTTCATTCTTACAATAATTCTTGTACTTCAATGAACTTTTCTCTTTGGTGGAATGTATTCGTGGCATAACAATTTGTTACGTGAGCTTAGAAAGTTAAATTGGATAATATTATTGTATGTATACTACGGGTTCTTTTGATGCGCGATTGTAATCCCAAAGATGTTTATAACAGTCCCTTTGAGTATTGGTTATATATTTCTTAATATATCTTTTTAAAATATTTTTTAATGCCAGTATGATTTTGAAAACCTTTATAGAAATGATGTGTTCGGCGTTTGGAGTATGTAAAAATTGGGTTCCTACAAAATGAAATTGCGAACCTTAAATTTACAACAGATAGTTGTCAAGTTTGCTTTGAGTACGATCAATAAAAATCAATAAATTTGGTTCTCAATTTCATTTTGCATACCATAACTACACACCAATAAAACACACTACTATTGAAAAAAAAATTATACTAACATCATGTTTTCATGTCTTTACTAAAATTTAATTTATTATCATCGTGAATATCAATCACTAAGTGCACCGGTTACCCTGCAAGATTTGAGAAAATACAAATAGTTCATTTATGTTAAAAAATATTATAATAATAACAAAAGAGATTGTTGATCTAACTCATCTAACCATAAAAATAAGAGAAAAGTACATAAGCCATCCTTATGGTTTGCTGCAAATTACACTCGCAGTCCTTTAATTAATTAAATTATGCAGATCATCCTTTATTTTAAAATGTGTTACGTCAATAGTCCTTTACACTAACGATTGTTAACTCTTCATTAAAAAAGACCTTGTGTGTAATTTTTTTCTTCTTTTACATTATTTGAGTAAAATAATATATATATATATATATATATTGTGATAACCTGTACTTAGGCGTATTAATTTACTCTAAGCTTGCTTGTAATTACTTGTGATTAGTTTGAAATAGAACTAAGTTGCTTGTAATATAACGTATATTGAATATACACACGTACGTAATAAATTGATATTACACGATTTGCTTGGATGGATTCCGACTTAACTGGACGTTGGTGAACGCAATTTATTAAATAATACAAAATTATTTGATAAACATATCTATTTCCAAATATTATTGCGATAATATTTCACAAGCATTTCGTATCATATATAATGCTCAGAAACGATCAAAAACGCGTGAAACGCGCCCGACACGCAAAGATAAACTCAAGTTATATTTTTATAACTCAAAACTAAGTATTTTAATAAAATACTTCAAGTAAAAATATCGCGATTACACGCGTACAATTATAACATTTAAAAACGTTATACGGTTAATTAAAACGTAAAACGAACGGGTAAAAGGGCACCGCACACAACACAACTTTGGGGAAACAAATTTACTCACCACATGGGGTGGGACCCCTCTGAATTATACTCAGAGTATGGCTTGCCATACTCTCCCCATCCTTCCTTGAATTATACTCAACATTACCACCATCACTCATTCACACACCATACTTCCTCTATCACTCTCTACTCCTTCTCTCTCTCTCTATATCGGCTCTCTCTCTCTCTTTTCACAGAGTTCCAGCCCAAAAACAATCACCACATTCCACCATTAAGCCACCACAATCCGCCATATCACCGCGACGAAGATTTTCAAGAATACACGCGGAATCGAGCACTCTACTCCTTCTTTCTTTTTCTTCTACTAAACAACCATTGTAAGAACTTCATTTCTCTTCTAAAGTACTTGCTTTATGTTTATTTACATGTTCTAGTACTCCCTCGACTTGGATATGTCCAAAACATAAATCGAAACGCATTTTACAACTTGAAATGCTACTTTAACTTTCTGTCCAGAAAAAGGGTCAACTTCCATGATTTTTATAAAATTCATCTCTTAACTAAAATGGTCGCTTCTTAAGCCTAAAATGTAGCTCGTGGTGTTAGCTTTCCAACGACATCTATTTCGTGACATATCGATTTCGTTTACTATTTTAAAATAATACTTCCGTTAAGGTGCGTATTACTGTTCCGGCGGACAGAAACATTCATCCCCTTCTCGAGACCATATCTTGAGTTCTAGACCACTAAAACGTATGATACCAGTGTCAAAACCTCACATATTTTGTCAACTTTAAAAAGTTCTTCTATGACCATTTCCAGAAATGTCCTTATTTTCGTGTATAACTCGATCTTTAAACATATAACCGTTTTGGACCAAGTCTGACCACACCTTGAAACTATTTTTGTTTAAAATAGTAAATGAACATATAAAAATATCATAAAGTTCAGAAATGAACTAGACATATATGAGGACATGTGTGATTTTTGGTTAGGTATAAATCGGACTAGAAATGCTCCAAATCGAAAGGCTTATCGAGTTTATAACAAACAGTGGTAACGAGTTATAAACTAACAGTGGTAACGAGGTTGTAAACTAACAGTGGTAACGAGATTATAACAAACAGTGGTAACGAGTTAATAAGCTAACAGTGGTAACGAGGTTATAAACTAACAGTGGTAAGGAGTTTATAACAAACAGTGGTAACAAGTTAATAAACTAACAGTGGTAACGAGTTAATAAACTAACAGTGGTAACGAGGTTATAAACTAACAGTGGTAACGAGTTTATAACAAACAGTGGTAACGAGTTTATTAACTAACAGTGGTAACGAGTTTATAACGAACAGTGATAACGAGTTTAGTAAACAGTGGGAACAAAGTATAACACTTGTATTCTAGAAAATCATTGGTCCGTCAATCCTCATTATTATCGCAGGAAATCTCAACTCCGTGAATACTATTCTCATAAACAAAAACCGTGAATATCATTCACGCATAAACACGATCCGTGAATATCATTCACGCATAAACAAAAACCCGTGAATATCATTAACGCATAAACAAAGTCCGTGAATTACTAATCTCGCATGAACAGTGCCCGTGAATCCCCATTCTCGCATAAACAGTGTCCGAGAATCCTATTGACACAGTACCCTATTGTCGGATAAATTGTGGCCTTTGACTTTCTTTGACTCACGGACCAAATGTATTGTCGCATGAAACAGAAACTTGAAGATACTTTTTATACCAAGCCTTGAATACATACAATATCACGACATACTTGATTTAACGTCAATAACAGATAACCAACTTATATATACGCTTTGTAAGGTGTATAACACGATGAATTATAATAATGTTTAGATTATTATTACATACCTAAACTTCACCAAGGGGCGCAAATGTTTTTAATTAAACAAACGGATACTTACTTAGACATAACTAGTTGAGTGGACAACTAGCATGAATGATCTTTTGAGACATTCACTTATATATACAACCTTATATGCTTAGGGCATTAGAAGGTTGCGGGTTCGCGGAACCTACGGAATACTACTGCTTTCAGAATTTACGTTTATTGAGTTAAACGCTTGCTTGCTTGACTCAGGTGAGTCTTACAGCCCCATTTTTACTGTTTTACTTACGGGGTGAGATACATTGCTTACATTTTTCTTGAACACAAGTGCTGAAACTACTTACTTTCATATACGGGCTTGCATGAGTTACTTACTAATCCACTGAAGTCCCTCCATCATAGTTTCGTTAGTTATGGACTTAAGCGCGGATATTAGTTAATGGATCCATTAGGGACTGACCTTCCCCGCCCGGGGTAGTAGCGCTACCACGAACCGTTATGTATAAACGGGCGACTTTTATTTGTTTCGTACGAGTGTTTGGATTGGGCACTCGCGGGGGCACTATATGGTACTTGGCTGTACCACCGATTTACGGGTTAAGCTTCGACTATGAGCTCATGGCAACGGTATATACATATTTACTTATTATTTGCAACCATATTTGCTTGGTTGCAAATACTTGATTTCGCCTGCGGGCACAACTGATAAAAATCTTGTGTTCAAACTATTACTTACTTACAAACCTGTAAGATTCACCAACATTCGTGTTGACCCTTTTTAGCATGTATTCTCAGGTACACGTACGGAGTAGGATTACTCCAGGATTACTAGCTAGAGTTGCATGATTTCCAAACTGCATTTAACGGAGATTCTTTAGCATTATCTTTTGTAACTATGGTTATGTAATAGAATCTCCCGCTACGTACGCGGACTCTAGGGGACCTTATTTTGTAACGAAAACATTATGTTTTCAAACATTATTTCATATGGGAATATAACTATTTTACAAACGTCTCATTTAGAGGTCGTTTGTCATACTTTGGTGCTTGATTATTGATTAGTAACACCCAAAGCTTGCTTCCGCGCAACATTAAATTTGGGGGTGTTACATATATATATATATATATATATATATATATATATATATATATATATATATATATATATATATATATATATATAGTGGCATGATCCAGAGGGAAGTGCATTTTTTGGGGGAAGGGGGGAAGCGTTAGTATGCATCAGGAAGCATATTACCTTCATTCATACAAATCTCGAAAAAAGCAAACTGAAATTTAGTAAATGTTAATCAGAATCGATGCTATGAATGTTAAGCTTCCTTGATAAACTATTTCTTCAAGTTATAGCATCGATTTATGAATATTAGATCCAAATCCGTTAATATGCATCGCGGTGCATATTAGTTAATATGCATTGTGAGCATATTAACAATAAAAATATTTTTCAAATAATGTGAAGTTTTAATATGCATCGCGATGCATATTAGTTAATATGCATCACACTACATATTAACAATTTATTAAATAAATATCCATCAATTAATGTTATGACTTAAAAATGAAATTCATTCGTTAAAATATACTTTATAGCATCGATTTTGATTACTATTTACCGATAAAAATAATTTTTTGTTGACCTTTTGATTGATAATTGTAATATGTTTCTTGATGCATACTAACGCTTCCCCCCTTCCCCCCAAAAAGGCGTTTCCCTCTCGATCACTACCCTATATATATATATATATATATATATATATATATATATATATATATATATATATGACATGTAGTTGCTATTAAGGAACACGATTTGGTATAAGAACTCCAAAATCATTTGTTAGTATAAAGAGCTATATTTTTAAATGTGTGTTTCTGTATTTATGAACAATTGGTGAGAATATGTAGTTACTATCAAGAAATATGATTCAGTATAAGAACTCCAAAATCATCCGTGTTTTAGCAAATTGATTCTTTTTTAAAAATGTTAATTCATTAATTCTTAATTGATCAAAGTACCATATTTATAACATTGATTCAGAAGTTTTTGTACTGCCGAATCAAACCTTTTTAACATTGATTCACAAAAAAAATATGACACTTATTAACCAAAATTCATCACATTGATTCAAATATCATTTAATATTTGATTGAATCAATCATATACTCACAAAATCACATTGATCCATATATCAGTCGATTCAAATTTTCTTATTGAATCATATGTTTCATGTCATTACAACTATTGAAAATGTACTATTAATATAACGTATAAACGGTTTCTTTTAAAAGAAAAAGTCATAAAGTTACTGTTATGCCCCTCCATCTCTCAAATATTAACATTAAAACTATTAAATAATTACAGTCTTGCCATCAAATTATTTGAATCGTTAGATCTTATTTTCAAAAGCCAAGATGATTTATCCCTTCTCTCATTGAAACATTTTCTCCCTAGATTCATGTCTTTTATATATATATATATATATGTATATGTATATATATATTAGATTATATAATTTATATTTTACTTAAAAATGTAAAAGAATAAAAAAAATATACACGAGGTCCTTTTTAACGAAGAGTTAACAATCGTTAGTGTAAAGGACTATTGATGTAACAAGTTTTAAAATAAAGGATGATCTACGTAATTAAATTAATTAAAGAACTGCGAGTGAAATTTGCAGCAAACCATAAGGATGGTTTATGTAATTTTTTCTAAAAATAATTTTCTTAGAAATTTACGTTCACCACTCTAGCGTTTTCATAAGAAAAAAGGAATAACAAAATCTTGCATTGATTTTAACTTGAGAGACTAGTAAAATGATTTTGTATGCCAATATTTCTTATTCACATTGTCCATATCCATACAAAATATTATACACTTAACCTGAAAAAAGATATTTGTTTCATTGTATTTTGATTAGACAAGTAATATACAAAATCTCAAGTCTTTTCACTTGTTTTATCATGCCCATCAAATCAATAGAGATCATATGTCCCCAGAACAAGTAGAAAGCATATAGCTTGAACAAACGAATAATAGTTTTCGATAATGAAAGGAGCGTGATCAAGCAACTACAGTAAGGCGATTAAATTATATACAAGTGGTAATCTTAGGAACCAAAGTTTTTCGATTGAAAGACATTTACAGACCAAACGAAATTAGAGCAACCGAAAGATGCATCAAACACCAAGTCACACACTACGCTGCATCTTTTAAAAAAGCTTCGATATCACATTGCATGAAGTCCAAAACGCAGCAGAAGCAGCCCTGAGAATGGCGGGGTTCTGGTATATCCTGGGAAAAGAAAATGACCAACCAATTTGTATGAGAGATTATAACATTCTTTGTTTGATATTCATCTTCAATAACAGTAAAGACGCAGGACTTACAAAATGAATATACACAATGTCCCTACACTTCCTACGGCCTATCGTGATGTATGACTTGGCACATATGTTACCAAAAAAATTACATAAAAGAGCCCTGTACACCTATTCCACCATTGTTGATATTTTCTCAACACTTTAGATAGCACTAAGGTACTTCTATATTAGAGTCACACACACACACACACAAAGGAATGCTATATGTTCATTTTGTGATATCCAAGAAAGATTAACAGCCGGTAAACTAAACACGCATCCGTCTCTCGGAACCCCAAGTGGAGTTCAAAGTGCAATGAAGACTAATGACATAATTATACGATGTCTAAGATACCCATCATTAATGATACAAGCAATAACAACTCGAAACTTCACTATATTGAAGTACATTGATATGCAGGAACTAGAAATTATTCACTTTTTATAGAGTCAAGGGCATGTGTTGCTAGAATGCTAGTAGTTTAAAAATATTATACCCAACTATACAATTGGGCCAAAAACATCTGGAAAAAATAAGATAGGTCAGTTACCCGATTGCTGTTGCGCCCCAAGAAGCAACATTATAAATAACTTTGCTTCCATCCCATGCCTTTCGAAGTTTTCCTTTTCGTTTTTTCGTGGAGAATGTCTTGCTAAGGGCTACAACATATATTCACAACACACACAAGACATTAGTATTACACACATAAAGACACGACAATGTAACTTACAATGATATTCAAAATGCATAGGCTACACTCACCATCCTGGAGTTGTTTCGGACTCAAATCCTGCGAAAAATAAAAAGGTGATGAATTAAAATCATGAAGTAATCCTACTTACTAAAAAATACACAATTCGATTTGTTCATGCCAATAAGATTCCCACTTGGAGGGGTTTTATCTATCTTCTTTATAGAGTAGGCAGACTATAGAGCCGTTAGTTTTAATAGTACTCAGTAACCACATCAATTTATGGAAGATGAAAAGCACAAAGTGACATTATACTTGAGCAAGTGTCACATGAAATGACTGTAAGCAATTAACGTACATCAACAGCAACAAAATTTCCTTTTTCAAAGCAGAAACTTAGATTGGAGGCAATAATATCCTCTGGTTTGCCTACCTATGGGTCGATTAGGTTATATTTTCTCTCAAGTGGATGGCCCAAAGTGTATCCAAATGCTCTTAGATTATCTTAGTGAAAAACAGAATTGTATAATATAGGTTTGACCCGACCCATTTTTTCAATGGCCAATTTTGACCTATCACCAAAACTCACCTATGATTTGCTAGGGCTCAGTGACAGATGTTGACCACATTCTATTGTCCCATGAAAAAATCGCATGGGAACTGTATTGTCTGATTAAAATACTGTTTTTCATGCGTTTCCGTTATCTCTCAAATTCGTGGAACAATGACCTAATAAACGGAAGTGTCCTCCAAAATAAATATCATTCAACTTTTTGTAACGATGACATCAGGATAAATACGTAAATGTACATTTCATAACTGCTCAAAAATGGAAGTGTGACAATTCTTAACTGGATATCCATAATTAGTAATCATTGAAATTTCATGGAACAAGAAACTATATGTAGCTTGAGCATGGGATGTTGAATGCAAAAATATTAAATCACATCTCAAATGCCTTAAAACTTAATTAATGATAAATCAAACTTAATATATGTAGCCAATGTAATTGGTGACGAACACGGAACGGATGAAAGTGGCATGACCTACAATTCTCAACCCCAATAGAGATTCAGTAAGAACTACAAAACACATTCATTTACATGCTGAAAAACGAATTAGTGGGTAACATGTCAAAATAAGTTCAGGTGAATACAAGTTTGGATGGGTTCTTACTCGTCCATTGTTATTTGAAGTTTGTAGAAAATTTGAGTACCACATATATATGGTTACAGAAAAAGTGTTAGTGAACTTATAATATAACTTTTAGATAGCACATTCATAAGATTTTAAAAGCATCAAAATAAGCTCTTTATAACTTTAATAACGTTCGATCCATTTCCTTTATAGTAATAATTTTATACTTTACATCACTACATGCTTGACTCGTTATTTATATAAAACCAAAAAGGACTGGCGTACTAAATATAAATGTTTTGAAATAGCCACCTCTACATTAAATTCAGCGGACTGCCCAAAATAAAATGAAACGAATAAAACATTTTAACACGCAATGGCATTAGGTAACAAAAAGGAGCACATATGTACCTTGGTTTCTTTGAGAGATATCAGATACGCAGCCATGAAGCACGCAATTCCATCGACTATATCATCTTGCCTAACTAAAACATAATCTTCATCAGACACGATATCTCCACCTTCCCAAACTTCATTTTCATTGACCATGTCCCACGAACTATTGTCTTCTAAATTATGTTCCATAGAATTTGTTAGCATTCACCGTTTAAACCACTATCCATATGTTACTAGAGATGAATAGATAATACAGTGTTGCTTACTACTTTTACTTGCTATACAAATTTGTCAAAGGGCAAGTTCAACCATGCTTACAAGTAAATGTGGAGTCTGCACCATTATTAATAAATGTGTTGAAATGGGTTGTGTTTGATCTCAGATGGGTCAGATCAAAATATTTATCTAACTTGGGGAATATGTTAATAGGTTGACAGGACCAAAAGTTGTCAAACTCTAAAGTCTATTTAAATGCATACAACTTCAAAAATCGATTAACTCGTGGATCATTAGTATTATTACTCCGTATAATATATAAACTAGTTTAAGACCCGCAAAATTTGCGGGTTGACTTTATGATATGTCTTATATGGATATTTTATATAGATGTAATAATTTTTGTGGCGGTGTTGATGTACGGTACATCGGTTTGTATTGTTTTAATTTTAAATGAAAAATGTATTAAGGATTTGAATTGTGATAGATTTTTGAGTGATAAGTCCAAATAAAGAAATTAATTAACAGGGATAATATTGTGTATGATAACACATTGTTATTTGTATTATTATTTATTGATACTATATATTAATAAAAATCGTACAGATATGTTTTTCCAAATAAACAAATTTACTGGTTCAGCAAGTAAATACTATTTTATATCTAAAAAATAACGCTCTTTGCAGTGCATTGATGGTTTGTGTTCATCTAAGTTACTCTCTGTAATTTAAATCAACAACCTATAATGCATTACTTTGTCTTTTTAACTTTGACGAAAGTTGACAAAACATGACAACTCAAGTGCAGATTCTACTGACCCGAATGACGTTAACAATAGCCTTAGAAAATTAAATGGTTAATTAATGGCAAAAGAGTAAATTAATTAATCAATTATTGATAATATTATGCATGATACCACTTACTTTTCTCTATTTGTATTGTTTTTTAATAATAATACTATATTATATACCGAAACTTTTAATTAGTTAATTAAAAGGTTAAATTGTTAGCTTTAAAATTTCAAATCTGGTAATTCGGTATAGTTTTTTTTTCGTGTTTCAAATTTGTGTTGCATTTTCAATAACTAATTTTTTTTGTTTCGTCAAAGTTACATATATGAGGATAACCGAAACCCGTGAATAAATATGAAAACCGATGGATAATACTAATTGGGTACCCAACGGGTATTAAGCCGACTATTAGTATGAATATTCTAAACCAGTATGTGTACAGATACACTAAAACCCACGAAATCCGAACCGTTAGCATCCATAATTTAAGAATTGTAAATTAGAAATTGATAAAAAAAATTAATTTTTTTATTAGAATTGAAAATATTGTGTGGGGGGGGGGGGGTGGGTGGGTGGGGGGGGGGGGGGAGAGGTTGCATAAATTTTAAAATAAAAAAGATTTTAGGAAGAGCTTGAATTATGAAAGAAATAATAAAGTAGTTATTAAATTAAAATTTTCATAAAATATTTTAAGTATTATTTACAATTAAAGAAAATATAGATGATTTATATTGTAAATATTGAAGGGTGTATATTGTAAATATCAAAGGGTATAGTAGTCTTTTAGTCACATAAAAATAGAATTAATGATGTCATTAAATTAATTAAAGGTTAGATCTTAATTATTGATCTCAATCTAATGGCTAATATTCTTTCGGGATTTTTCTTTTAATATATAAGATAGATAGTTCAGTTAAAGTAGATAAAACTTAAGAGGTTCCGCTACATACCAGCTAAGTTCTGAGGAACTGAAACCTGTGCACTCTCTAGTTTCTCAAGGAAATCAGGGCCTTCAACTCTTGACTTTAGTAGACTGCATAGCTGCAAATCGGGAAGAAAAAAATCAATAATAATAATAAAAATGAATTTTAACTAAGCCAATGTCATATTCGTGGAAAAATCAACAATTTAGAATTCTATTGTGCAAGTTTACAAATTTTTATATCATACCAATAGAACCGTAGGCAAGTTTTTATAACGATGGTTTGATTAATCTTTTCTTAAAATATTGTTGTGTAAGTGAAGATGTTGATCCTAACAAGAACAAATGTGACTATCGACGATTTACACTTCATGAAGAATAAAATTATATGTTTAGCTGATGCAATTAAATAAGTGATTTCTGGCCATTGTAGTATAAATACTAGTTAATCAACCACCAGATTCATGGCTGGACCAACGTTTTGCCCATGTGTCCTATTTTCTGGCTAAATAAAAATGTTTGACCGAATTATCCATGTTAATTTGAAGTGATGGTGATAAACATCAACAATGAATGCTTTGGGAAACTGACCAGAAAATAAGACTAGTGAAATAAAGGGAACAAGAGATGGGGCACAATGGATAACCTAAGGATGCGTTTGTTTTGAGAGATGGGAATGGGATTGTTACCCATTGAGAATGTTTGGTTGCTAGCTTAGGAATCAAGAAATGGGAATCAAACCCATAGATCCATACCTATAACAGGTGGTGGGTAATGGGCTTCGTAGTTCATTCCCATTCCCATTCCCGTTCCCGTTCCCGTACCAACCGCATATCAATCCCATACCCATAGCGATTCCTAACTTCAAAACCAAACACACCCTAATAACTTTCAGATTTATGCTTCATCCCTACCAACTACATAACAACAAAACTGAAATCTTGATCTCCGCAGCTCTGTCGGCATACAACGAAATCTATACTTTCTTTCAAAGATATAAAATAGCAATGTATGCTCCCTCAAACTATTACTCATATCTAGGGCGTTCGGTTAATTTTTTATGTGTGATTACTACTAGTCCACAATCTGAAGATAACAAGGCAATCAACTTAAGTCACGATTAGATAACTTCAGATTTATCTCAATAGTTCTCTTACAGCTAACTATCCATTTGAGTGGGTCTTCTTCAATTAAGATCAATTAACCCTAATCAACCTAAAGTCATCCGATACTCAAAATCAAAATTTTGCCAAACTCCTCAAACCTATACTTTATATTCTTCAGATAGGCAACCCTACAATCTATCCCACTTATTATACGAACCACAGATATACACATATTGTTCCATATGAAACTTGAACCCACAACCTCTTAGTTGAAAAATTTCCTCACATACCTCCAGACTATAAGCCCTTCTGGTCCTCACAACTGATTATTGCAATGATCTCTTTAAAAGCACATCCAAGTACTCCCTGATAAAATACTAATACAGAGGGATTAAGCTTCCTAATAGAAGTACAACTCATAAGGCTAAAGTTCAGGAACTATAAGGACATGGAGTGGGTCTAATTTGGTGTGTAAATCAAAACACAACTTCCAGCAGTAACCTCTCAAATAGAAGGCTTAGGATATAGTTTCCACGCTTCATCATAGTCTAGCAATTTTAGAAGGAACCTTATTGCACTAGTTTTTATTACTACTAAAACTTCAGGGAACCTATGGTAGAAGCTAAAGCGATGACAATGGATATCATCATATTGCTAAGACAATATTCAGATGCATTTTCTCAAAGTTATTAGCAACTTGAAATAATTAAAATCGGATAATGAGATAATCAAGTCTTTAAATTACAAGACAATTCAACAATTATACATTTGTCACTCTAACGTATGAAACTTTAACCCTAGATACCTAAATAGCATAGATCATATACTAAATTACTAATAATCATAATCAGTTGTTGCCCCACACACTCTAAAACTTATTAGGTCACAATATTTACCAGAAAGGCATATCCAAACACTCCTAAATTGGTACATAACATGTGCTTGTTTTTGGTTCCATGTGATTTACTTTTGCTACATGTGCAATCATCTATCCTAACAATAACTGCAATCCCAAAGCATAAACCTCGATTAAAAACCCTCATAATCCATGCTTATAAACACTTCCATAATCGTACTTAAGATTATAAATTTGCTCAATTTAATCCCGCAATCATATCATCCCTTCAGAAAATCAACATAATAAATAAAAAGCAATTAATAAAAACTAATAGTAAAACATAATTTACCAAATCAGCTTCGCCGTCTTGCGACGGCGATACACGGTGGCCGGTGCTCGGTCCGGCAGAATCATAACCATCATCACAACTTTCATTATCATCATTATCTTCTTCAATACAACCGGTAGTACTGAGTAATTCAAGTGCTCGTTGACATTGATCAAGAACTGCTTCTAGGGTTTTCCTTTTAACACGAACTTGATCACGTTCCGAATTCACTCTATCAACGCCACCGTTATTTACGGATTTAGTACCACCAGATACTTCAATAACCTCCATCAATAAACCCTAGGTTAATTGACAGTATTAGCAATACATACGTAATAATCTATGCATACAGTAAATCTAAAAATTCCGAAAAAGTAAACCCTAGAAAACGAATTTCGGTGAAATTTGAGGGAAAAAGATGGAAATTGAAGAGAAATAGACAGTTGGATTGATACAATTCCGTGTAAAAAAGGATAATTTGTGGGATTTGGATTGGAATTGGAATTGGAATTGTGGTGGGGTTGGGAGTGCTGGCGTGAGCCGCCTACGTACCGTCTCCATTATTGATGCTATATAATTGGGTATAAGCAAACTACAAACAAAATCTTGGGGTTTTCACAATAAATTAATTAATTAAGTAATTCAATAGATTTGTTTTACTTTTTTTATTTTATTAATTATTAAATTAAATAGGAATGATATATTGTTGGTCATAAATTAATTAGTTAGCGTTCAAGTATTTGTAGTCGTGTATTTACTGATAAAAACAAAAAGCGTAATTATTCAAACGTATGTGAGAGGCAAATTAGGTAACTAGATAGTAGACATATAGTTACTACAGAGTAGTAGTTTGGAAAATCAAAGTAAGAAAAACTTCGTAACAAACTGCAAATATATTGAATGACAAATTGACAACAATAAGAGTTATTGTTAACGACTCTCATATAGTTAGAAACTAGGAAGAAAAATGCCCGCGCTCCGCAGCGGGCAATCGAACATATATATATTACTTCAAATTTTTCAAATTTAGTATTCTTAGATAGAAAATACGCAATTCCATGCAATATAAGTATTACATTATACATTATTGTACCATGACAGATTTAGCTATATTATTTACCCAAAAATTTTACCGTTTTGCGGAGGACGGAAAATATAAGATACACATCTTAATCGAGTTATATTATTAGTAAGTATAAAAACACGCACTTTGCTACAAATAACCATACAAATAACCATACAAATAGTTTTATCTATTTAAGTAATCATATAGCATAAACACAACATTATGCCTCTTTTTCCCAATTTATCTTCCAAATATGTATATACTCTCTGCTTCCCAATTTAATTATGCCTAGATAGAAAAAATAAAAAAACAATACAAAGAAAATAGAGTACTTACTTTTGCACAATACATTCTTCCTTTTAACCAATTAATTTGACAATTCTTTCACTTTTGTAATTTATTTTCAAAGAGGGGATAATATGGTAAATATGATTAAACTTTATTTCCATATTTGATAGCGGATAATCAATTCGATACAATTCAAAATAAAAAGGTGAACTAATATATTGGAACAGATGAAGTAACTTCTATCTTACCGGTACTTTTTTAGTTTTAAATTAGACCAATATTGTATTTATTTTCTCTGTAATACTTCGTAACATCTTCTTGCTTGAAAGTAAAGAACGTTGTTTTCATTTAACTTTCCCATTACTTATTTCAAAAGACACTAATAATTTAAAATTGACAATCCCTTAATCCAGATTCCAATTATCAAATAATAAAAACATTATTATTATTATTATAAAATATATAATATAAATAAAACTAATCGCCTATTTTATTTGTATATTATTATATATTTATTTTGGATTTTGCATTATCGAAATTGGTTACGTGAAAATATGTATTGATTATATTTTACATTCATAAACTAATATGTTGATTTCATCATCATACACCTATTGTCATGTTCTCTTTTTTTAAGGTTCGAAACCTGTTTTTCAATCATTTTAGTAAAGTATAATATAAAATGTTAATATTAATATTTCTTTTTATAAATCAACACATGTCATCCACCGCTTTTTTTTAGAACCATGGGTGACGATTATTTTCTGACAAGTTTGCATATTTTATTTTATTGTATAAATTTATATTTAATATTTATATATTACGTTTCTCTTATCTTAATTGTCAAACAACATTTATCTTTGAAAAAAAAACCCTCATACTATCACCTCCTCATTTCAGTAAACCTTCTTACATAAACCTTATCGTCACCTTTTGCCGATCGATCCTTCCTTTTTACTTTTTTAGTTCACCTCTTTCACATTATTTAAATCTGAATCAATTTTGATGATATTTGTTTTAATTCTTTATTAAAGTATTTAACCCTGCTTCCTGATCTACATGTGCCGGAAGACATTGGCCATCTTCGTCGTCAACCGTCAACGACCTTGCCGGTAATTTTTGTTTGCTGAATCACTCCGGCTTCCTTGTCCTTGCCGGTTAATGTTTCAGAACGTGTAAGATGACGGCGACCATGTCCGGCGTTAGCAACATCACCGGCGAGATTACGACAACAATCACTTTACCTGCGAGAATCCGGCGTTTAATTGGAGAAGAACATCTACTTAATATGGTTATATATCTTGTCAATTTTGTATATCATAAATAGCCTCGAGTGGTCGATAGTCAACTTTTGTAATTGTCTCTACCAAAAGACATATTTAGCGCGGAATAAGTGTAATCATATTTTTTATTAAAGAAAGATGGTCAAAGTTATCAAGCTGAAAGTATGAAAAATTTGCAAGAAGACAAAAAACAGATGGCAAGATATGTATGGCAGATGTTACTAATGTGGCAACATATGAATGGAGATGTTTCTATTCATTTCATCCTAAAATGTTATTAATTAGGAAGAAAAATACCCGCGCTCCGCAGCGGGCAATCGAACATATATATATATATATATATATATATATATATATATATATATATATATTACTTCAAATTTAGTATTCTTAGATAGAAAATACGCAATTCCATGCAATATAAGTATTACATTATACATTATTGTACCATGACAGATTTAGCTATATTATTTACCCAAAAATTTTACCGTTTTGCGGAGGACGGAAAATATAAGATACACATCTTAATCGAGTTATATTATTAGTAAGTATAAAAACACGCACTTTGCTACAAATAACCATACAAATAGTTTTATCTATTTAAGTAATCATATAGCATAAACACAACATTATGCCTCTTTTTCCCAATTTATCTTCCAAATATGTATATACTCTCTGCTTCCCAATTTAATTATGCCTAGATAGAAAAAATAAAAAAACAATACAAAGAAAATAGAGTACTTACTTTTGCACAATACATTCTTCCTTTTAACCAATTAATTTGACAATTCTTTCACTTTTGTAATTTATTTTCAAAGAGGGGATAATATGGTAAATATGATTAAACTTTATTTCCATATTTGATAGCGGATAATCAATTCGATACAATTCAAAATAAAAAGGTGAACTAATATATTGGAACGGATGAAGTAACTTCTATCTTACCGGTACCTTTTTAGTTTTAAATTAGACCAATATTGTATTTATTTTCTCTGTAATACTTCGTAACATCTTCTTGCTTGAAAGTAAAGAACGTTGTTTTCATTTAACTTTCCCATTACTTATTTCAAAAGACACTAATAATTTAAAATTGACAATCCCTTAATCCAGATTCCAACTATCAAATAATAAAAACATTATTATTATTATTATAAAATATATAATATAAATAAAACTAATCGCCTATTTTATTTGTATATTATTATATATTTATTTTGGATTTTGCATTATCGAAATTGGTTACGTGAAAATATGTATTGATTATATTTTACATTCATAAACTAATATGTTGATTTCATCATCATACACCTATTGTCATGCTCTCTCTTTTTAAGGTTCGAAACATGTTTTTCAATCATTTTAGTAAAGTATAATATAAAATGTTAATATTAATATTTCTTTTTTATAAATCAACACATGTCATCCACCGCTTTTTTTTAGAACCATGGGTGGCGATTATTTTCTGACAAGTTTGCATATTTTATTTTATTGTATAAATTTATATTTAATATTTATATATTACGTTTCTCTTATCTTAATTGCCAAACAACATTTATCTTTGAAAAAAAAACCCTCATACTATCACCTCCTCATTTCAGTAAACCTTCTTACATAAACCTTATCGTCACCTTTTGCCGATCGAACCTTCCTTTTTACTTTTTTAGTTCACCTCTTTCACATTATTTAAATCTGAATCAATTTTGATGATATTTGTTTTAATTCTTTATTAAAGTATTTAACCCTGCTTCCTGATCTGCATGTGCCGGAAGACATTGGCCATCTACGTCGTCAACCGTCAACGACCTTGCCGGTAATTTTTGTTTGCTAAATCGCTCCGGCTTCCTTGTCCTTGCCGGTTAATGTTTCAGAACGTGTAAGATGACGGCGGCCATGTCCGGCGTTAGCAACGTCACCGGCGAGATTACGACAACAATCACTTTCCTGCGAGAATCCGGCGTTTAATTGGAGAAGAACATCTACTTAATATGGTTATATATCTTGTCAATTTTGTATATCATAAATAGCCTCGAGTGGTCGATAGTCAACTTTTGTAATTGTCTCTACCAAAAGACATATTTAGCGCGGAATAAGTGTAATCATATTTTTTATTAAAGAAAGATAGTCAAAGTTATCAAGCTGAAAGTATGAAAAATTTGCAAGAAGACAAAAAACAGATGGCAAGATATGTATGGCAGATGTTACTAATGTGGCAACATATGAATGGAGGTGTTACTATTCATTTCATCCTAAAATGTTATTAATGATAATGATAATGACAAATGATGTGAGAACTAATTGTCAACTCATTACTTTGAAGGACCTCTTCGAAGGAAAATTGATGGTCTATGAATTTAAATTTATTACTCTTTTGGACCTCTCACTTTCACTTCTTTTCAATTTGAGATAGGAGATTAATGATAGAACAAGAATACTGCATAATTCTCATTTTACTAAAATTATAAATTATCACCACTATTATTACCACAACCGTCTCAGTTTTAGTCTATATGTTTCATTTTGTAATGTCCCGGAATAATGGTTCAATTTCAATTTTAACTTTATCAGAAAGTTTTTTTTTAAAAAATAATGAAATCTTATTCGTCAGCATTATATTTTTTATATTTTTCTAAAATTATGTACAAATTTATAGTGAGCTATTAAATTGAAACGATAAAGTATAATTTTGCTTTATAGTATATCGATATGGATAAAAACAGAAAGATGTGATTCAATTAGTTATTTAGTGGTTGATTATATAGGGAAAGAATAATATAGTCTTAGATACTATTCTTTCATTTTTAGATTCCTTTGGAAAAAATAAAAGTAAAGAAGTATACAATTTGGTGATGGAAGTTTTTATAATAAATCACTAAAAAACGTCAAACTTGCAACAAAAGATCTACTTGTCTCTTTGGCTTTCCTTTTCTAGTGATACAATTTTTAAAGAAGCAAGCATACGTGTTTACGTGAATCACCTAAGTTATAAACGTTTATCATGTGTTTATGATTGTTTATTTTAACGCTCTTTTATACAGAAGAGGTTATCCACCTTTAAAAATTCTTCATACATCAATAAATTTGTTTTATGATGTTGTACAATATAGCATTATCAAACACAAAAAATGATATACTTTTTTTTGATGGTATATGAATCATTACCCATTTATATATTTGAAAATGAATAAAACCTATTTATTTAAGAATGATCTTTTTAAATATACAAATATGTAGTATTCTAGAAATATAAGTTTATTAGCTTATCTAATGTCATAATAAGTATAAAAAAATGATGATACTGGTTCAACAACGTAAAAGTGATTTGGGACGCAAGTGGAGGAAACGAATAAGGTGCTTCCATGTGTTATTCTCTATTTCTCCATCTCCTTCATTTCTTCACCTTTTTCATTTCTCTAACCTTATCATTTTTCCTTCATTTTTTTCCCCTTAAATTTTTTTAATGTTTTATTTTTTTACATTAATTTTGTTTCTTCTTATTATTATTTTTATTTTTAATTTTTTTTCTTTTTTGTTGCATTTTTTAAAATGCTTGTTATCAGCTTTTTTTCAACCTTTTAATTTAACCCTTTTCACAGCTTGTTTATCGTTATTTTTTTTCTCTTTTCAACCTTTTTGTTGTTGTTTTACCTCACGTTGTTATATGTAAATACAATTTTATGTGATGCACCATATTCATACCTTGAATAAAATAAATTTTGATATAACAAAGTTATAACTTCAATGCATTGTAAAATTAAAATTATGATGCACCATATATTATAACTATGATGCACCAAGATTTATACACTAATATTGTTTATCGTATATCTAAAAGTCGGAGCGTCATATTTATAACTATGATGCACTATATTTTATAAGTGATAACTATGATGCACCATGTATTATAACTATGATGCACCACCTTTTAATTCAATAATGATGTTTTATAGTATATTTTGAAAGTCAATGCATGATATTTTAAACACTCGATGCATCATGTTTTTATATCTATGATGAACCATGTTTTATAACTATGATGCACCACTTTTTAATTCAATAACGATGTTTTATAGTATATTTTAAAAATCGATGCATGATATTTTAAACACTCGATGCACCATGTTTTATAAATATGATGAACCATATTTTTATAACTATAATACACCACTTTTTAATTCAATAACTATGTTTTATAGTATATTTTGAAAGTCGATGCACGATATTTAAACACTCGATGCATGAGAAAATTAGTGCATCATAGTTTATTATATTAGTGAATATAATAATAATTTACTTTTATTGCATCTTATTTTTTATATTCATCTTCATCATAATATATAATATCCGGTACATCATAAATGTGAAAATGATATAAAAATGAAAAAATTAAACAGTAAAAAAATGTTAAAAACTATTTTTTTTTATTTTTAATTGTTAATAATGATAAATTTTTCTAAAAAAATGTTAAAATTTTTATTTAATTATTTATTTTTGATTAAAGTATCATAAAAGTTCTTACAAGTTAAAAAAATTAAGTTTAAAAGGGTTTTTTTATAAAAATAAAATTTTTAAATGTATGTTTTTAGAAGAAAAAAAATGGGAAATAGAAAAAAAAAAGAAATAAAGAAAGAAAGATGGAAGAAATGGATAAAAAAAAGATGAAAAAATAAAAAGAGGAGGAAATGGATAAAAAGGTGGAGAAATGTTGCGGCCTGCTACGGTCGTTCACGCGACAGCCACACAACTGTGGATTTTAAATTTATAAAAAGCTAGGGACCTAAATTCTACTTATAGAAGCAAGCATAACTCAGGGTCGTTCTTAAGATCAGTCGTGTTGTGAAGTGGAGGTGTCTAGACAAACTATTCAATTTAATGATGGATTTTAAAAATGTTTTGGTTTAGTTTTAGGTCCGTTTAAACTAAGCTAAATAAAACAAAAAATAAAAACAGTAAATAAAAGAAAGGGTTTGATCAGTAATGGAGAATAGTGCTTGCTATGACTTCGTTAACTTATGTTACGGGGTGATGTTTGGGGTTTAAGTATGAAAATGTCTTTTAAAGATTTGTGTCTTGCTTCGCCTAAATGTTCGTAGTGTAAACACTAACACCCTATTGTCTGCTTACTCAGACAGTATGTCACTGGGATGCTAGGTTGTAGTGATTCTGATCAGAGGAGGCTGCTCAACTCTTCAACACTTTCCATATGATGGAACAGTGAACCTTCTTGCAATATGATTCCTGAGCGCATGAGATAAAGTAACAGAACCACTATAGTTCTAACCACTATAGTTCTGACCGTTCTGAACACTACGGGGACATTTAGACTGGGCAAGGCATTTAAGATTAAGACTTGATTTAGCGACTGCTAAACTTTATATTAATGGCCATTGTTTAGTCCAGAGCTGTGTGGTTCAACCAGGATGTGACACAGTTTTCATCCGGTGGCACTTCCTTAACTTCCACGTATTTGTACTCCACTTGAAGTGTTTCCAATGCTACACGAAGTACTGTGCCATTTTATGGTCTTTCCGGTGCCACATACTTTATGGTCACTCTGGACAACTTTAACTAAGTCTGTATTAACACTTAACCATCTATGATATAAACCCGACCCTCACTATTTAAACATTTCTCAATAAATCCCCGATTGATTAATGGTGTACTATACGATAAGTTTTGACAGTATCTCCACAGCTACTCAATTCAGACCATGTTTGTATTTTGAAAACATAGATGGGTAGTGACCGATTGATCAAAGATCGCGACTCCTTGTCATACAGGTTCTAACCACGTTTATTTGAGGTAAGACAATTTTGGTTTAGAAATTCATAAATATAAAGTTAACGATATGCCGATTTTCATATATGTATTAGAGTAACATCACCCCTAACATATAGGGTCTGTTTGGTAAAATAGTTGTAGGTTGTAGTTGTAGCTGTAGCTGTAGCTGTAAGCTGTAGCTATAAGCTGTAAGTTGAAGCTGTAAGTTGTAGCTTTATTTATATAGAACTGTTTGGTAAACTAGTTGTAGCTAGAAATTAAATATGTAAAATGACATACAAGAACATCAATATAAAAATAAATGATAAATAATAAATTATTTTGTCATTCAGATCACATAATAGTCATTTTTGTGTATACGTATAAAAATTAAAAAAAATCAAAAGGCAAAATAATACATAAGATACTCGTTATTAATCATTGTCGACATAAACTTCATATTAATGAACTTGCTCACAAACAATAACCTAATACAAATAAATAAGTTTTCGATATACATAACAAATACTTATTTAGTTACGTATTTAGCCACATTAGTACACAAAATTTCCATCTCATTATTTGTAGCATAACTAAAAATCAAATAAAAATGAAGAACAGCTAATAAATGGTTCATTGTTATAAATTGCTTTTAAATAATATGTACACCTACGCGATGAGATGAGTATACCTTGGCATAAGTAAGTTTTTACTACTTGAAAGAACATTAGAACTTTTTTTTTTTTTTTTATTATTATTATTATTATTAATTAATTAATTAATAGTTGCATACTTACATGGTTCCTTCGGCTTTGGGCTTACTTATTTTTAGCGAGAGTTTTGAATTACGAGGAGTAATTATGTAACTTGAATGTTGAAAAGCTCTGGCCCATCTCAAACGCTAATCCAATTAGCGTTTATATTTTAAGCTTTTTGACTAAAATAAAAGCTCCAAGCTATTACCACAAAACAAAGCTTTTCTTTTGATTGAAGCTTATTTTTCAAAATCAAAAGCTTAAAGCTGTTAAAAGCTCTCAAAAGCTTCTCACCAAACACACCCATACAAGCTAACTACATCACAACAAGCACATAAGAGAACCACTCACTATGCATGATGAACAATCCTAAATCTATCGTAACAATCGATCATCATAATAGAAAATGAAAGAAATAACCGTATATTATGCGTAAACAGAATAACGTTTGAAAGAATACACGAACAGAACCTCCGCAATATCTTCGACAATATTACAAATAAGCCCCTCGAAATATTCCCTACGTTATAACAAAAATAGCCCCTCCGTTAGTCTAGGTTAAATATTAACCAAGAACTAAATACCTAAAACCCTAATCTAAGAGAGAAATCTAGAGAGAGAAATTCTAGAGAGAGAGTGTGTTAGAGAGAAAGTGAGAAATGATTTGTGAGGTGAGAGGTGTGTGAAGTGAGGAAATGGAGGCCTTTATTTTTAGGCAAAGGGAGTAGGAGCATGTACAAGCATCAAAGCATCAAGATACAAACAAACGAAGCAAAATGAGAACACACGGGGAGGGGGGTCTGGGTCGTAGACGGCCTGGATCAGGCCATACATGGTTTGTTTTGGGCTGTACATGGTCAGTCCTGTGGGTGGCCGTGTGCTGCCCCGTGTGCTGTTTTCGACTTTTCTCGTTGCTTAATTCACGCGTATCTTCTTCGTTTCTCGTCCGTTTGACTTGATTCATTCGCCTATGATCTCGTAATTCTGTTACACTTTTAATGATGCCAAAATGGAAAAATTTAGGGTTGGCGTGTGCGGAATGCTCTCGGTTTGTACTTAGACGACTCTATCTTTCTCGTTCTTTAATTACCCGATATGCACGATTCTTGATTCTCCATTCCTGAAATAACCTGTGACATCATATGAGAATAATTAAGAACTTGTATCATCAGGCGATTAAAAGTATGCTAAGAATTGGTGTTTGAATAATCTGCCTCGATTGGCGTGCCCTTTGGATGTTTTTAGCACTTTTTATAGCCATGCCTATATTTTGACCAACTTTGTGAAATTAAGTAGATAAACATTTAATTCAAGTGATTTCATCAAGAATTAGGTCAAATGTGTGGGAAATATATGCATAAAAACATGACTATTTGCTACACATCAAGAAATGAGGACACTTATCACCTCCTCATTAGCTTATCTCTTTTCTCTCATTTTTGCCTCTTCTTTCAGGAACCTCACCCAAAAATGATTAATGATTTCACTTGAAAATTATGCAATAGGTGTTTAGGGTTACTTTAAAAAATCATAATATCATATATAGAGATGTTTGTTTTGATTTCCGAAAGAATATGAGTCTTTTTAACTGACTAGAACATATATACTTGTACATAAGTATATATATATTGGCCAAATACAACTTGTTTGTAACCTGTAATGTTGAATTCTATCATAGGAAACATTTTTAATTAGACTCCCATTATACTTCATTGTCAATACATAAACTATTATACCTTATTATCAATTGGCAAACTAAAATACTAATATGAGATTTTAAGGATAATATATTACTTCCTCCATTTCATCTCAATTGTCCACCTTACTATTTCGGGTTATCCCAAATAAGTATAAACTTTTATGTTACAATTAATCGAAAAAGACTTTAATATGTAGAGTGAAGAATGCTAAAACTATGTGCAAAGTCAAAGTGGACATTTTGACCGGGACGGATGGAGTATTATGAAAGCAATAGAAAAGAGAAACTTTAATTATTATATTTCATTTTCAAATAGCAAACTAAATTACTAATATATCATGAGATTTAAAGGATAATTTAATGTTATTATCATTAAGAAATAGAAATTGAGAAACTTTAATTAGTTATCATCAAATTTTATTTGACAATGCTACTTTGACTTAAGTTATATCCCTACCATCCAGTATTATTTTTCCTTTAATGTATTTTTCTTTATACACATGTATATATTCATAAATTCATTAAGTAATAATATTAGCTTATATGAATCATCTACATAAAGTAAAACATCATATATATATATTAACGTTGAGGCTTGTTTGATTGATATCCCATGGGTGGCTTTTAGTTTACTCGTACCGATTCTAGACAACGTAATGCTAGTAAGGGCTTTGGATCATTATGTTGCTTATCATCGTCCCATTGTTTTGAAACAAGACTGTTCTGACTTTGGCCCAACGCCTATTAAATTTTTTAATTCGTGGTTTAATAAGTCTGGTTTTGATGAACTGTTTAAATCAAGTTGGGAGAAATCCCTGATGTCTTCATTTCATATGAAGATAAAGGATTTAAAATGTATGATTAAAGTATGGACTAAAATTCAGTCTAAGAATACTGATGTCATGGATGCTGTTCCGAAGGAAATTCGTGGTATTGAAATTCAATTTGAAGCTGGCGCTGATCAATCTGGTTTGGGTCAGCAGCGTATGAGTTTATGGTGTTACACCCATTCTCCAATTTAAACCAATAAGAAATTGAGTCAAAGTAGATTTGAAAACATTATATCATTATAAGAATTTGGTCAAAAATTCGCATACAAAATAGTTATAGTCAATTAACCAAACTGGTCAACATGTAAAAATGGTCAATGGTCACCCGTCCAAACGAGTCAACCACTAACGGAATTGTTTTCTTAAAATTTTACCCTTTTCAAAACCTTAATAAAATATTTACAAAATGTGGTAACAAGCTTCATACCACAACTCGTCCCTAATTATCCTCAAACCCTTACATACATCTACCTGAGCTTTGCCTTGAGTTAAAGTCATTCACATGCTTGATCACTTAGGAACACACACACAATGACACGTAAGCTTGAAAGCCTAGTGAGTACAAGGTTTTGACACCCTGAAAACACCATCAGCTATATAAATCCTTAACTTAACAACAATAATTAGTAAACCGACGAAAATATAAACATAAACACTCTTATCACTTAATTCCTACTAAGTACTTACAACCCAATTTTAATGCTCTTTGTGCCACCTGCACTATTCCTAAGCATTGGATCCAAGTTAGGCTATGAGTCGTTAAACCCATTTACACCCTTTTTGCTACTTCGGCATTATCACCTTTTTTGCCACTTTGGCATATTATCGTACTAGTTGTAAGACAATAGTAGTGCATAAGTGATATATAAAAATAATTATATTTTTGTGTGTGCCCCCAGTTTGGGAAAAACAATATACTCACCTAATTTTCCTTGCAAATTATTGATGGTATAATTCCTTTACATGATTCCACCAAAAGCTACACAATTGACAAATCAACATATAAATAATCAAACAATGATAAGCCTTATTCTATCCAATAATCCCCAAGTTTAGCATAAACCCTAGAAATAGAATTTGGGTTAGAAATCTCTACCTCAAATCATTTGAAGATGTTAAAACTTGGTTGATTAGTGTTCTCCTTGTTGTTTGTTGTTGATTTCACCATTACAATGAACGATTTTCACACTAAATCACTTGAATTCATCCTCCCTCTTATTTGAGAAATACACACATACACACTTAGTGTTCTTGGTAAAAAAATGAGTCTAAATGAGGAGTTTAAGGGAAAATCACAAATTTGATCCTTTGACCAAACTCATTTAGCAAAATAACTCTTTGACTTGTGTTTTGAACAAACTAATCCCAAAATTCACGCTACACCAAGCGAGAATGGCACGAAACAATTAAATAAAGCAATTAAACCATTTAATTAACAAAAGTCAGAATTTGATTATTGTTTAAGCCAATAATTCAACCCCACGTGCATAATACGCGTACTAAAAGTAGGCCCGACGCGTCTGACAGCGGGTTCGACGTGACCGACACACTTTTCCATTCACTTGTTGCCACGTGTTGAATCCCTACACAAGGCATGAAAAAAGAAAAAGAAAAAAAAAAGAAAATATGTGGGCCCAACATACTTGCACCTTCCAAATGGCCTGCACCTATTTTGACTATTTCTTTTACTTTCTTTTCTTTTCTTTTTCATTATTTTTCTCCTTTGTTTTATTAACTTTCTTTAAAACTATATTTTCTTTTATTATTCATAGATAAATAAGCTATGTAACTACTACTCTCTCCGTCCCATAATTAAGTGTCCACCCCTTTCTATTTTAGTTTGCCCCAAATTAAGTGTCCATTTCAAACTTTTATCTAATTAAAAAAAAAAATAATGGTCAACATACAATTTTAATGGTCCAGAGTGTGATGGTCCTCACTTTTCTTAAATTGTGCATACTGATATATGACACTTAATTTGGAACGGATAGAGTACTTTATTCCTCCATGTTTTAGAACTCGTTCCATCCGAAAATAAGGGAAAACCTTTTCATTTTAGTTTCTCCCAAAGTAAGTGTACACCTCCAAAATCAATATATTAAGTAACTTCATATTAATTTTCTAATCAAAATTGCAAACATTGATTTACGACGAGACAATAAAAACTGATTTACATATATTTAATTTTATTAAGTATACATTTTAATATTTTTAAAATAAAAATGTTAACGAAAGAAGAGATAAATTAAAACAAGAAATGTGATGCTTGATAAATAGATAACTTAGTCAAATCATACGCGCCCCACGTTCTGCCTTGTCATGTCCTTCGCGCCCTTGTCATGTCATTCGTGCCTTGTCAATATATAGTTTAAACTTTGGAATGATTCAAACATTGGATGCCCTAATTTAATCATTGTTGATCGACCTTGGGGAAAAGTGTGTCGGTCGTGCCGTACCCACTTCTTATATGCATATTTTGCATGTGGGGTTGACTAATTGGCTTAAACAATAATTAAATTCGGACTTTTGTTAATTAATTGATTTAATTGCTTTATTTAAGTGTTTCACGTCGTTCTCGCTTGGTGTAGCGTGAATTTTGGGAGTAGTTTGTTTAAAACACTAGTCAAAGAATTATTTTGTTTAATGAGTTAGGTCAAATGGTCAAATTTATGATTTTCCCAGAGTTTAATCTTCTTTTTGTTCCAGCCATCAAACTTAATTGTTTTTAGCCACTTCAGCCCCTTGATCTTTAAAAGTTAACATTATTTACCCCAAAGTCAAACAACTCTTACATGTAAGTCAAACTTTGACCTTTAGTATGTACTCAACATTTGATACAAATATTAGACTTCTTAACTTAAATATATTAAAATAGTGTTTGGGATATTACATATGGCATAAGCTTTCTTTACTGGAGAAACCGCTAATGGAGGACTTATTTCAAAAGGCTAAGATCAAATAGAGCATTGAAGGAGATGGGAATTCTAAATATTTTCACCGGGTCATAAATAAGAGAAGGAGGCAAAATTCCATTATGGGTATCAAGATAGACGGGGTTTGGGTTGATTCTCCTATGGAAATTAAAGATGCTTTCTATTCTTTTCTTTTTTTCAAATAAATTTAAAAAAGGATCTGAAATTATGTGATATCTGGAAGCTCGCGATTTAAATACCTTAACACTGATTAACGGGATCGCTTGGAACTATTGTCTTCAGATTTTGAATAAAACATGCGGTGTGGGCGTGCGCTAATGACAAATCGCATGGGCCCGATGGCTTCACTTTTGGCTTTATTAAGCATTATTGGGACATCTTAAAGTTTGAGATATGGGATTGGATTATGGAGTTTTTTACATCTGCTTCGTTTTCAGAAGGATGCAACTCCTCTTTTATTACTTTGTTTTCGAAGGTTAGTAGTCCCATTACTTTTTCTGATTTTCAGCCAATTAGCTTAATCGGTATTCAGTATAAGCTAATTGCTAAGCTTTTGGCTACTCGGTTAGCATCGGTTATTGATACTCTAATTAGCCCGGAGCAGTCTAATTTTATTAAGGGTCGTCAGATCATTGATGGTCCTCTTATGGTTAATGAGGTGGTTGATTGGCATTTAGCTAAAAGAAGAAAATGTTTCTTTTAAAATCGACTTCGTGAAAGCCTATGATTCGGTCTCCTGGGAGTACTTTTTATATGTGATGTCCTTTTTGGGGTTTGGGATGAAATGGCTTGACTAGATTAAGGCTTGTTTGGTGTCTTCTAAGGCTTCCATTCTCATTAATGGTAGTCCTACGAAGGAGTTTCGATTCCATCGTGGTCTTCGCCAAGAAGACCCCATGGCCCCTTTTCTTTTTATCATGGTCATGGAGGGCTTACATAACCTGATTGAGGACATGTCTGAGGCTAGTATGTTTCGAGGCTTTCGTATAAATTCGTTAAATTTATTTCATCTTTTTTATGCTGATGATGTTATCATTTTGGAATAGTTGTATGAGGACAATGTAGATAATATTGTTGGTGCCTTCAGGTGTTTTATCTTAGCGTCAGGGCTAGCTATTAATCTCCATAAATCAACTATATTTGGAGTGGGTGTGTCTTCAAGTGAAGTTTCTTATGTTGTTGTACGATTTGGGTGAAAACCAAGTTCTTTCCCTTTTTTCTATCTTGGTCTTCTGGTTGGAGCTAATGTGGCTCGGGCGATTAATTAGCATCCTATTCTAGAACGTTTTCAGAAAAGGTTATCTAAATGGAAAGAAAATCTTTTTTCTATAGGAGGTCGGGCGATGTTACTCACCTCTGCCTTGGGCTCTCTAGGTTCATATTACTTTTCTTCTTTTTATGCTCCAAAAAAAGTCATTAATTCGTTAGAGGGCGGCGAGGAAGGTGGCGAGGAAGACTCCAAACAAGTGGAAGTGGAGATATTTCACCTGTCGAGATGCTCTTTGAGTCAAGGTAGTGAAGGCCATTCATGGTAACTCATTTGGGTCTCTTCGAGTTGGTCATAAATCAAGAGTTTGGAAACGTATCATCAAGTCTATTTCTGATCTTCACTTGACTCATTATGTTCCTACATGTTATGATTAAAAAAGTGGACTCTGGTGTCTCTACTTCCTTCTGGTCTGATCTTTGAATTGGAAATTCTCCTTTGCAGATTACTTTCCCTCGGCTTTTTGCGTTGACTGAAGCTAAACATGCTTCGGTTAGCACCTATTTCCAACAACAAGGTTGGTTTTGGAGTTGCGTAGACCTGTAAGGGGTGGTATGGAGCAAGCCCAGCTTGACCAATTGATGGATATGATAGGTAACTTTGTTCCTTCTGACTATGATGATATTTGGGCTTGAAACCTAAAAGGAAATGCTGAATTTTCTGACATAGATCTTAGGAACATATTGATAATTGTTATCTTCCTCATCTTGATCAACCTACTCGGTGGATTAGACATATGCCTAAAAAAGTTAATATTTGTATTTGAAGATTGCTTTTAAATCGTTTGCCTACTAGATGTAACCTGTTAGTGTGTGGCATAGACGTCCCCTTGCTGTTATGCCCAATTTGTTTATCTTCTAATGAATCTAGGGTTCATCTCTTCTCGGAATGCCCGGTCACGGCTCGTACTATTTTTGCGGATCTCTGTATGGTTGGATATTCCTTTTCTTGTTCCGGCTCACCCTTCTAATATTATTACTGCGGTAGATAATGCTTCATTGAAGACGACTTCAAGAGATTTGGTTCTGTCGATCTTATTCACAGCTTGGTGGTATATATGACGTTTTCGAAACATGCTCGTTTTCAAGTCATCGAATGAGTCGAGTGAAAATATTTTTGATACTATTGTTTATTACTCTTTTTATTGGTATTCGTATAGGAATCGTAAAGTAAATATTAGATGGGAGGATTGGTTTTTAAATCCTATGCTTTTGATGTAATTATTTAGGCAATTCGCCTTGAGCTGTCGTTCTTTTTATAAAATTTTGTTTTTCAAAAAAAAAACATCATATATATTTAGATGTAACTTTATTTTCTATATATTTAACAAATACATGTGTTCTATTATCGATGTAATAGTTCATATTAATCATGTCATAACACGAGCGCAATCTATCCCTTGTTCATTTTAGATAAATTGAATCTATAACCTAATAAGCAATATACTACAGTAGATTTTTTATAAGCTCATGAAAATATGGAATGCCAAATGGAAAATAATTTAGGTGATTGCTTCCTATGTTTATGTTATTGAATGGTCCAAACTCCAAACTTTTGTGTTCTCCCCTTCTATATCTCACTCAAGATTAACCATTTCCATCCTATAAAAACGGTTTCTTTTAGCCTTCGAAAAACTTGAATTTTAACATTTTTGACCAAGGATTAACCATTTCAACCCCATCAGTTTTCTTTTATTGCAAACTTCTTGAGTTTCAACACCTACATATGACTAACTTCATATGTGAAGATATATAAGATTAAGGAATCTATGCAAGATCAAAATGCGTAACCGAAAGTAAGGTCACAAGTTCAGCCAAAGAGAAGAGTTTGTGTACATAAGCAAATTTAACACAAGACAAGAGAGGATCATGTTGTCAAGAGCAACAAGAAATGCATATTCATGGTGGTGGGCTAGCCACATAAGGACAAAGCAATCAAAATGGCTAGACCAGAATCTCCTAGGTAAACATATATCATATGATATCGATCAGTTATTAATCCAAAAAGATATTGCAAACTCTTATTTATAATTTCTAAAAATACTCACACGTCTGTATGTTCTTATGTTGGTTTACAGATATGGAGGAAAAGGTAGAATACATACTCAAAATAATTACAGAAGATGGAGACTCATTTAGGTCGCGGGCTGAACAATACTACCGAAAAAGACCCGAGATTGTAAACTTTGTAGAAGATACTTTTCGGGGATATCGAGCTTTGGCCGAAAGATATGATCATTTGTCAAAGGATCTACAAAGCGCTAATCGAACCATTGCTATTGTCTTTCCCGAAAGAGTACAATTGTCATTTGACGAAGAAGACTATGAAAATGTCCCACCAAATTTTGATGAAAATGAGAACAAATTCCTAACAAGCTCAAATGTTCCTACACCATTGCCTTTGCCACCGAAACCAAACACTCCAAAAATGGGAAATGTAGTTCAAGCCATGCTAAAGAAAAACTCCAAAATGCCTACAAAAATGATGTCAAAGAAAGGACTAATCAAGATAGGTGGTGAGGAAAATGCTTCTAAGGTTTCAAAAAGTTCTGGATTGAGTAAAGATGAGGCACTTGAGGAGATTGATAAGCTTCAAAAGGTAATACTAGGGTTTCAAACCGATAAAGAGTTCATAAAGATTTCATACGAAAATGCGTTGTCTAAGTACTGGGAAATCGAGAACAATATTAATGACATGCATACTAAAATTAGCAATCTACACCAAGAGTTTGACATAGGTACAATAATTGAGGATAGAGATGCCCAAACCCTAATGTCCTCTTCTGCATTAAAGATGTGCAAAGAAACACTTGAAAACTTAAAACATAAACAAAGACGCGTCAGAAAAGAGGCGATTGTGGAACACAAAAAAGTTGATGAGAATAGGAAAAGGTTTGGAGCTTTAATAACTTGTAACAACAATAATTCAGACACAAGAAACTTGGAGGAACCAATTGAACATGTCAAGGATCGAAAGGAAAAGATTGAAGAGAAAGATTTGAAATGCTTAGAAGAAAATGCAAATAATTTAGATGGGAACTCTCAAACAAGATGTGTTGAAAGTCAACCCATTAGTAAGGTTGACCAAAAAGAAGATGGAAATATAAAAGATGGAAACGAAAGCATGAATGATGATATTATAGAAAACGATGAACAAATGACTATCTCCGAAGTCGCTGAGAAGATTGAACAACTTGTTGATAAGGTAATCAATTTGGAAACTGAAGGGTTATCTCATATTGCACTCATGATGCGATTACGTTTTGAGAATGATGAGCTTCATGAGCACCTTCAAAGTTTAGAAGAAGAGAAAACGATCCTTATTGCAGACTCAAACAACATTAAAATTAAAATAAAAAGACTAGAGGAGCAATTGGAAAGAATTCAAATCATTGATCACAAAGTTAAGGAACAAAATGTGCACTTGGAAATGAGTTTTGATGAGGTAAGTACTTCCCTTGATAATTTGTCTAACGACCTTTTGAATGCAAAACCGGATGAAATCGTACAAGAAGATGATGTGATTTTACAATTAAAAAGGGAAGAAAAAATGTTTTTCCCAAAGTCAGAAGAAGAATATGATGCTGAATCCTACAAGAATGATGATGATCTTGAAAAGATAGTAGATGTAGAACATCAAAGAAAAGATAGTAATAACTTGGAGGGTTATGATATAAAAACTAATGAGCAAGACAAAGGTGACGAAGATAAAGAAGATGAACATCTTGAATTAACTGAAAATGTGATCAACAAAGATATAAATGTTGAATGCATGGGTGGTGAAGAAGATGAATCGAATTTGAAACTAATATTCTCACATGAAGTAGAGGATAGTGAGAAAATGTTACTTGAAGAGTACTCGTCAACATTAAGAAACTACAAAGAAGTAAAAAAGAAGCTTAATGAAGCTGAAAAGATGAATCGTGCACGCTCTTTCAGATTCGTTGTACAAATGAAATTGTTAAGAAATTTGAATGAAACAAAAGACGAAGAAATTAGGTCTTTATATGAAAAGTTGAAACTTATTGAGAAAAAAACAGGAAGAACCATGGACTTCGAAGTAAAGAAACCTTCAGAATTGGTTGATGGAGAAATATATGAAAGAACGAGACTCGATGAAAATGTAGACTTTGAACTAAAGAAAAATAGAAACTCGGATGGTGAAGTGATAGAAGCTATAAAAGAACTTGAAGAAGCTACTGAATATATTGATGAAGAAACCCAAAGAGAAAACGAACTCGACGCTACCGAAATTGAAATACAGAAAGCTCAAAATGCGATTGATGAAGGAACCCACAGAATAGAAGAACTTGTAGAAAATGCACACTTCGAACTGAAAAAAGCTCGAGGTTTGGTTGACGAAGGAACACAAAGTAGAGAAGAACGTGATGCAATAACCAATAATGAACCAATGAAATCTCAAGATTTAGTTGATGAAGGAACACAAAGAAGAAAAGAGCTTGATGATATAGTAGATAATGAAGTCAAGAAAGATTTAGACTTAATTAATGACGAAGTACAAAGAAAGCATGAACTTGATGAAATGATAGACAATGAACCAAAGAAAGCTGAAGATTCGATGAATGAAGGAACAGTGAAAATGAAAGAACATGTGGATGGTATTATCGAAGAAAATGAAGTTCTAGATGTTGAAGATGAGATACGTACAGAAATTGATGATTTGCGAAAAGAAAACCTAGAATTATGGTTAAGGTTTAGCACCTCATATCATCAAATCAATCGATTTCAGGATTCATACAACGATTTACTACAAGAGATAAAAGCCGTGAAAGAAAATGGTTATAATAGTAAGCATTGGCACCATCATTCTTCTTCGTTTGCTTCAGATATCGGACCCTTATATCGCCATTTAAGGGACATGCAAACAGAAGTAATTATATGGTTGGAAAAATGTGGTATGCTAGAAGATGATTTACAACATAGATTAACATCACTTGCTGATATGCAAAACGAGCTATCGAACATAACTAGTGAGGGTCGAATGGCTGAAAAGACACTAAACAACTATCAAGCTGCAAGTTTTCAAGGAGAGGTTCTTAACATGAAGCAAGAAAACCTAAAGGTTTTAGACGAGTTACGAGTGGCGTCCGAAAGGGTCAAAACACTAAACATTGATATAGAGAAGACTTTATCAAAAGTTGATGAAGATTTAGGTGAGAAAAAGAAGTCAAGTTCTAGCTCAAAGGTTCCTTTTAGATCTTTTCTATTTGGGGCTAAGTTAAAAAGGAAGCGTAGGTCTTCTTCACTGTTAAAATGTATGAGTCCTTCATTGCAAAGAAGACATAGTAATCCCCAACCATTACCACAACATAGTCAAGATAGTTGACTATATAATTAAGTCTTTTAATATTTATGAACATTTCACATGTTCTACTAATGTATCCAAATTGACTTGTGATCTTTTTAATAATGACAGGATATAAGTGATGTGTAGATGGAACAAACCCCATTGTGGCAAAAGGTCTTCCTTTTCTTTACATAAATTAAATTAGATATACCCAAGAAAATAAAATGATAATTACGAGTAATTATTATAATAAATATAAATAAATCCGAAATCAAAATGGCAACACTAACCCAAAAAGGCACAACGGCATACAATACAATGTGGGGGAAAAAGAATTACCAAAGTCAAAGAATATTTAAAAACCCAAAATTGTATAAAAGTCATCCTAGTAGTAATCAAAGAGAATGTAACATTTGTAATACTAGAAATGAATCCTTGGCCTTGACCATGATACACAAATTAAATTATACAGTTTATCTCGTCCTAATTTAGTGTTATAGGTTTATATGTCAATATTATTTTGGGTAATATACCCCGACAAATATATCTAACATTTTCTTTCACATACACCGTATCGTGTTCGTGTCTAGACATGAAAGTTTTTACTATTGAGTCGATTAAAATTCGTTTCATAGTCAATCCGACTTATAAAATTGATTTCGTTTCTAAACATAATCTTGTAGAATGTAATACTATAATGTCTAAACATTACACAACTTGGACTATTTATAATTTGAAACCACTAATAATTTATGTAATTCAAGTAGGGTAGGGTGATGATATATCCACCACCCATTTTGATAAATCTATTACAATCGTCGTGCATTAACATATTGTAATGTACTATTTAGTCAATCAAATCTGAAATCTCACCAACCAATAAAACAAGATTATTTAGTAGGCCCGAACACCTGATGAGAAGATAAAAACACATAACACAGAAATAATTTTTGGGACCAAATTATTGTATTATATGTCTATACAACATAAGAGGAACAACTCAACAAACATTACCGATTGTTGTTTTCTGGGTGACCATCCACCACCACTGATATTTGTCATCTTTAAAGAAGTCATTTTAAAAGTCCTGTGGATATTAATTAATAAGGTGTCTCTCTTTGTACTAATGCACTTTTTATAAATGTTCCATTGTTGTTCCATTAACAACAATAAAATGTACCATGTACATTGTTTTGGAACAAAACATATGGTGTACTAGCAATATTATAAGAATTTATATTGCCAAACAATGAAACGAAAACATCGTAACGAGTACAACATATAGCGAAACAATATGTCATGTATAGTTGTATACATTTGGTACCCAAATTAACTTTATTTTATATTTATGCACAAATGTTACGTAACATACAATACGCAGTGAGTTTACATCTCATTGTAGATAATATGTATATCGGTGTGATTGTACATAATACGTGAGGTAATCTGTATGCTAATCAACTAATTAATCAAGTTAACTTTTCTGTTTATTGAACATTTTCAGTAACTCAGTGAATAACATTTTAGTTATGCAGTTAGCACTCAAAGGAATTTCATTAAGTATATTGTAAATCAACTAAATGTTACGTGGTACTACATTTTTCAGGAGATAACTTTTATTTCCGACAAGAAAACAAAATTAATGTATATTTCTGTCATTTTTGTCACATATATTGGACATTTTGTCAAATACATGTACTAATTAATTTCTGTTTTTTTGGTAATTAAATTCTTCAAAATCTCAAATATTCCCATTCCCCACCCTATTTATCTTCCTTTATAATTACTACTATTTACTCCCAAGTACCAGCATTTATCACAGAGTTATGATAAATATTTTCTCAATAACTTCCATCAACTTGTTTTACCTCTTGGTCCATTCGTCTCCAACACCAATTTCCCATCTTCGAGGAACTACGTAAAGCATGATGGTTCCGTTTCAAGGATACAATGGCAGAAACAAAAGTCATGGTGTATACAGAGATCAAGAAAGCAATGAAGTTGCAAATAACGTGATCAATGGGGGAGGTTCAAGTAGCTCGAGTGATGGCAAAGGGTTGGTAATAGTCACTAAACTAAGTACAGTAACCGACTTGGCATCCCAAAAGCATGCTCTCTCTGAGCGTAAACGTAGAAAACGTATCAACACTCATTATGACACTCTTCGACAGTTCTTTCCTCGACTACTCAAGGTAGGTAAACAACGCATGTGTAAGTAGTTATATTATAAAAGGCTGGTAGTATCTTAGCAATGATACATGACAAATATCCATAAGTTTGATTATGAATAATTTCATTTTACATGTTTTGTTGAGTAAACAATCTCTCAACCATATTAGCCTTTGTGAGATAGAAACTTGGCTCATGAGTAAGTAGGTGTCGGTTGTTGATGTACAAAGTTAGATTGCATTCGTGATATTGTAACTAAATTGCATTATAGTGAAATTTTCATGAGTAAATATGCTGCAGAATGACAAGGCTTCCGTGCTAACAGAGACGGTGCGTCGTTTAAAAGAGCTGAAAAGCATCATTGCAAAGGTAGCACCTTCACAGATTGATGAAGAACAGGGTTCTGGCAAGAAATCAGGGCAATCATTTTTCATACCTAGTGAAAATGACGAAGCAACCGTACTCAGTTACTGTGATGGCGGTAAGGAAACCATCAAAGCAATTATCTGCTGCGAGGACAGACCGAATCTGAACCAGGACTTGACAGATGCAATTCAATCAGTTGGTGGAATAACGATGAAAGCAAAGATGGTGACAATGGGCGGGCGAATAAAAATGGAGTTGGTAGTGGAATGGTCCGAATACAGCAGCAAGGGGGAAGAAAATCTTGAACCATTAAGAAGAGCGTTGAAGGCTGTCGTGGATAATCGGGTCTTGGGTCGGCTCAGGTTAATGGGTCATGAGTTTACTGAACCAGAACTGACTAGGTTGGGCCGGAAAAATTAGATTGTGCAAGGCCCAATGGATTAAATGTGGTAGTTATCAAAAATATATATATATCCAAATATTTAATTTTAATGAAACAAACTAAAGAAGTAAAGAGCATATAGTTGATGTAGTGATTGTGGTTCACATGTCATGTTACTTGTATCAACACATAAAACCAACCATTGTTCCAAAGTAAAAAAAAGCAACAAACAAGATCAAAGGAATTAATGGAAGACTTGTATATATTAGAAGGGGAAGAGAGTGACAAAATGGTGAAGGCTCATTACTAGCTTTCCGAAACCCTACAATACATACAAAATGCACCCACCCCCAACCCTTATTCCCTCCCCCTATTTTTACTCAAAAAACCTCTTCTAATAAAAGGTTTTTTTCTTCATTTTTAGTCCCATTTTCCTCGAGTCACTGATCTCCTAAAGGTTACACCTGATTTCACGATCGGGTTAGCAGTCGGCATTCCTAAACTACCCAAGTTAGTTACCCTACAACAATTACAACTACAATCTAAGTTTCTACATACCTTACTTACCTTACAATCATCATCCCCGTTTGTCCTCGAAGTGTACAACTGAGAGAGCCTGGAGTACAAGGGGGAGGGGAAGGAAGATGTTGACGAGCTGTCAGAATCTGATGAACTCAAGTTGATGTTTTTCCAGTAATCGTGATCTTCGATGGTGGTGGAGTCTCTGTGGGTGCTGTCTGTGCTGCAAGAACAAGACTCGGAGAAGAAACCGGAGTTATCACTTGAAGAGGACGATTCCTCCTCGAGACTTCGGACCTGCTGGTGAAAATTGTGTGCATCCCATGGTTCACTTGAGTGTTTTGGTACAGTTGAAGGTGAAATTTTGTGTTTTCTTGGATCATGAAGTGGGATTAATGAGCTGCGAATTGATCGTGGGGCACGTGGTGAGCACCTGATGATGATGCAAGTACAAAGAGGGGTTAGAAATGAACAGACATAATTACTAGTACGAAATATGTAGCGGTACCATAGACAAGACATATGAGGTGGCCATTTCAACCCATTCACACAAGAATAGGTCGGTTAAGAGTTATTCTTAAACTCGAATGGGTCATTTGAAAGAGGAACTAAACAGGCCAAAGTTAAAAGTTATCCAAATTTCATGCATAGAAGCTCTTGTATATTTCTATTCCAAGCTTTAGATTGTTATTGTACTAACGTTGTTTTAGTGATCATAACTCGTGGATTTAACTGTTTCTTAAAGTTTTCATATACACAAAGATGTTTTCAGGTCAACCCCACACTAAAACTGCCTGCCTGAAAGAACAAAAATATCAACATTACCTTGCATATAAGAGCATGTATGCTCCTTTTGTCAGCACATGTTGTAGATCCACTTCATTTACCTAAAATTTTCATTTAAATCATTAGACTTCCAAAAAAACATGACTCTGTAGTATTGCATATTGATACAAACATAGTATAAAATAATGCTAAGAGAAAATCATTCCAAGTGAGATTACAAATACTTATATTTCCAATAAAGACTAAACAATGATACTCCAAAAAGTTAAAAATAAATTCCTAACTGCTTTATGCAATAGAAGAGCAGGGAAGAAACAGAAGATGAAAACTTAAAAGAAAATGCCCCTTCACAAAACTGAAAACATACCATGCTGTCATCAAGCTTGAACCATCGATTCTGAAGATTCTTGACATAGCAAACATAATGACCAGAAAATGCAGCATTCATTGTATCTACATGAACCACCACTCCATAAAGCCTGTAAATTGGAGACTTATCACTTGTCCCACTAACATATGGAGCCATGTCTAATATCTCTGGGAAGTGAACTGATTTGTTGAGCTTTCCAAATTTACCAGACTGTAAAACAGATTATTGTGAACAAAAGGGCCTATACGAAACCAAGACTAGAAATTACTACCATCTTATAGAGACAAAAGTTACCTGAAAACGTTTCAACGCAATAGTAAGCACATTTGGGGCCTCCAGTAACGTTAATTTCTTTTTGGCTTTCTCATAGGATTTGCACCTGAAGGGAAGAATATAACAAAATTAATACACCCTCGTAAAATTGGTAAAATGTGATGTCAGAGATTTATTGAAGTGATCATACTTGACGCAATAATTATTTTAAACAAGACTACAGTAGCAAGAGTACAACAGGGAAATGTACACAGAATGTCTAAACCAACCTGCTGCAATTGTACTTGTTTTCGCCATCCAGAATCTCGACAGATGTAAATTTATCCAAAGCGCCTTCTAACGTTCTTATGTCGCCTTCTATCTCAACAGTGAGATCCATTATCCTCTCATGCCGCTCTGATTTGACTCCACACTTCAAGCAAATTATCTATAAATCAAAACCACCAAGGTTATACACACGCCAAATCATAGTAAATGAAATACAAGCACTCTAATAGTCAAGTAACTATTCGATATTGGTACTACATTAACATGCTGTTACCTTGGACCGTAGATAACCCCCAAAGGTAAGCCCAATGAGAGTTGTTTCCTCTTCTAAAGAGTTCAAGACATTTGATCCTGCTTCCTTGATGCAAGACGATTGCAAAGCGTCAATAACATACCTGTACAATCACATAATAGAACCAAATTAAATTACAATGCAAACCAAAAGAAAAACACAGATGATTCCACAAGAATTTGCAACTCTTTCACCTTAAAAATTCATGTGCATCTTCTTCTTTCCCATGACCAAGATTGCTTCCCATGTTTTCAATATGGGTAAGTATGTGAATAGGAGATAGTGGAGAATACCCATCCTTTGCCTTCATTACAAGGCCCTGAAGCTCACATGTAAAACACCATCCTCTCTTATCACCTGATATAGATGACGAAAGATTTATTAACAATAATCTAGTAAATCATTAAGTTCCAAGCATGTGCGATTTATAATGCACGATAACATACATGTTCTGGAATGAATCCCTTCAAGAAGATAAGCAGTCAGAGGTGGGGTGTATATCAAGCACTGGAGCACGGCATTAGCATAACAACTGCATAATACGTAGTCCATGAATATAGAAACTATCAAGATAAGAATGGTGAAAACAAACGGCACGTATACCACTGCCACTGAGCAAATTTTGGCTATATGGCAACTCATGCTGTCATGCAAAAAATAAAACTACAGGAAGCCTAGAATAGAAAATATATATATGCATACATGCATACATACATATATATATATATATATATATATATATATATAAAATAAAACTAGAACTATGACAAGCTCTACCTGTTTCCACAATTTTTGAGGCCACAGGGCTGCAATTCAACCTGTTTCCAGTTGTATAGCTTGACGAACATTTCATATGGGAAGAGACCCTGCCAAAAACCATATCAAAGCAATCACCTTCCAGATCTCAAAGACTACCAAATTAAACTTTTTTTGGGGGGGTGAATACCAAATTAAACTTCAAGTCAACGTAAGTTTCGAAGCTATACCTTGAAGCTGTATCTCTGAATTGTCGCACTTCCTCCCTCTAATGAATCCTGACGAGACAAGATAGAGGGCTTAAGGTGGTCAACAACTTTCAATTTTGATGTCTTCGATCCGCTTCTTGCACTTCGAGAATTGTCAGCTAACTGAGATGAAGAAGTGACCTTGTGATTGTCATTAATGACCTTCACAGGCTTTGTGCTATGTGATATATCCCTACTGATAAAGGTTGTTATATGAGGAGTCGTGCCCTTGTTACCGAAAGCAATGTTTGAGCTCTCAGAGCCAGAAGAAGGCAAGCCACCCAAAGCTTTATCATTTTTAAGTGTAGAGCGCCCTGCATCAGCAGAAGCATGATGAGACGCAACACCAGATGGCACCTTTTTAGATTCCCGGAACTTGAATGCTGGTGACTTACTGACATCAGCCCCATCATTGTAATTTAACATTCCAAAAGTAGATGTTGGGAGCTTCCTTGACACGTCGTTGACCATGTCCTTTGACAAGGCAGGAGTTACAGTAGACTTCTTACTTCGCGAATCAGTTAGACCAGATCCATCTATAACTTTGGCAGCACTAAGTCCATTCATAATATTGCTATTGTGAACACCTTTTGTCGTCTTGTTAGCCATGTAACCATTTGCAGTGTCACCAAAACCGTCAGGTGAGAGATCATCATGCTCGTTGTTGCTGGACTTCTTTTTAGGAATAGTCCCGTCCCAAAAACCAGAAGAGTTTATTGTTGAAGGTTCAGAAAGTAAAGACTCCTTAGAGCCATCATCAGTCCAAAAGGATGACCTGGAATTACCAGACTGAATATCCTCATCACTATGATCAGGTATTTTCTGCTTGTTTTTTTCTGTAACATTTGACTTTCTTGCAGAGCTGACCGAATACTGGTGTGATGATTTCACTGTATCAAAACTCTCAGAGGTAGCAGCTGCAGAATTTTTGGTAGGGGTAGAGTAAACAGATTGTCCTTCATAAGGCAAAGGGGAATTTGATCCAGATGTAGAATTTAAACCTTGCTGATGAGCAAAGGCTTCAACTTCAACATTGTTGTTGTGAGGTGAATTTTCTGGGATTCTTTCAGCTGGTTTAGCAGTTTGCTTAGCTTCAGTATCAACGTCATCATTCTGATCTTTATGGGCCCCAGCCCTATAAGAGCTGCCTCCTACATCATCGTTTGGACTCGCAGCAACATAAGGACGACACTCATCTTTATGACCTTGTCTCCAATGAATAATTTGACACTTGCCAGAGCTGAAATTCAAATAACCACAGCTACATATTATTCACTATGTAATACATATATTTATCTATATAAACAATATTGTGAAGTTTGAAAGTACATAATTAAAATGTAACATCACCACTTCAAGAATCACATATGACATAACCTTCAGATTGTTTTTGTTTTTGTTTGTTTTGTCGGGCTATGATAGCTCTTTTCGTTTTGGTTGTAATGATTAGTTCTTTATAATATATTTCCAAGGGATACCCCTTTTCCCCAAAAAAAAACCCTTCAGATTATACTCTACATCCATAAGCTATACATGACACTGAATACAGCAAGTTATAAATAAGGGTCATAACAAGGTTTATTTACAACAGCAACAATACCGAATCCCGCCATTGGCAGGGTATGTGGGATGTAATATTTAGACAGTCATACCTCTACCCCCGAGGGTAGAGAGACTGCTATCACGGAGACCTCCGGCATACATGAACGTATATGTAACGGGTTTATTTGTGACAAGTAAATTTACCAAGCAACCACAATATCTACTGGAAGGGTAAGCTAACAAATTATAGATCTCAAGGTATTCGGAGGTGGTTATAACACATTATTAGCAAAAACAGACAGAACACCCAACAATAATCACTTCCTTATAAGTCCCTTAACATTTCCCATTTTCTAAAACCACAGTCCTCTAGTTATTTCTAGCTTTATCACCACAGGACCAGTACTTGGAGAGTGGATTGCACAGGAATTGAACAATCCAAAAGTTTTTGAGTTAAGTAACCAATTAACCCTTAGAACTGACCCCAGGCCAACCACTACATGTGAGTCAGACCTTTATAGAGTAACGGGAGGAAAAAAATAATAAAAATAAATAAACACATTCTCTGTATTTTCAACTGGTTTAAGATTAAGACTTTAAGCACCAGTTCATTAAGTGATCCTCTTTTTACAACAATTGTTATGTCTTAATGTCTTATAAAAACCAATTTTAAGCACTTCCATATATTTTCTCCCAAAGAGAAGTTCCCTCCTACAAGTACATGTCTTATCTAACAGGAATTGGACAAAATAATTCAATTCAAACAAAAGATCATTAATTTCTCTCAGTAAGCTTACCAGTAACGAACAGATTTGCACTTAGCACATCGCGTAGTAGTCGGACAGAAACAAACAGCACACTGATACTGCGGTTTCACCGATGAACTCAACGGAACGGAACCGTACACCGGAACTGGCGCAGGAGCCGGAGCCGGAACCGGAACCCTAGGCAACGGTGTAACATTAGCACCATAATAATACGCTTCTCTAACCTCAAATTCTCTAGCCTCAAACTCAACCCTCGCTGCTTCCTCAGAAGCCGAAACCAAAAGCCTTCTAACCTCCTCACTTCTGGCCACCGAGTGCCGCCATTGACGACGGAGAATCAACACGATCACCGGAAAAATCACAACCACGACCAGAAACACAGGGGAATGAAACCCTAGATACCTTATAACAAGCATTTACAGCTAATTAATGATAACATCAAGTAAATTAACAACAAAACCCCGATTTTACAACAACAGCAACAGCATATTAAATCATAAATAATAAAGTCTCATTCTCAATTTGTCATTTAGCGAAAGGATCAAATCGCAGTGATTTTATGAGAAAACTGATGCTTGCGATGACGATTGGGAATCATATACGAAAACCTAGACAGAGGGTCTGTCTGTATGTATGTATAGGTTGTATGTATAGTTTTGGTAGTGAGTTAATTGTGAGGAGATTTGATTTGCAGATCGAGATTTTAGGGGTTGAAAGAGAATATTAATGTACGTTAAATTAATACGAAAGAAAAGAATTTTATTTTTATTTTTATTTAATTTAATTATTTATTTTTGTTGGTATTGATGAGAGACGTGAATTCTCAGCTCATGTTATATTCCCGACCCGAAACCTGCTAGGGATCCGAAACATTTTTTTTTAATATTAAAATATTGAAATCGAAATATTAAGGTTGTTGTTGTGTTGGTTAAAATAGTATGTGACGTTGATTTGACAGATATGGTATACAAATGTTGGGTTGGTTAAATGTATTTTTGGAAACTACTTTTATCATGTGTTAAAATCTTTATCTTTATTATTATAATAATAATAAAAACTATGATTATTGGGCATAGTATCTTGATGTGCTATTTATAGCTTTTAATTTAAAGTTGTAACTATATGATACTATGTTTTAAGTGTGTGATTGATTAGTTTTAAATTTTTATATATGTTTTTATGTAATTAATTATTGGGTTAATAATGGTTTAATCATCAAAATTTTACTTTTTTTCGTTTTAACCACTTAACTTTTTTTTAAATGTTTTAACCACTCAACTTAAGGTCAATAATGATTTAAACACTGAACTTTCAATTTGTTTTCATTTTAACCACTCAACTTTGTTTTATTTTGGTTTGTATATGGACTTTAGAGGAATAGAATAAAACTTATAACGGCCATTTAGATATTAATCAAGATTGTTAGTACTTGAATATCCAAGTATCTGATCAGCCATAGAATCAAGCCAGATTCGGTGTTAAAGACTTAAGATTTACTAACAGCATTGATCTAATAAATACGGAGTACAACGATAAAAAAGTCAGTCCAAAGCATATCTAATAAAGTGTTACAGTTTATAATTTTAAACATCGATTGATATCAGCTTCATCATTCCATTGACTTGGAGATCATCACCCTTAAGATTATGATCATATATTATCCTCCATTTTTGTAACACCCGACATTCAAATTGTAACACCCGACATTTCTACAAACATATTTTATAATATTTTCACAATAGGAAGCGCAAGTCCCAAAACATTTGAATAATATTTACAAACCAACTTATTATACTTACATATATATATCAAAAGACATCTTGTGAATGTTAAATTACATTACATGTTACCAAAACGGGTGTTACTAAAACTTTTCCAAACATAACAATCCAAAAGATCAGAGATTGCGCCAGCATAGTCAAACACCCCAATTCTTCATCTGCAACCCGAACTACATCAAAAGCTAACCAAAATCTGCAAAAGATTCAACAACGAGGGGATTAGCTCATGCTAAGTGAATGGAACTGTAACCGACAGTTCAACCCACAAGCAACAAGTCTTACAACTAATAAACCACAACAAGTAAACACATAAGCACGTATCGTCAAGAGGATCGGCGGTTACTGTATGCTATTCTCAGTAACCACGATCACTGTATGCCATTCTCAGTGATCTACCGATAGCCTGATTACTACCTTCACAGAATTGGTTAGTTCTCAACTACATGTATCAAAGTAACCAAGACAGCTACACAGTAGTAACCAGACCCAACCAACCAACGTTAACCTCTGAATCAACCACATAGTCAACCAATCAAACAACCAACAATCAATAACCAATATCACAAGATCAACCAAACAACAATAACATAACATAACAACTACCAATCAACTAATCAATATTGCAATATAAACCAAACAACAATAACATAATATATCCTGAACTATCCCGGTTTATCCGTTGTAACCGAACCTGTTACAATTGAGTTGAACCGAGGACTACAGTAACCACTCACCGATATTCCTGGTTCTCCACTCAGTGGTCTAATATTACCGAGTCTTCTGTAAATCTGAGAACACAATCCAAAACATAAATTAGAAACTCATTTATAATTGATCATAACTTTACTTATAAATATTGTATCCAACCTATAGATACTATGTATTAATGATACCACAAATCATAACAAGTACACAAGTTCACAAGTTATCATAATCACCAAAATTATACTGACAAACGCGATCCTGACTAGAGGAGCTGGATCGCGTTCCCTTTTGAAAAACATTCTGGTACCAAAATTCACTGAGCAACGCGATCCGGGAACTAAGGCTGGATCCCGTTCCAAAGAACAAAACGTACAAAGATAAATTAACACATAGCAACGCGATCCGGACTAGGGTTCTGGATCGCTTTCACACGTTTTACAGCAGAGAACATTTTAACCACTCAACTTATGAGTTGACCATACTTTAACCACTAAAGTTCATTTGTCCATTTAAAAAAACCTTTTCGTTAACTTATAATGAAAGTTTAGATCGGGATATATAAACTTTGAACTGATTTTTTATCGACCTAGGTTGTCAACATAGAGATCTTACATATGATGGTTTTTGTCTTCACAAGATCGAAATCGTAAGATCAAATCGGGATCGTAAGATCTTACGATTTCGATTATGATCTCATAAATGTGTATTATAATGCATATAAAAGATTAATTGCATGACAAATTAATCAAACTTTTATAGTTTAAACATCATAGCATCAATCATACTATTCATAGCGACTTAGATTACTATATTTGTAATTAAATTTATAGATTTTCATGCGATAACCTATTTTAGTTTAAAAATTGAATAGTTTTACGTGTAGTGATTAATTAAATAATAAACCTATTAACCTTTTATTGTACAAAAGTTAAATAATTTATATTTTCTTAACTTATATTCATGTTAAGTAAGATCGGATCGACATCGTAAGATCCTATGCTTAAATCGAAATCGTAAGATCTTACGATCCCGATTTGATCTTACGATTTCGATCTTGTGAAGGCAAAAACGATCCTAGGTAAAATCTCTATCTTGACAGCCTTGGTCGATAAAAAAATCAGTTCAAAGTTTATATATCCCGATCTAAACATTCATTATAAGTTAACGAAAGGGGTTTTTTTAATGAGCAAGTGAATTTTAGTGGTTAAAATATGGTCAACTCATAAGTTGAGTGGTTAAAACCTTTAAAACAAAGTCGAGTGGTTAAAAGAAAAACAAATTGTAAGTTCAAGGATTAACCCGTTATTCATCCTAAGTTGAGCGATTAAAACATTTAAAAAAAAGTTGAGTGGTTAAAACGAAAAAAAAGTGAAGCTTTGATTATTAAACCATTATTAACCCTTAATTATTTAGATACTTGACAATTTAACATGTTTGGTTTCACACATTCTCTTCTTTTATTATCAATCATCTCTACATTTATCACAATTTACTATTTACGAGTATTTTTTCATGAAATTATTTTAATTAGAAAGGACCATACAACTTGAGAAAACTCTTTAAGGAGAGAACCACGTATGCACCACCAGGGCTGTTCACAGTTTGGATAAAATCGGATTATCCAATTGGATTATTCGGATTGGACCATATGGTTTGGATAATTGGATTTTTGGATCGGTTTGGATAAAAACCAAAGTTATTATTTTGGATCACGGATTGGTTTTGGTTAGTAAATTACAAACCGGATTATCCATAAAAACCAAATAACAAATAAATACTTATTTTTCATTCATTATATATATACATGCACATACAAAATAGTTTACTAACTTATTAATATTTTATAAATATCCAAATATAATAGTTAGTTTATAGTTTACATAATTGTTTACTTATATATGTAATTAATTTATAGTTTCATTTTGCGTTTTACTATTATATTACACGCACATGTATATGTACTGTGAGGTTCAAATGGGAATCATCTATTCTGTATAAGTTTATTATAATATCTAACATATTTTTAGTAGATATAATAAATATCTATATATGTGTATGGATATCCAAAAACCAAACCGATCCATCCAAATAGTAATTCGGACGGATTGGTTCGGTTTTTGAATTTGTTTGGACGGATCGGATTCATATTTTCGAAACCATAATCCATTTGGATTCATGTATACGGATCGGTTTTGAACCGATCCATCCATTTGAACACCCCTATGCACCACTACTTGTCTACAAGTGGAGAACTTATGAGAATACTTTATCCGTTTTAACTAGTTAAAATGTTCACTTTGACTATATATAAATTTAAGAATCTCCATTAAAGACACTATTTACCAATCAAAGAACATTTGTACATACTAAAATTTCTCTTGATTGGTTGTTACATTAAAATAGACATTTATCTTAGACAAACTACAATAATAATACTTAGAAATGAAAATCCGGGGAAGTATACGATTGAAAGTTGTCTTACTATATGTATGATCATTTTTCTATAATGGTAGGGTATATATTGTCTCTTTCGATTGTGAGTATTAAATACGTGAGACGAGGGCCAAATAAGTTGGTCAAACACGAGCTACTAATTTGAATTTGGATGGTTATTATTTTATTGTTCATTATTATTATTATTATTATTATTATTATTATTATTATTATTATTATTATTATTATTATTATTTTTGGCATAATCATGAAAATAGGCAAATATCGTAAAAAGTGGTCCTAGGTTGGGTGGAATGATAGCAAAAAGTTATAAGAGAAATGGCTACCATACAATTTGGTTCTTGTTCAATCAAGAAAAAGACATTGCCAATTGGCACGAAAAGAAATTGGGTTTTTGTTCAATCATGAAGAAAACGTTGATATGAGACGTTTCATTTTAGAGTTTGGACAAAACTATGGGAAAAGATGAATAAAAAGGAGTATTGAATTTATTTTCTATATGTACTATGGTTGTAAAATAAATAAATATCGCATTCAATTTTATTCTAAAGTTTTCAACTTAAAAGGTATAAAAAAACTTTAGAGAAAAAGGAAAAATACGAATAAAAAAGCATCAAATTTATTTTATTTATGAACTATGACAGTAAAAAAATATATCGCATTTCAGCTTTATTTTAAACTTTTCAAGTTTAAAGATATAAGAAACCTTATATTTTACTGCTACGTGAATAATTGAAAAAATTAGTAGATCTTTATGCAAATTTTTTGCATTTAGAAGTACAAATATTTAAGATCGATCGAATTGTGTGAGCGATAAGCTTCCTTTTTCTTATCTTAGTCTGCCTATATATAGAAATCTGAGTAGAATTGATGCTTGGTAGCCAGTTATTGATCGGTCCAAATTCAAAGCTATATATCTGATTGGAAGTCCATATTATTGTCTTGCGGCGGGAGGCTGACTCTTATTAAAGCAATCTTGGGTAATATTCCTCTTTACTACTTCTCACTGTTCAAGGTTCCTATTGCGGTTTTTTAAATGTTGGAATGTTTGAGATGTATTTTTTTTTTAGGTAAAACTGAAAATATTGGAAAGCTTGTTTGGGTTAAATGGTAAAATGTTTTATCTTCAAAGGAGAATGGAGGGTTAGGTATTGGCAGTTTAATGGCAAAAAATGTGGCTCTACTATTTAAATGGTGGTGGCGGATAAAAACTGAACCAGATGCTATTTGAGTTAAGATAATTAAATGTATTAACAAGAATGATTGTGGTATTAATGTTAATCAAATTCACTCTTGCGGTATTGGAAGCTTATGGGCTCGTATAATTAATGTAGGCTTTCATTGTGATGGGGTTGGTATTGATATTTGTGGGTCATTCGGTAAAGAGCTTGAGGACGTCAACATTGCAATTTCTGGAGGGATGAATGGATTGAAAAATTGAGACTTCACATTCAGTTTCCTCGTCTTTTCAATTTAGATACGAATTGTGATTCGTGACGAGATTGTTTTTAGCAAAGGTAGATGGAGTGAATGGTATAATTGGGAATGAAGGTGGACTTGAAAAGGTGCCCTTGGACTCTTGGAGGTAGAGCTGAATCCGAGTTTCTTGAGTTACATGAGTTAGTTAATAATGTAGCTCTCGTTGCCGATAAGGATGACTCGTGGAGGTGGGGCACTAATCCAAAAGGTATGTTTCACATGAAGACTTTTTCAGCCCTTTATGATAGGGGTGTCAATGAGGCAGATCTTCATCTAGATTCGACTCGTCCCGCCCTATTTATGTGACCCAATGGGTTGAAAAAATGGATCCATGAACCCAATAAAGGATCCAATTGTTCGACCCATTTAGATGGATCTCTACTTGGATCGACCCATGACCCGTCTGGATCGACCCATTTAAATTATAAAAAAATAACAATTTAAATATATATATATATATATATATATATAATCGATGTAGCAAAATTATTAAACGGTACGTATCACAATTTGTCAATCGATCCACATATGATTGAAAATGAATTATATTGTAAAACTAACTAATCGAATGATCTAAATTATTAGGATATACTAATGTTTCAATGCATTGATACTATTGGTTGAATTTTAGTAAATAAATGAATTTTTTTCAAAGTTATACTTGGTTTATTTTGTATCAACATTCCTTCTTAAATGAAATAAAAAAAATTCTTATTTTTTTATATTAAATGGGTCGACCCAAATCTAAATCCATTAATTTAGTTGGATCTTGGATCGGATCATGATCCAATAACTAATCGGCCAAATCCAGACCCATGTAAATAGATCTTGTGACTCATTAGATCTTGTCAAGATCCGACCTGAGCCGCTCCATTGACAGACCTACTTTATGATAGAGCTTTATTTTAGTGAAATGGGGTATGATTTACCTCCTATTAGTAAATGGAGGGATAAATTGGTTTCTAAAAAATTATCTGTTTTTATTTGGCGACTGTAGTTTAATAGGCTTTCGGTTAAATGTAATCTTAATAATAGAGGAATTGATTTGGACTATGTTCTTTGCTCTCTTTATCAAGATTTGGTGGAAGCAAATTTTTGAAAACCGGTTGAACCGGTCCGGTCCACCGATAAAATGGAGGTTTCAGATCGGTTGAAAAACGGTTTTGACCTTAGTTTGACCAGTCAAGAAACTGAGCGGTTTGGTTAAAATCGGGCGGTTTAATCGGGAACCAGACCAGTTGGACTGATTTTTGAATTTTTTTTATTTTGAAACAAGTTTTGGGTTGGTTTTCGCGTTGTAGGGTCAGTTCGGTTCGACCGGAACCGAACCCTTCGTCTGTTCGATTCAAATTCTGATTTTAAAAACATTGGGTGGAAGACATTTCCCACACTTTCATTAAGTGTAAAGTTTGGCGAGGGCTTAGGGGGTGTTTAGTTGTGGAAAAAAGGGGGAGTTTTCTAGGATATTTTTTTCAAGAAAAGTGGAAAACTAAAAAACGCGTTCAAAATGAATTTTTCTGAGAAAATTTTCTAAGAAAATGGAAAATCCACTTTTCCAAAATATAACTTGGTGGTGAAAAATACTTCTCCCACACTTTTCCAAATTTTCCTTTGTACAATTCCCCCCCACTTTTCCAAATTTTCCAAGATATAAGGCGCGGAATTCCTCAATACTTGGTTCACAGTATGTGAACGGTTTGTTTCGCAAGATAATAGCGAATTGGTTAATCAACAAGGTTTTGTATCGATTAATTAATGTTAATCGATCAATACCTAACCTTATGAATGCTTAGAATCGTTTTAGTTCTCTGGAAAAACGAATTGCCAAAAGTCATTTACGGATTTGACCTAATTGAGTATTTATAGGTTTTAGCCAAACTTGATTCGCAGGTCGATGGGCTCTGCGAGTCGAGTTCAACTCGCAGCCCACGACCAAGCCCATCTCGACTCGGTTCGCAGCTCTGCGAGCCCAGATCTCATCTCGCATGACTAAGTTCTGCGACTTGAGATCTCATCTCACAGACTTTAGTTTGTAACATCGTATTCGATATTCGTCTAACACTTTAACATATTAATATATTTAACAAATATTAATACCAAACTAATATCATTTACAAATCCAAATCAATTGTACAAACTTGATTACAATAATCACTAGTACTATTACAAGCTAGATCTGTTGTCACACATACATGTCCCAACAGACTCCCCCTTGACAATAGCTCTAGCATCTATGCTATCATGTCTTCAAGTTGTCTTTGATCTTTACTTATAAATCTTACTGCCAACATAAATCTTCAATTTAATACAAGTCTTAACCATCATTTGATAATCACTTGCTAAATCACCCCATGCTACTGTCGTCAAGATTCTATTTTCATTCAACTTTATCAAATCTTTCTTCGACATGTTCATTAGGTGTCGATGGTCATAAACTCTGAAGATTTCTCTTTCACCATCTTCAACCTCGTCATCAAATTCAACCATGACAGTTTCTCTAGTCTCTGAATCTACATGCTGTAACACCCCCAAAATCACAGTTTAGCGGAAGCAAGCTTTGGGGTGCTACTAATCAAATATCACAGCACAAAAGTAAAGCAAACGACATCTATATGCAACGTTTGTGAAATAGTTACATTTCCATACATAGAATGTTTGAAACATAACGTTTCCGGTTACAAAATGTAGTTCCCTAGAGTCCGCGTAAAAAGGCGGGAGATTCTATTACATAATCATAATAAATACAAAAGATAATGCTAAGAATCTCCGTTAAATGCAAGGTCGAAATCATGCGACTCTAGCTAAGTCCTGAGGGAATCCTACTTCGTATGTGTACCTGAGATACAAAGCTAAAAAGGTCAACACGAATGTTGGTGAATCTCACAGGTTTGTAAATAAAGTAAGAGTTTGAACACAAGATTTCATTAATAAGGCCCGCAGGCGTAAATCAGTTATTTGCAATGCTCGCAATATAAAGTAAGTAAGTTATACCATTGCCATGAGGCTCATAATCGAAGCTTAACCCGTAAATAATAAATTTTCTCCCGTGACATGCTCGGAAATTGAGCAAGCATCAGTAACGAATAATAGTCGCCCGTTTATACAGATCGGTTCGTGGTATCGCTACTACCCCGGGCGGGGAGGGTCATTTCCCTAATGGATCCATTAACTAGTGTTCGCGCTTAAGTACATAACTAACGATATATGATGAGGAGGCTTCCCCAAATAAATGGTGAGAAAACTCATGCAATTCCGTTTGGTAAACATGTAAATCAGTACTCGTGTTCGTAAAAATAAGCTATGTATCTCACCCCGTAAGTAAAACAGTAAAAGTGGGGCTATGAGACTCACCTGAGTCCAGTAAGTACGTATGCGTAATCAACCAGGTAAAGCGGTTGTAAGTCTGTGTATCGATTCTCAGAATCCTGTAACCTTCTGGCATCCGTAACGCGCAAGGTTGTAAGTAAACCAGTAAACGAGTTAGTGTCTTAAAAGATCACCCATGCTAGCTGTCCACTCAACTAGGACATGTCCAAGTGTTTGTTTAGTAGACCGTTTGTATTTTGAAAACAAGTATGGCCCGTTGGTGACGGTTTGTAAAAATAGTCCGAGAGTGGTATTATTATGTATATCGTTTTATTAAAAATCGTATCTAGGATTTAATTCGGATAATTGGTCAAGTCGGGTTATGGACTGAAATAGTGGTGCGAATTGAGTTCGCGGTGCGAGCCGAGTTCGGCTCGCAAGGCAGTAGGCTGCGAACTGAACTCAGTTCGCAACACAAGGTTCGGTTCGCAAGTCGACTCGCAAGTCAACTCGCAGGTCGACTCGCAAGTCATCTCGCAGGTCGACTCGCAAGTCAACTCGCAGGTCGACTCGCAAGTCATCTCGCAGGTCGACTCGCAAGTCAACTCGCAGGTCGACTCGCAAGTCATCTCGCAGGTGGGTTCAGTTCGCCGTTGGGTTCGCGAGTTCAATCTTCGGTTCGCAAATTGGGTTCGCCTCGCAGGACGAACAGATCTCGGTTCGCAGAACGAGCTGTTCGAACACTTTTTCATAAAAACGCATTTTCAAGTCGATTTTTGGGCAAATCTTTGTTGAGTAACGTTCTAGCATGTAAATAAAAGTCTCCTAAGTAATTTAAAAGAGTTTTGAAGTACTTTACCTATGAAATCGAAAATGGAGAAGATGAAGATGGAGAGCTTGAGATGGTGATCGTTTTTCCTTGAATCAACTCCGCAAGATGATGAGCTTTGGGTGACGTTTTGAGGTGGTTTGGGGGTGTAAATTGAGAGTGAGAAGGAGAGAAAGAGTGTGTGTATGTGTGTTTAGTGTGAAATGAAGAAAGAAGGGGGCAAAAGGGTTTTAAAAAGGATGGGTCATGGGTCGGTTTGGGTTGGGTCCGCGGGTCTGAGCCGACCCACTTGGGTCTCGGCTCGCGGGTTGGTGTTTCCGAGTTTTTATATCGTGGGTCATTGTCGGTTAAATCCCGTAATTGTTTAAATGTTGTTTCTCGCTATTTGTTAAAGTGTATCCGAAGTATTTTATCATAATACTTAATAATGAGTTATAAAAATATAACTCGAATTACTTCCCATTGTTAGGCGCGCTTCGTGTGATCTCGTCGCGTTCGGCATGTTTTTAAACGATACTAGATACGTGTAGTATATTTACACAATATGTTAAAGCAAGTAAGGTTTGTTTGGTTAATTCCAAATTATTTAAAAGTTTTTTTTTTTTTTTTTTTTTTTTTTGTCACCAACGTCCAATCTAGATTTTTATAGGATCTCGTCCGTTTGTTAAGTGTATGATTTAAACGAATTACGTACGCGCGTAGGTAATCTCACAAAAGTCTCGTATATTTCGATTAATACAAAACTAAATACATGAAATTACAAGTAGTTTAGGCCCTAATCCAAAGTCATAAATTGGCAGTTGTTACATTCTCCCCTTGTTAGGAGAATTTCGTCCCGAAATTGAGCTCAAGTCGTATGAGCAGGGTCTGTGAACAAGTGTGGATATTTCAGTCGCATTTGGTCTTCCCGTTCCCAAGTGAATTCAGGACCGCGCCTCGAATTCCACCTGACCTTGACAATGGGAATACGACTCTGTTTTAAACGCTTGACCTCACGGTCCATTATTTCCGCGGGTTCCTCGACAAAGTGAAGTCTATCATCGATTTGTATTTCGTCGAGTGGTACAATCAGTGTCTCGTCAGACAGAATTTCTTTAAGTTAGAAATGTGAAAGGTAGGATGTACGCTGCTAAGTTCGGTAGGTAGCTGTAGTCGATACGCCACTGGACCAATCCTCTCGAGAATTTCAAACGGTCCAATGTACCTAGGGTTCAGTTTTCCTCGTTTTCCAAATCGAATAACACCTTTCCATGGTGCCACCTTAAGGAGTACCTTATCCCCAACCTGGAACTCAAGGTGTTTGCGTCTCACGTCGGCGTAACTTTTCTGACGATCACGGGCGGCTTTCAGTCGGTTTTGGATACTAACGATTTTCTCGGTGGTTTCGTGAATGATTTCTGGACCAGTGAGTTGGGTATCCCCCACCTCAGTCCAGCAGATAGGCGATCGGCACTTACGCCCGTAGAGTGCCTCGAAAGGTGCGGTCTTGATGCTAGCATGGTAACTGTTGTTGTAAGAGAATTCACACAAAGGCAAGTGATCTTCCCAGTTTTTACCGAAGTCAACCATGCAGGCGCGTAGCATGTCCTCCAGTGTTTGAATAGTTCGCTCGCTTTGGCCGTCAGTTTGCGAATGATATGCTGTACTCATATCCAAACGCTTACCGAGAGATTTTTGTAGTGACTGCCAAAAGTTAGAAATAAAACGACTGTCCCTATCCGAGATGATCGAGATAGGTACGCCGTGTCGTGAAACAATTTCTTTGATGTAGATGCGAGCCAATCGCTCCATCTTGTCAGTTTCCTTGATGGCCAGGAAATTGGCAGATTTCGTGAGACGATCTACAATTACCCAAATTGTATCGCAACCGTTTGAAGTTTTCGGTAGTTTGGTAATAAAGTCCATGGAAAGTTGCTCCCATTTCCATTGAGGAATTTCAGGTTGTTGGAGCAATCCCGAAGGTCTTTGATGTTCGGCCTTGACCTTTGAACAAGTTAGGCATTTACTGACGTACACGGCTATGTCAGCTTTCATGTTAGGCCACCAATACAATCCTTTGATGTCATGATACATCTTTTCAGAACCAGGGTGTATCGAATATCGAGATTTGTGAGCTTCAGTCATCACCAAATCTCGTAAGTTTCCAAATTTGGGTACCCATACCCGGTTAGAGAAGTACCGAGTTCCGTCAGGTCTGGTTTCAAATTGTTATCCATGCCTCGCAGGGCTTCATCGGTGATGTTTTCAGGTTCGAGTGCTTCGAGTTGAGCGGCAAGAACCTGGGTGACGAGATCGCTGTGGATGGTAATACTGAGGGCTCGGACTCGAAGGGGTCTTACGCGTTCTTTTCGGCTCAAGGCATCGGCAACTACATTCGCCTTGCCTGGATGGTATTTGATTTCGCAGTCGTAGTCACAAAGTAACTCGACCCAACGACGTTGCCTCATGTTTAGATCCTTTTGATCGAATATGTGTTGGAGGCTTTTGTGATCGGTAAAGATGGTACTTTTCGTACCGTAAAGGTAATGTCTCCAGATTTTAGCGCGAAAACCACGGCACCTAATTCCAGGTCGTGTGTCGTATAGTTTTTCTCATGAACCTTCAGTTGTCGTGAGGCATAGGCAATGACTTTCTCCCGTTGCATTAACACGCACCCAAGTCCTTGGTGTGAGGCGTCGCAGTAAACCACGAAGTCATCGGTGCCTTCAGGTAGGGACAAGATTGGTGCGCTGCACAGTTTGTGTTTCAGTAATTGGAAGGCTGACTCTTGTTTGTCGGTCCAATCGAATTTCTTGTCTTTCTGAGTCAGTGAGGTTAAGGGTAAGGCTATTTTGGAGAAATTCTCAATGAATCGTCGATAGTATCCGGCAAGACCTAAGAATTGTCGTACCTCGGTTGGTGTGGTTGGCGCTTCCCAGCACTTAATGGCCTCGATCTTAGCTGGATCAACACGTATCCCTTGACTGTCAGTGACATGCCCTAGGAATTGTACTGTTCGTATCCAGAACTCACACTTGGAGAACTTGGCGTATAACTCCTCGTGTCTGAGTAATTCCAAGATGGTTTTCAGGTGTTGGCCATGTTCGGTTTCGTTGCGCGAGTAGATCAAGATGTCGTCAATGAACACGATGACAAACTTATCTAGATAGGGTTTGCACACCCGATTCATAAGGTCCATGAATACAGCTGGCGCGTTGGTTAAGCCAAAAGGCATCACTTGAAATTCGTAATGTCCATAGCGGGTTCTGAAAGCTGTTTTTGGGATGTCGGAGTCTCGAACTCGAAGTTGGTGGTAACCCGACCGGAGGTCGATCTTAGAATAGAAACTCGACCCCTGAAGCTGGTCAAACAGGTCATCAATGCGAGGGAGTGGGTAACGGTTCTTGACAGTTAACTTGTTAAGTTCACGATAGTCGATGCACATGCGGAAAGAACCGTCTTTCTTTTTCACGAATAAGACTGGAGCTCCCCAAGGTGAGGAACTTGGTCTAATGAATCCCTTATTCAGGAGTTCCTGTAACTGAGTAGACAACTCCTGAAGCTCGGATGGGGCTAGTCGGTAAGGTGCTCGTGCCACCGGTGTTGCACCGGGCACAAGATCAATAGAAAATTCGACTTGTCTCGGTGGTGGAAGGCCAGACAAGTCTTCAGGAAAGACTTCTGGAAAATCCCGAACAATAGGCACATCCTCCAGTCGCTTCTCCTCCGACTTTTTCTCCATAACATGTGCAAGGATCGCTTGGTATCCTTTTCTTAGGTATTTTTGGGTTTTCATGCAAGAAATGATGTTTAGGCTCGTCCTGCCGGTCTCCCCTTGTACGACTAAAGTTCCACCGGCGACGAGAGGGATTTGGACGATTTTCTCGAAACAAACTATTTCGGCTCGGTGCTTGGATAACCAATCCATACCTACTATGATGTCAAAGCTGCCGATCTCGATGGGTATCAAATCAATGGAGAAGAGTTCATTAGCTAGATTTAAAGTGCAATTTGGTATCACACTGTTGGCCTCAATAAGTTCTCCGTTTGCCAATTCTACTGTGTACTTAGAATCTAAGGTTATGGGTGTAGTGTCAAGTAGTGGAAAGAATTTATCAGACATAAAACTCTTATCAGCACCAGTATCAAATAGGACAGTAGCAGTTAAATTGTCTAGAAGGAACGTACCCGTGACCACATTGGGGTCTTGACGGGCTTCCCCTGATTTCAGCACAAAAGCTCTTCCTCGAGCGTTGTTGTTGTTCTTGTTGTTGTTGTTTTTCAGCTTGGGGCAGTCGCTCTTGAAATGTCCTAGATTTCCGCACCTAAAGCAAGTCTTCGGCATGTTAGGGTTGGGGGTAGGGGTGTTGGTTCGGCAATCCTTGGTCAAGTGCCCAAACTTTTTGCAATTAGCACAAGGGCAGGAACCGTCATGATGGCGGGTGCATTTGGAACAATAAGGCTTGTTCCCGACGTACCCTTTCCTCTCAAATACAAATATCTACACAAGTCTAAGCTGTCTTACCAGCTTCACTTGTACCCGCATCACTTGTACCAGCACCATCACCACTAACACCAACACATGCAGACTCCCCCTGAATAATAGCTTGCTCACCAGTCTTTGAAGGACCAGTCGGCTCACCATCTTTCTGAGCATCGGGATCATCATCTTTATCATCTCTTCTCTTCTTAGCTAACTCATCCTCTTTACAAGCTTCATGATATATCATTATCTCCCCCTGAGCAGACTGTCCTGAATGCACTCTCAACACCAAACGTTCTAAGTGTTCAAGCTTCAGTCGCTGGGCAGTAAAATCAGCAAGCAAAGTATCACGAGTCTTCAGCAGAGTCAAATGCGATTCACTGATATGAACCATCTGCTGAGCAAGAGAAACATTCTCAGCTAACAACCCTGGAATCCTAGAAGTACTCCGCTCCAATTCCTTAACTCTTGACTCTAAGGATGTAATCCTTTCAGCATCAGTCGTCGGAATAACAGAAATTGTTGATGGTCCAGGCGGTGTCACTGAAGCAATGTATGATTCACGTGTAAGTGGTGGAATAGCTTGAGATAACGTTTCTTTGAGAAGACTAGCTGCAAATCTACTAGCTTTATTGGTCGGAAACTGAGCATCATGCACAAGTTTTGCAACTCCCTCCTCAACAGTCTTGGAGTCCATTTCTGGTTCCACTGACTCAAGCAATTTCTCAGCCTATAAAGTTAGATATAATTAAATAAGTAATTGTTACAGATAACTCTGTCTCAATCTCTAATTAAATATTTATAATACTCGTAGTACTAAACGTTTATCTCATACCTCAGATGGTACAGATACTGGTTCAGTAACCACCGGTATCATCGTCTCTACCTGGAATGTATCTTGAGCAACTGTCACAGAATTAACTCTCTCAGTTTAACTCCTGATAAACAACAAGTTAAGATTATCTAACTCTAAATAAAACATACCATCCTTAATGATCAATGTCCTGGAACGCTTACGGCGTTGAGGAATAAGAGGTATAACCTCTTCCTCAGGACCTTCATCAATAATACTGAAGTCTGGGTCGACTTCCTTAGCCTTTCTTTTTTCCTTCAGTGCTGGATCTGGAATCATCCGAGATCAGTATCTAATATAACCAGCATCTGGAGGTGGAGAAGGAGTACTATCATCATCATCTGAAGCCGATTGACCATCACGGCCTCCAGATGGACCAACATCAGAATCCTAAATATTAAATATATTAAACATTTATGATTAGCTAAAAGCTCTATCATACAAGTTCTATATATTTTATGATTAATCTGATAAATACCTGAGAAGGTAAAACCTCAGATCTATCAAGCTGTCCGTGCTCACCCTCAGGTCGAGTAACCTCTGGGTCTGCAGCCTCAGCTCCCTGAACATAATGATATTTATATTTCATAATTAGAAATAATATCTAATTAACTAAATATCTATATCATTTGCATTATGTATAACACTAATGGGATAATTATATAACAACTAAGTACCGATATTACTATATAATTATAAAATTACCTCAGGTTGTGCAACATAACTATCAATATCCCGTAGCAATGGATCTGTATCATCATCAATCTGTACCAAAACCTCATGTAAAACCTCAGCATCTAGCTCAGGCACAACTTGTTGGCCTTGATGATCAGCCTGATGTAAAACATCCTCAATGAGTTCCTGTGACTCTGCTGCTGGTTGAGGTTGAGGTTGAGCTTGTTGTTGTTGTTGAGCTTGAGCTTGACCGTGAGCTCCGGCATCCATCCAACCATTGTTTGGTGGAGCAACATAATCAGCATCAAGAAGATGCCCAAAAAGATCAGCTGCCTCAGGCTTAATCTCATCTTTACGCTTGGATAACAAAAAGCAAGCGTTGTAACCTCGCAATCCGATGGTCTCAACTTGAAAATCAGCTGCATAAGCTGGCAAGTTTGGAACTTGAGCTCGAATCAGGAGCATGCAGAATCTAGGATAAAGAATACAATGTCCTAGCAGCTCCGGTGATCTGTCTTCTGAAGGACTGAAAGATATAGGAAGAAAAACTGTATGGTTTATTATAAACCAGTGACAGTACAACTGACATCAACTCAGGACTAAGCTCATCTAATCCTGACTTCTTGTTTCCAAAAATAGATACTATAACAGTAAAAAGAAATCTCCATTGTCCTAGTACGAATGCCTTGACAAACTGGCGTCCTCTCCTAGGTCCTGAATAACCTGTACGACCTAGAGCTCCTTCTATAAAATCAGCTGAATAAGCAGCCGGACCAGCTTCTTGGTCAGAAGTTCCTAGCTGCAGTAGCTGTCGTAAATCATCAGCAGTAAAAGAAATCGGATGCTGATTTACCGTCGTACGTATTGTAGGCGGATTAGCAGCACCATCATATACAATGTTCGTCCAAAACTGCGTAAGAAGGTCTTTGTTCAGTGGAGGTGACTCGGTAATAGCAAATCGAATTCTCGAATGTGCTAAGTATGTCAAAATCTGCTCAAAGCGCTCAGCACCACGCTCGTTGACATCTAAATTCACCAGTATGTTGTGACCCTTCTCAAAAGATCTGTTAGCCATATCTGTAATTCAAAATTACACAAATAGCAAAAGAATTAAGTTAACGAACATTAGATAATTTACACTTTAACGTATTATGATCAAAAAGATCATCGAACGTCTAAGTATACTATCACCTAATAACGTAATTCACTGAAACTTAATTGAATTAACTTTTCAATTATATTCTATAAATTATATATAAAGTTCGTTAGCTAAGAATAACAATTTGAGTTATCATACCGCCGATAAGTATCGGGACACGCTGCTCGGCTACACTATGAGTCGGAAGACTTTCGATATGAAATAACTTAAATTGTTAAGATATTACACATATTTTAACTTATAAACAAAAGTTCTTAAGTCTATATGTATAAAAACGGATAACTTGTTAATTATTTGTAACCAAACGATTCTCAAATCGAAAACAAAATTTACTTAATTTTACATAGTCAACTGAAGTCAACAAAGTTAATTCAGTTCTCAAAGTCAAATTAAGTCAATTTTAAAAATAAAAAAAAAAATAAAAAAAAAAATAAAAGTAATTAAATCTTTCAACTCGGTTCGCAGAAACCCTGCGAGTTGAATTCGAGTCGTTGTGGTCAACCCTAGTCAATCGAGGTGAACTCGTCTCGCTTCGGTCAACTCAAGTCAAACGAGGTGAACTCGTCTCGCTTCGGTCAACTGAAGTCAAACAAGGTGAACTCGTCTCGCTTCGGTCAACTGAAGACAAACGAGTTGAAGTCGTCTTGCTTCGTTCAACTCATCATCTCAGTTCGTTGGAGCGGGCTGCGAAGCGAGATAGATCTCGGTTTGCAGGACCATCTGCTCAACGAATTCAAACATCAACGTAGCAATCTAATATGTTTCAAAGCAATTAATCGATTATAACATGTTCATTAACCATCGATTAAGCATTGTAAGCATGTTTTAGGTTTTCTAAATCACTAATTGGTCAAAATCCGTGATAAACTAAACCGACACATTCAAAAACGTAAACCAATCTATATCTCATAAATTACTCGGTGAAATCTCATGAAACTTACTTCAAAAGATGCACAATCCAAAGTTGTAAAAGTTCCACGGATCAAAAATTCCTTCCTTGTACTAAAAATCAGAAAATCAATCGAAAAATAGATTCGATTCGTTTCGCCAAATTTCGAGTCGCAGAGGTATTTGGATTCGGTTCGCAGAGTGAATAAGTAAGTGTGGGTCGGTTCGTTGGACTTGTTTCTTTTATACTATTTACTCGATTCGCATGTTTCAACTCGGATCGCAAAGATTGACTAGTCAAACTCGCAATATTAGTTTAAAACACGAATTAAATGAAAAGTATAAATTAAAACGTAATTAAATAATTATCTTCGTAATTATGTAGCCAAAACAATAAATGTTTTTGCATAGTCAACTTATTAAAATGGCCTTAAGTCAAAATTCAAGTAAAAAATAAATAAATCGTTTTTCACTTGAAGTTGAGACATTTATTCAACTCCGATATAAGAGAACTAGATTAATTTAATGTCAAAGGGTAAACACTAAATAAAACAAGAATAATAACTAACATTCTAAGATTCTAAGAAAATAAAATAATTACAAAACTTAAAACTTAAAATAAAATAATAAAACTACTAACATTCTAAGAAAATAAACTTAACATAATATAAAACGCTTAAAGTTTTAACTGCTTAGGGATCATATTAGAAAGAATAAGCGGTACTTATTAGATTGTAATAAGCCTAAGATGATTGTTAGTATACATACCTCATAAAATTCATATACGCACAATAAAATCACAACTTTAAGCAGTAATAAACTTATATTTATAAAATTATATCTTATGTACCTTTATCCACATGATATAACACTTCATTGAAAAATAACTATTATTTCTTATTATTCACATAGGTGAATGTTCGAATATCATAGTCAGTTCAAGACGATTACCGATATTATGATCCACATAAACAAATTACACACAGATTTCTGAGCCAAACTTTTATTGTTAATGTGCACAATATCTAGTGTTTTCTACTATACAACATACTGAAGAATTCAAGTACAACACATAACACTGTATCTTGTATTAGCAAGGTAGAGATTACTAAATGATGTTCTTTAGAAGCATATAACATACACTTGACATGAGATACTTTGTATCTTTCATATGTAAGGTAGATGTTACTAAATGATGCTCTTTTGAAACATGTAACTCACCTTTTGACATTATGATACTTTGTATCATTTCAATTTTTATTTTATTTTTAGATCACAGTGCACGGCAGTACTATCATTCAACAATTAAGACATATGTCATACGTTATATAGCAGATCACATAAGATAAGACACATGAAATTTGTACTTCTTAACTGCTCGGAAATCTTAGCATAACCTGCCTACCAATAAATCGTATGATGAAGCTAACTAGACTGAAGTTATTCTTATCACTTGTTAAATAAAAGGACAAGTTATAATCAGTGGATATAGGTGTATAATAAGATAAATATAAGTGTAATCCTAGTTAAAAATCATTATTATAGTGCAACTTATAAGAATCTACTAACACATCATACTTAATACTTAAGGTTATTATTCTTAGACTTATTCTCCTAATGTACTATCATTTCCCAAGTTTTTACAGCTAGTAACTTAAAGCTTTTTCTAAAAGAACTTCTTTTGTTCTTTTATTGGAGGCGATTCCCCGTAGGTAACAAGCAATTGAATGCTATACGCCCTTTTTTTTTTAATTTTTTAAATAAGTACTAAAAATAACTACTAACTATTACTAAAATACCCTTGGAAGACTAATCACTCTGGATTTATCATTCCATTCAGTTGAACCAATGTCTCAAATCTTTCTCTGTCGAACGCCTTCGTGTAAAGGTCTGCTAAGTTATCCGTAGTCGGAACCTTAACTAACCTTATTATTTTCTTTTCAGCACAGTCTCTAATAAAATGATGTCGAATATCAATGTGCTTAGTTTTACTGTGCTTCACAAGATTGTTGGTGATCGACATAGTAGATTCGTTGTCAATCATCATAGGAGTATTGGTTATATTTAACCCGTTATCCCGCAGTTGCTGTTGTATCCAAAGAACTTGAGAACAACAGCTGCCAGCTGCAACATACTCAGCTTCACATGTAGAGATGGCTACTGAGCTTTGCTTTTTGCACTGCCAAGATACTAATCTACCTCCTAAGAATTGACATCCTCCGGTCGTAGATTTCCTATTTTGATTGCATCCTCCATAATCCGAATCAGTATATGCTACTAGATCTAAGTTTCCATCAATTGGATACCAAAGTCCCAGCTTCGGTTGCCCTTTGAGGTAACGAAAGATCCGTTTAACAGCCTACATATGTGACTCTTTCGGATTGGCCTGATATCTTGCGCATAGACAAACAGCAAAAACATAATGTCAGGTCTAGAGGCAGTCAAATACATTAGTGATCCAATCATGGCCCTATATAGAGTAGGATCCACATCCTGATCACTCGATGTATCCGGACCTAGTTTGTGATTAACTGGAATCGGAGTATTGAAGACTTTACTGTCATCCATCTTAAAGCGTTCTAATAACTTATAAACATATTTAGATTGATGAATAAAGAATCCATCCTTCTTTTGGTCAACTTGTAACCCTAAGAAGAATTTCAACTCTCCCATTGCAGACATCTCAAACCTTTTTCTCATGACTTTCTCAAATTCTTGAGACATCTTTTCATCAGAAGATCCAAAGATAATGTCATCAACATAAACTTGTACTAATAGAAAGTCTTTCTTGTTCCATTTTACAAACAATGTACTATCAATTGCTCTCCTTGTAAATCCATTATCAAGTAGATACGATGATAGTGTTGCATACCACATCCTCGGTGCTTGATGTAATCCATATAGAGCTTTATTCAAACGATATACTCTATCTGGATACTCATGATCAGCAAACCCTGGAGGTTGAGCAACATACACCAATTCTTCCACTTTGCCATACAAAAAGGCACTCTTAACATCCAACTGATAAACCTTTATATCATAGAATGATGCGAATGCTAAGAATACTCTAATTGCTTCTAGCCTAGCAACTGGTGCAAACACTTCGTTGTAATCTATGCCTTCTTGTTGATTAAAACCTTGAACCACTAGATGTGCTTTATTGCGAGTAATGACTCCCTGGTCATCTCTCTTACACTTAAATACCCATCTAGTTCCAATTGGATACTCTCCCTTTGGTAGGTCAACCAACTCCCAAACTTGTAATTTTGAGAACTGTTGCAGTTCTTCTTGCATAGCTTCAACCCATGAGCTTTATTTGAGAGCCATTTGCACATTTTTAGGCTTAACTTGTGAGATAAAGCATGAATATAGACATTGATTAGGAATCCCTGTCTCTTTCATAGCAGTATACAAGCTTTCTAAATTTTCAGAAGTACTAGCTTTAGATTGAGTCCTAGTTTGAACAGGAGTATTAATATCACCGATTATGTTTTCAACGGGATGATTCTTACTCATTCTTGTAACTGGTATAGGGTCAACTATTAACTCATCTCCTATGTTAGTACCAATCTCTTCTAATGAAGGCATTTCTTCTGAACTTGCTGAAGAGATCTTTAAATGGTTCAAAGAAGTAAGCACATCATCAAACGTTGTTTGAAGATCCTCTTCAGAATCTTCTGTTTCTTGATACTTATCCTTTGAAAATTGTTGAGACCCACTTGAAGAAGTTTCATTTGAGTCATCTGTTGTCCTGATTCCAGATTTCGAAACACTCGATGTTGAAGACAGACCATTGTCCAAGTCTCCGTTCAATAAGTGTTGTGAAATCTCTGAATCACTGACAAAGTCACTTATGGGAACTTTAAATGACTGAAAGAGATCGGAATAATCAAATTGCCAATCTAATCCCTTATGTACATCTGGTGTATAGCTTGTAACTTCAATGTTATAAACTATCTCCGGACGACTAGTTACCTTATTGAAAACCCTTTTATTTGGAGAATTAGGCATATAACCTAAGAAAAATCCTTCGTCAGCCTTCTCACCAAATTTAGCTTGATTCCCAGTTTTCAATATTGTACAAGCAACTCCAAAGGGTTCAAATCCTTTTAAGTTTGGTTTCTTATTGTTCAAAAGCTCATAACAAGTCTTGTTATGCTTTTTCACCGTAAGAACTCTATTCAGAACATGACATGCTGTATTCACTGCTTCTGCCCAAAAGATGACCGGAAGCTTTGAATCTGCAAGCATTGTTCTAGCAGCTTCAATCAACGTTCTGTTCTTCCTTTCAGCCACACCATTCTGTTGAGGTTCATATGGTGCACTGAATTTATGAATTATCCCTTTTGCTTAAGCAATAGATATCTAACGTCGAATTCTTGAATTCTGTTCCGTTATCACTACGAATACTCTTAACTCTCATTTTGTATACATTTTCAATTTGATCTAAAAACTCAATTAGAATACCTGGAGTTTCATCCTTAGATCCTAAGAAAAATACCCACGAGAATCTAGAATAGTCATCTGTGACAACTAGATAGTACCATTTGCCACCTATGCTTCTTTTGCTTATTGGGCCGAAAAGATCCGTATTTAGCAAATCAAATGGAGAGGAGATTGAGTTCTCAGTCTTAGATCTGTGTGGTTTCTTATGCTACTTTCCTTTCATACAAGGAACACACTTATCCTCAGACTCGAAACGTTTTTGCGGTACACCCAAAACTAAACCATTTTTGGTTATGTAGTTCATCTTTCTCCAGTTTAGGTGTGCCATTCTCCTATGCCATAGTAGCACGTCTGCTTCTGAAGCCTTGGATAGTAAACATGTAGATACCATTGAAGAATTAGGAACACCTATGTTTATCGCATAGATATCCTTCTTCCTTGGTGCCCTCATCAATATACATTCTTCAGGGATTGTAAACCCTGGCTTCAGAACTAAAGCCTCCTTTTCATTAAAATGAACTGGATGACCTTTATCGCAGACTTGGGAAACACTCACTAGGTTATGAGTTAGTTCTTCAACATAATTCACATCCTCTAGAGTTAAAGTTCCATTTGAAACTTTTCATTTCTCAGTAATTACTCCTCCTTTGTCTCCTGCAAAATTTACTTTTTGCTTGAAACCTTCTCTGAAGTCCCTCAGTAGACTTCTTTAACCTGTCATGTGTCTTGAGCATCCACTGTCTACATACCACCAGCTGTCCTTGTTCACAGTCTGCTCCTACACATAACAAGTTGTACACAGTTAGCTATCAAGAGGGACCCAAGCCATTACGGTCTTGGATTGTCCCTGATCATCTACAATCTTAACCTCCTTAAAGTAACCATAACTATTCCCATCGGGAGTCTTGGTAACCTTCACGGAAGCTTGAGACTGTTGATGATCTAAAGTCTTAGGCCTATGAGGAGAGTGAGTAGAAAACCTCCTAGACACATACTTAGTTCCCTGTGCACTCGAAGTAGAGCCATTCTCAAATTGACTACGGTTTCTACTTGGGGTCCTAAACCTTGAAGGTGTTTTATCTCTTGGCTTATTGAAAGTATTTTCGTTTAGAGTATAAGCCCTTTTAGGTTTAGGTGGAGAGACACTATGATTACTATCTCTTTTCAGAATGTTTACAGGTTTGCTTCCTAATCCCGGTTTAGAGCCTAACCTATCTACAATCGAACTAGAAATAGTCGGAGTCTTTTCAGTATTCACTAACTTATGTGATGCTTCCAACTTCTTATTTGGGCAACAAGAAGCTACGTGTCCTTTTTGGTGACACTTGAAGCAAGACATCTGTTTACGTGACTTACTAACTTTTGCATCCGCTACCGGAGTCTTAGGCACTAAAGTTTCAATGACATGTTCTTTATTAACCACTTCATCAGTCTTAGTATCATTAATTACTCCACCCGGTACAAAATGTACTTTGGTGTGAGGAATTTTCTTACTATCATCAGATGAAGGGTTCTTAATAACACTCTTCTGTGCCTCTACCTTTTCCGGTTTATTAGTTACCTTCGTCTCAGGGTTAACATCCGCCATCTCAATATCTACAGGATTTTTAGTGTAATTTGAATTGAATGGGTGAGGCATATCATTATAACCTAAACCAGACATATCCTTCACACTACGCTGAGCACCTAACATTTTATCCATTTCAGATGTTCTATAGCTCTCAAGCTTACGATTCTTAGCTACAAGTTTTGTTTTGCAATCAGCTAACTCCTTATCCTTATTAGCAATGGACAGATTCAAGTCATTTATGTTCATATAGAGACCGTCTATGATAATTAATTTCTCATTCACGGTATCTCTAAAAGCTGTCTTGTCAGCCGCATCTGCCTTAATCTTATCCTTTAAGGCTTGTATATCATCACTTAACCTACATATATCTAACTTAGCTAGGTCAAGTTCAGATCTTACAGCCTCACTGGATTTACTAAGTGTGCTAAGTTGAGATGACAAGGTATTATTAGTTTCAGTCAAAGTCTTATAGGAATCAGCATAAGCACTAACTTGGGACTGTAAACTAGAAACTAACTGACAAAGATCAACAAGAGAGATAAGATCTAGGCATACCCGTTTTTTATCAGTTTGCAGTTCAGCCATCTTAGCTACAAAATCTACAGGATCCAAATCTTCAGTTGAACCCAAATCTAACACATCATCAACATTAGCTTTAATAGGAGTCTCAGGCACCTTTATTTCAAAAGCTGGATCAGTGGGCATATAGGATAATGACTTAGCTACAATCTCTTGATCGTCAATCTCAGCAATCAAAGCTTCCTCTGACTGAGTTTTCCAATCATAAGACCCATCTAGCTGTTTCACTACTAAGGCTTTGGAATGCAAAGTATTTCCCGAGCCTTGTTTCCCTTCACTAGTCTCTACCTTAGGTCTTTGGCATTCTCTAGCAAAGTGTCCGTAACTTTTACAGTTATAACACTTGACCTTGGTTTTATCAAACCCTGATCTGTTGCCAACAACCTTTCTTCCATTTATCTTTAAGAAATTTTTAACTCTCCTTGACAACAAAGCAAGTTGGTCCTGGAGATCTATTTCTTCAAGATAATCAGGATCTATCTGTTCATAGTCTTCATAAAAAAGAATTGGATCATTAATTTTACAATCAATATAATTCTCATATGAAGCTACAAACGAAGCAAGAACAGACAGTTGCTGCTTAGCAGATTTCACACTCATAGGCATCTTTTGATGTTCTTGAGGTGACTTCTCAGAAGGTTTCCCTTTAGCTTCATTTCCAGATGATGTAATGAAACACAGTTCATCAGTTATCATTTCACCCTTTCCATCAGCATTACCAACAAACAAAGCAGTAGTCGAACTTGATGAAGCAGTCGAGATAGTAGTTTTTCCATGATACAGTCCTGGATCCTAAACATGATCAGAATCAGTATCTTTCGACTTCTTAGTGAAATCATATCCCTTGAGCTTGTCAATAACCTGCTCAAGAGTCATGGTTGCATATCTGGTTTCATTGTCTGTAATCATCACACCATACATCTCCCATTTAGAAGGTAAACCCTCAAGAAACTTGTCGGTTTTCTCTACCTCCTCAATAGTGATTTCATGGTTTTCAATCTCAGATAACAAATGGTAGAAACGAGTAACATAAGCATCAAGAGTTTCTCCTTTAAAAGCTTTAAACAAAGTAAACTGCTTTTTCAGAAGCTTCTTCTTGCTAGCTTGCACTTGTGGACTTCCCTCACATCTTTTCTCAAGCGCTTCCCAGAGTGCTTTAGCAGTATGAAAAGATTTTAACTGATGATTAATTTCCTTAGATAAACACATCTTGATACAAGAATGAGCTTTATTCTCATTCTCATAGTCTTTCTTTTGTTGTTCACTCATCAGATTATAGGATACCACAACAACATCATTTTGAACAGTTTGGGTGGGTGCCGTGTATCCTCCTTTGATACACATCCAGATTGAGAGATTATGGAATCTACAGTAAGATTCAAACCTATCTCTCCAACTGTAATAGTCTTCAACCCATAACAACTTAGGTGGAGTATTAGATTTTCCAACCTCGTGCTCCATCTCGATCATTTTACTAATGTCAGACATTTTAAGAGTTTCGGGAATTAACAATCAGAAAAATCAGAAAGTTCACTTCGCAGAAACTCGACTCGCAGGACAGGAACTCGGTTCGCAGAGGGGAACTCAGTTCGCAGAGGAACTCGGTTCGCAGGGGGAACTCAGTTCGCAGAGGAACTCGGTTCGCAGGAGGAACTCAGTTCGTAGAGGAACTCGGTTCGCAAGGGGAACTCAGTTCGCAGGGGAACTCAGTTCGCAGGGGAACTCGGTTCGCAGAATCGGCTGAAAACCCTAAAACAAAAAATTTAGTTTTCTAATCGATTAAACCCTAAGATTTCGGTCGATTACGAAACCAAAAACTTCCAGAGACTGATTTTGGTCGTTTTTACGAAGATTAAACGTAACAACAACCCTAAATCTATCGTTATTATCCAAATAACCTCGAACTAACTAAGTATTTAGCCCGAAAGCTCTGATACCAATTGTAAGTCCCTAATACGTGGATCGATAACGAGGTTATCTTAGGTATTAAGGCGCGGAATTCCTCAATACTTGGTTCACAGTATGTGAACGGTTTTTTTCGCAAGATAATAGCGAATTGGTTAATCAACAAGGTTTTGTATCGATTAATTAATGTTAATCGATCAATACCTAACCTTATGAATGCTTAGAATCGTTTTAGTTCTCTGGAAAAATGAATTGCCAAAAGTCATTTACGGATTGACCTAATTGAGTATTTATAGGTTTTAGCCAAACTCGATTCGCAGGTCGATGGGCTCTGCGAGTCGAGTTCAATTCGCAGCCCACGACCAAGCCCATCTCGACTCGGTTCGCAGTTCTGCGAGCCCAGATCTCATCTCGCATGACTAAGTTCTGCGACTTGAGATCTCATCTCACAGACTTTAGTTTGTAACATCGTATTCGATATTCGTCTAACACTTTAACATACTAATATATTTAACGAATATTAATACCAAACTAATATCATTTACAAATCCAAATCAATTATACAAACTTGATTACAATAATCACTAGTACTATTACAAGTTAGATCTGTTGTCACACATACATGTCCCAACAACCTTCTGGCCTAACCGATCCGACATAAATTAACATTTTTCCGGATCGACTAAAAACTCTGGTTTTAAAACATTGTTTAATTGTCCATCAGAATATTCTAATAATATAGAAAGTAAATTGAGGAGTGGAGACGTGGAATATTTTATCTCCTTCGAGCCACTCCTTTATATTTTGAAAAATAGCCTTTTAAAGATGACATCTAATCCTTTTAAGAATATATTACACATAATTTTCTCCTCGAATTTTTCATGTTAATTAGAAAAACTCCACTATATGGTTTCGTTTTCTTTTCATCCCTTCCAATTCACTATATCTCAAGCTAACTCATCAGAGTATGCAATTAATGTCATATTAAGTGAGGTTTTGGATAAATTCTATAAAGGATCGTGAGCATCCTTCTACCCACTTTTGTCTACCCACTTTTGTCACATAAGCATCACATCAATTTTTTATTCAAATCACTTGTTACCAAGTTTACTTCACTATCAGCTAATACCTAAGGGTGTTCATTCGGTTAATTCGGTTTAAACCGAACCTAATAGATGAAACCGATCAGTTTTCGGTTTTTAAAAATTGAAAGCGAACCGAACCAAACAAATAAAAAACCGAAACGAACCAAACCTAATTACTATTCGGTTTATTCGGTTTTTACTATCGGTTTATGCTTGCATATATTAATAATATAAACAATCAAACAAAATAAAAAAACTTGATTGTAAAACAAAACTTATTAGCACGTTTCTTAAGTTCGTGATAAAAATATAATAATTTGCAAGACAAAACTAAGGTATAGTTAAGAAATTTATAATAAACGGTGAATAAAATTAATAATGGTATAAGTATGCACGATATTCAGTTATTAACCTAATTAATTTGTACATATTTTGAAAGTATTGCCAAAATATATTAATATTCGGTTAATTTGGACTATTCGGTTTCTACATTAGTAACCAAAACCAATCCAAAAACCAAAACAAATATTCGATTTTGAACCAAACCGATAAAAAAAACCAAATTATCCGAATCAAATATTCCAATCCAAATTGTCCGATTGGATAATTCGGTTTGTCCATGTAGTGAACACCCCTACTAATACTACTACCCACTTTCATCACTTCTAACTTTTTCCTTGTTAATTCAAAAATGGGAAATTAATCAAAATGTCACTTTTTTATAAGTATATATCGATTTTCCCTACGAATTTTTTTTGACGATATGTCCCTTGAAATTGTAAATTTGCTTTTGCGATCCTGAATTTGCTTTTGCGACCCGTGAACATAACAGATCCGTTCTCAAGAGATATGCCATCGTAAATCGCAAATTCGGATTTTGCAATTTGCGATTTACGTATGCATCACTAAATTTGCGACCCCCAATATATATACTATGATTAGTTTACTATTACTTTTTATATGTTATATTTATTATATTATATTTTTCCTATTTAATTAACGTAGTATTTCGTTTTTCTTTAATAACTTTTTCTATACAATGTTTAAAATAATTTCGAATATATATTCATGCTCAGTGTTATTTTGTCTACATTTTGACATAAAATTTATCTTCATATGTTATGTATTTAACGAAAGCATTTTTTATCTCGAAATCAACTTTTTTTTATATATCAAAATGTTGATAAAAATAATCTGGTCATAGTGGTATATTTAGATTTATATTATAATATATGTAAAATTATTTATTAGCCAAAAACACAATAATACGTTAATAAAACTATTTGAATTTAATCAAAATGCCATTTTTTAATTCCCCTCCGTGTATACACTAATTTTTTTTTCCTTCGAGCGATTAAAGAATCTACACTTTAATCATACGGATAAATATGTCACGAATAATACTTACAATTGGCTGATTAACTACCTTTGCAAACCTTTAGCTTCTTGATCTATATTTTCAGCATGACTTTTAGATGTACCGGCAACATTCTATACATTTCATCCCGAACAATCGGACATCATCTCTTAATTTCTTTCTAGTCATATTTTCTTTTGCCATCATGATCAAATTCGCGTAAAGATTTTGTAAACGTGACCCGTCAATAGTGGCGGGACCAGCCGTGTGAAACACTGAAGCTTCAACAGATTGTATTATCGTCTTTCGGCTATGGAACTTAACAAAATTCTTGTTGGATTTCGATCTTATAAGTCTTGGTCCACAAACTTTACTATCGATTCTCGGTTCAACAATCCAATATTCAGATAGAATATTAGTTAAGTTCAAATAGTTTTAATAACGCATTATTGTGTTTTGGCTAATAAATAATCTTACATATGCTATTCTATAAATCTAAATATATCACTATCACCATTTTATTTTTATCCACATTTTGATATAAAAAAATTGATTTCAAGATAAAAAAATGTTTTCGTTAAATACATAACATATGAAGATAAAATTTATGTCAAAATGTAGACAAAATTACACTGATCATGAATATATATTCGAAATTATTTTAAACATTGTATGGAAAAAGTTATTAAAGAAAAACGAAATACTTCGTTAATTAAATAGGAAAAATATAATATAATAAATATAACATATAATAAGTAATAATAAAATAATCATAGTATATATGTTGGTGGTCGCAAATTTCGTAGTGCATACGTAAATCGCAAATCGTAAAACCCGAATTTGCGATTTGCGATGGCATATCTCTCTCGAAAACGGATTTGTTATGTTCACGGGTCGCAAAAGCAAATTTTGGATCGCAAAAGCAAATTTGCGATTTGCGATTTCAATAGGCATATTGTCAATTTTTTTATCCGGAGGGCAAATCGATATATACTTATAAAAAGGTGGTATTTTGATTAATTTCCCTTCAAAAATTGTACATCATGCCGCAAATGTACTACACCAAGCTATTGAAAAAAAGTAAAAAAAATACTACGCCGATTATCATCACACCACTTTTGTGATAAGCCAACACTAAACTCTCAACTATGGAATTCCAACGGGTGATTGTGTAGCACCCCCAAATTTATAATGCAGCGGAAGTCAACACGGGGCGCTACTAATTCAATATCATAACACATAATCACAAGCAAACGACCTCTAAATGAGACGTTTGTAGAAAATAGTTACATTTCATAGTAAATCCTTTGAAAACATATTGTTGTCGATACAAAAGTTGTAATTTCCTAGAGTCCACGCGTAAGGCGGGAGATTCTATTACATAATCGAAATATACAAAAGATAATGCTAAGAATCTCCGTTAATGCAGTTATGTTGAAATCATGTGACTCTAGCTATGTCCGGGAGTAATCCTACTCCGTATGCGTACTTGAGAATACATGCTAAAAAGGGTCAACACGAATGTTGGTGAATCTCACAGGTTTGTAGGTAATATCAGTTTTGAACACAAGTTTTTATCAATGGTGCCCGCAGGCGTAAATCAAGTATTTGCAATCCTTCAAATGTATGTAAGTTTATACCGTTGTCATGAGGCTCATAATCGAAGCTTAACCCGTAAGTAATAAATTGCCCCCGCGACATGCTCGAAACTGAGCAAGCGTAAGTAACGAATAATAGTCGCCCGTTTATACAGAACGGTTCGTGATAACGCTACTACCCCGGGCGGGGAGGGTCATTTCCCTAATGGATCCATTAACTAGTGTTCGCGCTTAAGTCCATAACTAACGATGAATGATGAAGGGACTTCAGTAAATGGTAAGTAACTCATGCAATCCCGTATAGTAAAATAAGTAGTTCGGTACTTGTGTTCAGGAAAAGTAAGCAATGTATCTCACCCCGTAAGTAAAACTAGTAAAAGTGGGGCTGTAAGACTCACATGAGTCTAGCAAGTATGTTTGGGAAATCAAACAAGTAGAGCGGATGTAAGTCCGTAAGGGTGTCAGGTGTAATCCCGTATGTTGGTTCTCCGAACCCTGCAACCTTCTGGCGTCCGAAACGCACAAGGTTGTAAGTAAACAAGTAAATAAGTTGGTGTCTTAAAAGATCACCCATGCTAGTTGTCCACTCAACTAGGAAATGTCCAAATGTTTGTTTAGTAATCCGTTTGTAATTTGAAAACAAATATGGTCCGTTGGTGACGGTTTGTAATAATAATCCAAAGTGTTATTATTATATGTATCGTTGTATCAGGTTTCATTATTTGTAAGTATTCGACCCTTAGTGTGAAAAGTATTTACAAGTTCCTGAATGACGGGGGTCCGGGGGCAGCGCCCCTGGTAGCGGGGTCTAAGGGGCGGCAGCCCCTGGCGGGGTCCAAGGGGCAGCGCCCCTGGATGGGGTCGAGGTCAGCTTGAAAATTTTTTATTTCTACTACATTGCTTTGGTAAAAATCGCATCTGGAATTTAAAATCGGGAAAATTGACCTAGTGTGGTTGCAGACTGAAAAGGTGCTACGAACTGAGTTCGCGGTGCGAGCTGAGTTCGGCTCGCAAGGCAGTGCTGCGAACCGAGTTGGGTTCGCAGCACAAGATTCGGCTCGCAAAAAGAAGAAACTCGACTTGCAGGTCAGTTCGCAGGTCGACTCACAAGTCGGTTCACAAGTCGACTCGCAAGTCAGTTCAGTTCGCAGTTTGACTTCGCGAGTCAAAGTCAACTCGCAAAACTCAGTTCGCAAATCAGGGTTGCGAACTGAGTTGGATCTCGGTTCGCAGAATGAGCTGTTCGCGAATTTTGTCTGGATTTCGGTTTTTAAAGCGTTTTTAATGAGGTTTTTGGACATAATCTTGTTGGGTAAATGTTCTAGCATGTAAATCTAAGCTTTTAAGTAATTTAAAGAGTTTAAAGTTTTCATACCCCTAAATGAAAAATGAAGAAGATGAAGATGGTGATGATCCTTAAGCTTGTTCTCGATGATGATGATGGACGATTTTGATGGTGGTGATGTTTATGTTGTTGAGTTTCAGTTTTTGAGAGAGAGATGGAGGTGAGGTTGAGAGAGATGAGAGAATTTGAGGTGGATGTGTGTGAAATGAGATGAATTTGGGGAAGAAATGGGTTTAAAAGGAATTGGGTCATGGGTCAGTTTGGCATTAGGTTCGCGGGTCTGGGCCGACCCAGCTTGGGTCTCGGGCTCGCGTGTTTGTGTTTCCGAATCGTGTTATGTCTTGTATTCGGTTAAATCCGTAGTCGTTTAATTGCGAAATCTTTTTAAGATTTGTAAATATGTCTTAAACAAATACGAAAATTCGTGTAATATATTATTGTAAATAATGTTTGTTTGGATAATTCCACATTATTTATTAACTTTGTCACCAACGTCCATATTAAATACATGTCGGACCTCGTCCGGTTCATAAGTGTACGATTTAACAAATCGTGAACGTGTATATGAAATTACACGAAATGTCACGTATATTTAAACTAATACAAACTAAATACATGTAATACAAACTAAATACACGTAATTACAAGTACTTTAAGCGCTAATTACAGTCAAAATTTGACGGGTGTCACAGATTGCTCTAATGGAGGAAATATAGGAAACATAATGACTCTCATCAAACAATTTTGACAAATATATATAATACTTTTAATATTATCCCATTAATTATAATGAGGACTAATGAAAATATTGATATACACTCATTTATGTGTGTATTTTTTTTTTGGAAACGGCAAATAACATTAAAACAACTCTACTCTTAGCAAGTGACTAAGAGGGAACAAATAAGTACAAATTACAAGATAATAGAGAACGGATAGTTATTCCAGTTCACCAAACTACATGATATCTTACTTCTATGATTTAACCATAAGAAGGATGATGATACCACTTCATCCGCAATTGATGTGCAAGATTTGAAACGATTGTTAAAAACCCAATCATTCCTCGCCTTCCAAAGAACCCAAATTGAACCGTAAATGATGGCAAGAAAGATTTTTTTCTTTTTCTTGCAATTACCCCATTTGGCACCGAAGTCTACTAAGTCGATCACCGAATGAACTTGAGGCATCGCAATACCACACCAGTTGAAAATCAACTTCCATACTTGTGCAGCTTTAGATCATCTGAGAATAGCATGATCCACGTCTTCAATTCCGCTATTACACACCTTACATTGATTAGAGCCCACGTTAACACCCCTAACCATGAGATTTTTGGCAACGGGAATTCTACCCATACAAACCCTCCATACAAAGCAATTGACTTTGAGTGGAACCACTTTAAGCCAATGCATATTTTTAAAACCGTTCGACGTAGATTTAGAATCCACCAAAGCCCTGACCAAACTCACCTTAAAAAGTCCATCTGCTGCCAGGTTGCATGAAATACGATCCGGCCCATTGTTTAGTTTTATAGAATCGAGCAAGTGCAGGATACCACGTAACTCACTAATGAATGCCGAGCCACAGGAATTCTGAGACCATTTCCATTTGAAGCCATCCTCCATTATTCTTTCACTAATCGTGCATCTTTTCTTTGATTCAATCGAAAAAAGCGCAGGAAACCTTTGTTGAAGAGTTTGATCACCACACCACTTATCTTTCCAAAATAACAGTTTCTTCCCATTACCCACCAAAGTCTTGAAGAGATTACCAAAGTCAAGACCAAATCGTAATAACTCCAAATTTGTTCTGCTTATATTTCTCCAAATACCAACAGTACCTCCATGCATGCTGTGCATGGGCTTAATATGAAGCTTGTGAATAGAATGAATTACTTCCTTCCAAATATACGATTTGCCATCACATAGTTTCCACCACCACTTCACTAGTAGTGCAATGTTTTGAGCTTTCAATGAGTTAACACCCAAACCACCATCTTTCTTTGACGCCAAAACACTTGACCATGCCACCCAATTAATTCGTTTAACACCATCCTTACCACCCCACAGAAAATTCCTTCTTATTCTTTCCAATCTATCTAACACACATTCGGGAGCTTTAAATAGTGAAAAATAATATAAAGGAAGGCTACTAAGAACCGATTTAATCAACGTGAGTCTCCCACCAAATGATAGGTTATTATCCTTCCATCCGGACAATTTCGAGTTGAAACGATCAATGATTGGATTCCAATGTTTTTTGAGATTCATATTAGCCCCTACCGGTACGCCTAAATAATTGAACGGAAATGAACCGGGAATACAACCTAACATCCGGGCCCAATTATTGATACAAGACGACTCGACACCAATGCCAAAAACTCTAGACTTATGAAAGTTTACCTGAAGCCCGGAAGAAGCATGAAAACATTTCAAAATCCTAGTGAGATTCTTCATGTTATCGTCAATAGCTTCACCAACAAAGAGCACGTCGTCCGCATAAAATAAATGAGACAAACAGGGGCCATTTTTTCCAATTTGTTTGCCCTTAAACCAACCTTTTTCGCATGCCGTGTTCATCGCAATATTCAATCCTTCCATTGTGATGATGAATAAGAAAGGTGAAAGAGGATCACCTTGTCTTACCCCTTTTGAGACCTTGAATTGTTGAGACTTAGTTTGTGACAACAGATTTAGCTTTGCAATATGACTAGTGTAATTGTTATCATGTTGATATATTGGTTTAGATTTGTAAATTGATATTGTTTTGATATTAATATTCGTTAAATATATTATTATGATAAAGTGTTAGACGAATATAGATTTTAACAATATATATATTTACTGCGAGTCGAGTTATTTGTTTGAGACGTTTGTTGCGAGTCGAGATCTCAAGTCGCAAGGCTTTGCGATGCGAGATGAGATCTGAACTCGCAAAACTCAACAAAAGACAACGAGCCGAGTTCACGGGCTTGGGCTGCGTAGCGAGTCGAGTCAACTCGCAGGCCCAATGGCTGCGAGTTGAGACGAGAATATATATGTTTTTCATACGTGAAAATAAAAAAAGAATTCAATTCAATTAGAAAGAACTTTCAGATAACACTTTTGAGAGATCAACCTGCGAACTCAGTTAGTATTTTCCAGAGAAACACAAAAACTAAAGGCTAGGTTTTTGACGTTTATTCGTAAGAGACAAAGCAATTGGTTAACCTAAACGCGAACGAAATCGTTATTAGTAAGATAACATCGTATTAAGGAATTCCGCACCTTAATACTACAGATAACGAAGTTATCGATCCTAGAACTAGGGACTTACAATTGGTATCAGAGCTTTCGGGCTAGATAACGATTGTTGTTCGAAGTTTTCGGGTTAATCGCGTGTGATTTAGGATTGTTTTGACGTGCATTAGTGCGTAAAAACGATCAAAATCATTCTCTGGACGATTTAAGGTTTGTTTACGATCGAAATTTCCAGTTTTAATCGTAAAAATACCAAAAATCTCTGATTTCATAATTTTCAGCCGTTTTGCGAGTTGAGATTAGGGTTTCAGAATAAGTCTGCGAACCGAGTTGAACTTGCGAGTCGACATCTTTGCGAGTCGACATTCTGCGAGTCGAACCTCTTTGCGAGTTGATATATTCTGCGAACCGAGATCTCTTGCGAACCGAGATCACTTGCGAGTTGACATCACTGCGATCCGAACTGAGACTTGCGAACCGAGATTCTGCGAGTCGAGCTGAGATTGCGAGTTGAACTGAGTTTTGCGAGTCGAGATTTTTACTTTATCTAAATTCGCAAATACATTTTAACTTAAAACTTTACGATGTCAGACCTTAGCAAAATGATTGAGATGGAACACGAGATTGGCAAATCTAATGTCCCACCTAAATTGTTAAGAGTTGAGGACTATTTTAGCTGGAGGGATAGGTTTGAATCTTACTGTAGATTCCATGATCTATCTATCTGGATGTGTATCAAGAATGGATACACGGCACCTACCCAGACTGTTGAATCTGCAATTGTGGTTCTCACTTATCAACAGATGAGTGAAGCACAAAAGAAGGAATTTGAGATTGAGAACAAGGCTCATTCATCAATCAAGATGAGTCTTCCTAAGGAACTCAATCATCAACTCAAATCCTTCCATACTGCTAGATCTTTGTGGACAGCTCTTGAAAAGAGATGTGAAGGAAGTCCACAAGTTAAAGCAGGCAAGAAAAATCTCCTGAAAAAGCAGTTTACTGTGTTTAAAGCTATGAAAGGAGAAGATCTTGATGCATATACCACAACATACTACCATTTGCTGAGTGAGCTAGATGATCATGAGATTATTTCTACAGAGACTGAGAAAACCGACAAATTTATTGAGGGTTTACCGTCTAAGTGGGAAATGCATGGCATAATGCTCAAAGACAATGATGAGAGGTATGCTACCATGACCTTAGAGCAGGCAATTGATAAGCTCAGAGGTTATGATTTCACCAAGAAAACTAGAGATACTGATTCTGATCAGGCTCAGGATCCGGGAATTTATCATGGAAAATCTACTATCTCTACTGCTTCCTCGAGCTCGACCACTGCTTTATTTGTTGGTAATGCTGAAGGAAAAGGTGAAATGATTACCGATGATCTGTGTCTTCTTACATCATCTGGTAGTGATGCAAAGGGCAAACCAACTGAGAAGTCACCTCAGGAGCATCAAAAGATGCCTATGAGTGTGAAATCTGCTGAACAACAATTATCTGTTCTTGCTTCCTTTGTAGCTTCTTATGAAAACTACCTTCAAGGGAAAATCAATGATCCAATTATGTTTGACGAAGATTATGATCAGATTGACCCTGATTATCTAGAAGAAATAGACCTTCAGGACCAACTTGCTATGTTGTCAAGAAGGGTAAAGAATTTCTTGAAGAAAACAGGTAGAAAGGTAGTTGGCAATAGATCAGGGTTTGATAAGACCAAGATCAAGTGTTGTAACTGTCAGGGTTATGGACACTTTGCTAGAGAGTGCCAAAGACCTAAGGTAGAAGCTGGCAATGGACAACAAGGTTCGGGAAGTACTCTCGCTTCCAAAGCTTTAGTTGTAAAACAGTTGGATGGATCGTATGAATGGAAAGCTCAATCTGAGGAAGCTTTCATGGCTGAGATTGATGGATCTACGTCCTATATGCCTACTGATGCAGAGGGTGAGGTAAAAGTGCAAGAGGTTGCAGCTAAAGCAAGTGATGAAGATGTGCTATATATGGAGTCAACTGAAAACATGACTCCTGAAGATTTTGTAGCACGCATGGCTGAAATTCAAACAGACAAGAAAAGGGTATGTATTGACATTCTTACTCTTGCTGATGTCTGTTATTTAGTTACTGATTTGCAGTCACAGGTTAGTGTTTTAAATGTTGCAAACAAAAACCTGACATCTCAAGTTAGCTTATTGACTGAATCTAGTAAGACTGTTAGATCTGAACTTGAACTAGCCAAGATTGATGTGCGTAGGTTAAGTGACGATAAACAGGACTTAAAAGATAAAATTAGGTCTGATGCTTCTGATAGGAGTGCTCTTAGAGATAACATTAATGAAAAAGTTGTTATCATAGATGGTCTCTATATTAATCTAAAAGACTTAAATCAGAAATTAGCTAATAAGGAGAAAGAGCTAGCTGACTGTAAATTGAAGCTAGTTGAGCAAAATAGAAAGATAGAAAATTATAGATCCACTGAGATGGACAAAATGCTTGATGCTCAACGAAGTGTAAAGGATAAGACAGGATTATGTTACAATGAGACACCACCTCCTTTCAATTCGAATTACACTAAGCTTCCAGAAGATACTGAAATGACTGAAGTAAGTTCTGAGAAAATAGTAGCTAAACCTGATATGTCAGAGGCACAGAAGGAGTTTATTAAGAATCCTTCATCTAATGATAGTAAGAGAGTTTCTTTCACCAAAGTACAGTTTGTACCGGGTGGAGTAATTCATGATACTAAGATTGATGAAGTGATTAATAAGAACATATTATTAATCCTTTAGTGCCTAAGACTCCAATAGCGGTTATCAAAGTTAGTAAGTCACGAAAACAGATGTCATGCTTCAAGTGTCATCAAAAAGGACACGTATCTTCTTGTTGCCCAAATAAGAAGTTGGAAGCTATACATAAGTTAGTGACTACTGATGAGACACCGACCACTTCTTGTCCGATTGTAGATAGGTTAGGCTCCAAACCGGGATTAGGAAGCAAACCTATAAACATTCTGAAAAGAGATGGTAATCATAGTGTCTCTCCTCCTAAACCTAAAAGAGCTTATACTCCAAACGAAAATACTTTCAATAAACAAAGAGATAAGACACCTTCGAGGTTTAGGACCCCAAGTAGAAACCATAGTCAATTTGAGAATGGTTCTACTTCGAGTGCACAGGGATCTAAGTATGTGCCTAGGAGGTTTTCTACTCACTCTCCTCATAGGCCCAAGACTACAGATCATAAACAATCTCAAACTCCTGTGAAAGCTACCAAGACTCCAAATGGAAACAGTTATGGTCACTTTAAGGAGGTTCAGATTGTAGATGATCAGGGACAAACCAAGACCGTAATGGCTTGGGTCCCTCTTGATAACTAACTGTGTACAACTTGTTATGTGTAGGAGCAGACTGTGAACAAGGACAGTTGGTGGTATGTAGACAGTGGATGCTCAAGACACATGACAGGTGAACGAAGTCTACTGAAGGACTTCACAGAAGGTTTCAAGCAAAAAGTAAATTTTGCAGGAGACAAAGGAGGAGTAATTACCGGGAAAGGAAAAGTTTCAAATGGAACTTTGACTCTAGAGGATGTGAATTACGTTGAAGAACTAACTCACAACCTAGTGAGTGTTTCCCAAGTCTGCGATAAAGGTCATCCAGTTCATTTTAATGAAAAGGAGGCCTTAGTTCTGAAGCCAGGCTTCATAATTCCTGAAGAATGGATATTGATGAGGGCACCAAGGAAGAAGGACATCTATGCGATAAACATGGGTGTTCCTAATTCTTCAATGGTGTCGACATGTTTACTATCCAAGGCCTCAGAAGCAGATGCACTCTTATGGCATAGGAGAATGGCACACCTAAACTGGAGAAAAATGAATTTTATAACTAAGAATGGGTTAGTTCTAGGTGTACCACAAAATCGTTTCGAGTCCGAAGACAAGTGTGTTCCTTGCCTCAAAGGAAAGCAGCACAAGAAACCACAGGTCTAAGACTGAAAACTCAATCTCCTCGCCATTTGAACTGCTGCACATGGACCTCTTTGGCCCTATAAGCAAGAGAAGTCTAGGTGGCAAGTGGTACTGTTTAGTTATCACAGATGATTATGCTAGATTCTCATGGGTATTCTTTTTGGGATCTAAAGATGAAACTCCAGGAATTTTAATAGAGTTCTTTGATCTAGTAAAGAATGTCTATAAAACAAGAGTTAAGCGTATTTGTAGTGATAACGGAACAGAATTCAAAAATTCAACATTGAATATCTATTGCTTAAGCAAAGGGATAATTCATCAATTCAGTGCACCATATGAACCTCAACAGAATGGTGTAGCTGAAAGGAAGAATAGAACGTTGATTGAAGCTGCTAGAACTATGCTTGCAGATTCAAAGCTTCCGGTCTTCTTTTGGGCAGAAGCGGTGAATACAGCATGTCATGTTCTAAATAGGGTTCTTACGGTCAAAAAACATAACAAGACTTGTTATGAATTGTTGAATAATAAGAAACCTAATCTGAAGGGATTTGAACCCTTTGGAGTTCCATGTTCAATATTGAAAACAGGACATCAAGCTAAATTTGGTGAAAAGGTGGACGAAGGATTTTTCCTAGGTTATATGCCCAACTCACCAAATAAAAGAGTTTTCAATAAAGTCACAGGACGACTGGAAATTGTATATAACATTGAAGTTACGAGCTATGTACCTGCTGTACATAAGGGATTAGATTGGCAATTTGACTATTCAGATCTCTTTTAGTCATTTAAAGTTCCTATAAGTGACTTTGTCAGTGATTCAGAGATCTCTAAACACTTATTGTCTGAAGAATCGGACAATGGTCCTTCTTCAACATCGAGTGTTCCGAGATCTGGAATCAGGACACCAAATGACTCAAATGAAGCTTCTTTAAGTGGGTCACAACAACCTTCAAAGGATAAGTCTCAAGAAACTGCAGATCCTGAAAAGGATCTTCAAACCACGTTTGATGATATACTTACCTCTTTGAATCATTTAAGGTTGTCTTCAGCAAGTTTAGAAGATATTCCTTCATTAGAAGAGATTGGTACTAACTTAGGAGATGAGTTAATAGTGGATCCTATACCGGTTACAAGAATGAGTAAGAATCATCCCGTTGAAAACATCATCGGTGATATTAATACTCCTGTTCAGACTAGGACTCAATCTAAAGCTAGTACCTCTGAGAATTTAGAAAGCTTGTATACTGCTATGAAAGAGACAGGGATTCCTAATCAATGTCTATATTCATGCTTTATCTCACAAATCGAGCCTAAAAATGTGCAGATGGCTCTCAAAGAAAGTTCGTGGGTTGAAGCTATGCAAGAAGAACTGCAACAGTTCTCTAAGTTACAAGTATGGGAGTTGGTTGACCTTCCAAAGGGAGAATATCCAATTGGAACTAGATGGGTATTTAAGTGTAAGAGAGATGACCGGGGAGTCATTACTCGCAATAAAGCTCGTCTAGTAGTTCAAGGGTTTAATCAACAAGAGGGGATAGATTACAATGAAGTGTTTGCACCAGTTGCTAGGCTAGAAGCAATTAGAGTATTCTTAGTATTTGCCTCTTTTAAGGGTATCAAAGTTTATCAGCTGGATGTTAAGAGTGCCTGTTTGTATGGCAAAGTTGAAGAATTGGTGTATGTTTCACAACCGCCAGGGTTTACTGATTCTGAACATCCAGATAGAGTATATCGCTTGAATAAGGCTCTATATGGATTACATCAGGCACCTAGGGCGTGGTATGGAACGCTATCAACTTATCTACTTGATAATGGATTTACAAGAGGATCAATTGATAGTACACTTTTTGTAAAATGGAATAAAAATGACTTTCTAATAGTACAAGTATATGTTGATGATATTATCTTTGGATCTTCGGATGAAAAGATGTGTCAAGAATTTGAGAAAGTCATGAGAAAAAGGTTTGAGATGTCTGCAATGGGAGAGTTAAATTTCTTCTTAGGATTACAAGTTGATCAAAAGAAGGATGGATTCTTTATTCATCAATCTAAATATACATATGAGCTATTAGAACGCTTTAAGATGGATGAAAGTAAGGTCTATAATACTCCGATTCCAGTTAATCACAACCTTGGTCCAAATACATCGAGTGATAGCGATGTGGATCCAACTCTTTATAGAGCCATGATCGGATCACTAATGTATTTAACTGCCTCTAGGCCTGACATTATGTTTGCTGTTTGTATATGCGCAAGATATCAGGCAAATCCGAAAGAGTCACATATGCAAGCTGTGAAACGGATTCTTCGTTATCTCAAAGGGAAACCAAAGTTGGGACTTTGGTATCCGATTGATGGAGACTTAGATCTTATAGCTTATACTGATTCGGATTATGGAGGATGCAATCAAAATAGGAAATCTACGACCGGAGGATGTCAATTCTTAGGAGGTAGATTAGTATCTTGGCAGTGCAAGAAGCAAAGCTCAGTAGCCATTTCTACATGTGAAGCTGAGTATGTTGCAGCTGGCAGCTGTTGTTCTCAAGTTCTTTGGATTCAACAGCAACTGCGGGATTACGGGTTAAATATAACCAATACTCCTATGATGATTGATAACGAATCTACAATGTCAATCACCAATAATCCGGTAAAGCATAGTAAAACTAAGCATATTGATATTCGACATCATTTTATTAGAGACTGTGCTGAGAAGAATTTGATAAAGTTAGTTAAGGTTCCATCTTTGGATAACTTAGCAGACTTATACACCAAGGCGTTTGACAGAGCTAGATTTGAGACGTTGGTTCAACTTAACGGAATGAGAAATCCAGAGTGATTAGTCTTCCAAGGGTATTTTTGTAATAGTTAATAGTCTGTGTCATGTTTTTTTTTTTTTAAAAAAAAAAAAAGGTGGGCGTATGGCATTCATTTGCTTGTTACCTGAGGGGAATCGCCTTCCATAAAAGAACACTTGAAGTTCTTTTAGAAAAAGCTTTAAGTTTTTGCTGTAAAAACTTGGGAGATGATAGTACATTAGAAGAATACGGTTTCGAATAATAACCTTACGTATTAAGAATGATATGTTAGTAGATTCTAATAAGTTGCATCAAAATGATGACTGTTAATTAGGATTATATTTATATTTACCTTATTATACACCTATATCCACTGATTATAACTTGTCCTTTTACCTAATAAGTGATAAGAATAACTTAAGTCTAGTCAGCTTCATTATACAATTTATTGGTAGGCAGGTTATGCTACGATTTCCGAGCAGTTAAGAAGTATAACTGTCATGTGTACTATCTTATGTGATCTGTTATATAACGTATGACATATGTCTTAATTGTAGAATGATAGTACTACCATACACTGTGATCTAAAATAAAAAATTGTAAAATGATACAAAGTATCATAATGTCAAAAGGTGAGTTATATGTTTCGAAAGGGCATCATTTAGTAACTTCTACCTTACATATGAAAGATACAAAGTATCTCATGTCAAGTGTATGTTATATGCTTCTAAAGAACATCATTTAGTAATCTCTACCTTGATATTACAAGATTCAGTGTTATGTGTTGTACTTGAATTCTTCAGTATGTTGTATAGTAGAAAACACTAGATATTGTGCACATTAATAATAAAAGTTTGCTCAGAAATCTGTGTGTAATTTGTTTATGTGGATCATAATACCGGTAATTGTCTTGAACTGTCTATGATATTTGAACTTTCACTTTTGTGAATAATAAGAAATCATAAGTTATATTTCAATGAAATGTTATATCATGTGGATAAAGGTACATAAGATATAATTTTATAAATATAAGTTTAATACTGATTAACATTGTGATTTTCTTGTGCTTATATGAATTTCATGAGGTATGTATACTAACAATCATCTTAAACTTAATGTAATATAATAAGTACCGCTTATTCTCTCTAATATGATTCCTAAGCAGTTACAACTTTAAGCATTTTATAGTAAGTTATTTTCTTTTCTTAAAATGTTAGTAGTTTTATTACTTTAACGTTTGTAATTATTTCTTTGAATTAATATACATTCTATTTACTATTCTTGTTTACCCTTTGGAATTGAATTATATTGGATATTTAGTGTAAATGTTGAACAAATGTCCGTTGAAAATTGAAAATATTATATAGGTTACGTGGAATATTAATCGAAAGTCTTCCGACTCACAGTGTAGTCGAGCAGCGTGTCCTGATTTTATATCATTGGTTAATTTTTCTATTATAACTTATATATATTGTTACATAAACTGAAGACCAGTAGGTATATCAGTGAATAATTTTAGCTTGATGATTTGTCTTTATACAAGATTAACTGTATCACGGGTTTAGTCGGTTAATATATGTAAGAAGATTATTGTTAAGGAAAAATTATGCGAAAACATTTTATTTTAAATGTTTAGGCTAAATAGTTACAGAGATAACTATTCACATAAAAGGGTTCTCAATTTATACTTAGTATTAAATTTGCATTTTATTTAATTTTGTGAGTTTGACTAGTCAACCTTGCGAATCGAGATATATTGCGAATCGAGTACAGAGTTTAAAAGGGTGGTCAAACGAGTCAAAACATTCCACCGAACCCATTTGATTTGCGAGTTCACTTAAGCTCTGCGAATCCACTTCCTGCAAAACGAGTCGAACAGAGTATTTCTTTTGATTTCGATTTGCCTAGTTACCAGGACGAGTTTTTGATCCATAGCTTTTATACACTTTCAAATTGCGAACATATTGAGGTATAAACCAATGGATTTCACCGTTTAAATTACACGAAATCAAAGTTTTTATCATTCTAGGGTTTCGTTTCAAAATTTGAACGATTAATGTAGATTAAGGTGTTATTTGACAAGAATCTTGTAGATTAATGTTAAACGAACCTTAATGAACGTAAATAAATCGATCGATCACTTTTTCATAGATAGATTATTTGATTTTAGTTTCACCTCGCAACATCAGTTCATGCTGCGAGTTGAACACTCGACTCGCAGACTTAGCGAGTTGAGATTTTTACTTTGACTATTTGACCATGCGAGTCGAGTTTCACTTCAACTCGCAGATTACATTTAGCGAGTTGAGATTGATTCTTTGACTTGTTGACCTTTGCGGACCGAGTAGATTAGCGAATTGACTTGCGAGTCGAGTTGCGGATTGACTTGGTTAGCGAGTTGACATGGTTGCGAGTTGAGTTGCGAGTTCACTTTAGATTTTTGCGAGTTTAATAACTTGTAAAAATAAAATGTAACATGCAATTTTAACTTTAATAATAAGCTACATTTATTTGTGTATCTCACTTTAAACGCTTATTAAAATATGTTTTGACGTACGAATTTTATATTAATACATGATAACATATATATTACAAATATATAATTATATCGAAAGTCTACCGATTCAAAGAGTAATCGTGTGGCGTGTTCTGACTTTTAGTTAGCGGTATAATCTATATATATATATCTTTAAAACGTTAATGACTTGAGAATTACAAATTAACAAGTAATTAATGGGATTTACATATTGAACTTACGACTTATTAGTAATAAGTTATATATGAAATAATTATATACGACTTGCGACTGTAATGTAACAAGTTATATATAATTTTTAAAACTAAGATGTTAGATGAATTGTTATTCATAATACGTTATAGTTTACAATTGATTAACGTGTGTTAATTGTTTTCGTCATTTGTGTTTTTATAGATATGGCGAGACAATTCGATAAAGGTCACAATATTCTTGTTGATCTGGATCTTTCAGCACGTGGAGCACATCAAGTTGCTCAAGTGCTTACATTCTTTGCACGTTCACGTATTAGATATGCACTTACCGAGTCTCCACAGATTTCTCAGACTATACTGAACGACTTCTGGGAAGGTATTCAGTATGACGAGACGATCAACCCACCGGTTATTCGCACAACGGTCAATAATCGACCGGTTGTTTTCTCTGCTGGCGATCTACGTCAGATTTTACACTTGGGGACAGTAGACCAAGAAGATGGTCCGACTGAGTACCCTAGTGATTTTGTTGAGGGTGCGATAGGTCGTATGGGATATACAGGAGATAGGAGGGGACGTCAGTTCCAAAAACCTCTGGTTATTGGACAGTGGAGGTTTTTGTGGCATGTTATTGTCACAGTTTTTGCACCAAAGAAGGGAGGCTTCGATGAATTAAGCCCTGCCCTTGTATCAGCTGCACTGTCACTGGTTTACAACAAACCATACAGCTTTTGTGACTATATTTTTGGAGAGCTGGTTAGACAGATTTTGGGTTCTGTTAGATCACGGTTTCTGGTTTATCCACGTTTTTGTATGCTGATCATTCGCGCTCGTCTGCCAGAGCTTGTTATTCCTGGGCCATTTTTACGTGTAGATACTATTGGGCTCCGAGGATACAATGCGATGTTTCTGCAGTCAGTGAGAAAGGAAGGGGTAGTGAAACCTGAGGAGAGAGAACTTTTTGGTTTTATTGTTGATCCTACCTATGTGACGCCACCGAACAATGGTTGGCTAGATGTTGATGCTGAAGCTGTGGTTCCTGAACCGTTAGCTGATGTGGTTCATGCTGATGATCCACAGGAGCTGATTGAGGATGTTTTGGAACAACCTGAACATGCTGGGGTACAGGTGAACCCAGATGTTGCTCAAAAGGTGATTCAGGAGGTGCTTGTAGAGCATGATGATGCTACTGATTCCTTGTTAAGGGAGATTGATAGTTATGTTGCACCGTCTGAGGTATATTTTAAATTATATAATAACATATGTACTTAGATGATAAATATTTCATAAGATTTTATTATATAATGATAATGATATAGATACTTAGTTAATTAGATATTATTTCTAATTATAAAATATAAATATCATTATGATCAGGGAGCTGAGACTGCAGACCCAGAGGTCATTCGACCTGAGGGTGAGCAGGGACAGTTAGATGGATCTGAGGTTTTACCTTCTAAGGTATTTATCAGATTAATCATAAATATATCGACCTTGTGTGATAGAGCTTTTAGCTAATCATAAATGTTTAATATATTTAATAATTAGGATCCTGATGTTGGTCCATCTGGAGGCTGTGATGGAGAATCGGCTTCAGATGATGATGATAGTACTTCTTCTCCACCTCCAGGTGCTGGTTATATTCGATACCGATCTCGGATGATTCCAGATCCAGCACTGAAAGAGAAGAGAAAGGCTAAGGAAGTTGATCCTGACTTCAGTCTTGTTGATGAAGGTTCTGAGGAAGAGGATACACCTTGTATTACTCGACGCCGTAAGCGTTCCAGGACTTTGACCATTCAGGATGGTATGTAATATTTAAAAGTTAGATAATCTTAACTTGTTGTTTATCAGGAGTTCAAACTGAGACAGTTGATTCTGTGACAGTTGCTCGAGATACACCGCAGGTGGAGAATGTAACACCGGTGGTTACTGAACAGATATCTGTACCTATTGAGGTAAGGGATATAAGTTTAGTTATACAAGTGTTATATCATTAATTAGAGATTGAGACAGACTAATCTGTAACAATTACTTAATTAATTTTGTTTAACTTAACAGGCTGAGATCAATAACGCTAGTAGATTTGCAGCTACTCTTCTTAAGGAAGCGTTATCTCAAGCTGTTCCACCACTTACACGAGATTCATACATCACTTCAGTGACACCACTTGGACCATATACTATTTCTGTTACTCCTACGACTAATACTGAAAGGATTACATCCTTAGAGTCTAGAGTTAAGGAGTTAGAGAAACTTACTTCGAAGATTCCAGGGATGTTAGCTGAAAATGTCTCTCTTGCTCAGCAGATGGTTCATATGAGTACATCATATTTGACCCTGCTAAACACTCATAATACTTTGCTTGATGATTTTACTGCCCAGCGACTGAAGCTTGAACACTTAGAACGGTTAGTGTTGAGAGTGAATTCAGGACAGTCAGCTCAGGGGGAGATATTGGTATATTTAGAATCTTGCAAAGAAGATGAGTTGAGGAAGAAACGAGATGATGACAAAGACGATGATCCAAATGCTCAGAAGGATAGTGAGCTGGCTGGTCCTTCAACGACTGGTCAGCAGACTATTATTCAGGGGGAGTCTGCTGGTGTAAGTGCAAGTGGTGATGGTGCTGGTACAAGTGCTACAGGAACAAGTGAAGCTGGTAAGACAGCTTAGACTTGTGTAGTTATTTGTATTTAGAATTTAGTTGAATTGTAATTGTAATTTATAATTGTAACTAAATATTTGTAACTTAATGGTTTTGTAATATATTTGATTTGAAATTATTATTATTACAAGTTAAATATATTAGAAATTGTTTAAGTTATTTGATTTTAAAAGGTTAAATAAATTAGTGATCGAAAGTCTTCCGACTCATTGAGAAGTCGAGCGGCGTGTTCTGATATATTTCAGCGGTCAAAATTTATTTTAACTTAAACATTTTAGACTTGAGAGTTTTTATAACTGACAAGTTAAATTTGTATGATTTTTAACTAGACAAATGATATATAATTTTAAAGATATAATTGAAAGTTAAGATCTTATGATATAACAGTTCAATTAAGTCTTAGAAATTATATAAGTTAATTAATTGTAAACTTAAATGTTTGGTGATTCTTCATAGTACATTAGAGTTTAAAATTAGTTAATGTTTGTTAAGTGTTTGATATAAGACTTAAGAAATCTTAGATTGATCATCAATAAAAGATTTATAAGTGATATATATTTCGCGTTTATATTACACAAAAGGATTAGTATTGGAATTCTTAGATTGATTCAGGGAAATCAATAAGAGAGTTTAAATCATTAATATATTTGTGTTTGTTTGTTTCTCTAGGAATGGAATGTCTAGATCTATCAGATTCAGAAAATGATGTTTTGGATGAGATAGATGAAGATATTGATTATGATCTTGAAGAGGGTGAATTTCAACCGCCTATAGATTGGACTGCTGTTTCTGAGATAGTGCATGACATGTGTGTAGATCCAGATGTTTATGTTGATGAACACCATGTGAGCCCATCTAGAACAGAAGTTATTTTTGAAAATGCTGAAGGTCCAACGGTTGTCGATGTAGATGAAGAGATCGATGATTCAACTGATTCAGATGAAGAAAATCTTCTTGATAAGCATAAAGATAATCCTATATTCAAGCCTTTGCCAAAGAAAAAGAAAGAAAAGCTTGGTATATCAGAAATTGATATTACGGGTAAGCGTATAGCAAAAAGAAGGATTATAGGATGGTATTTTGATGCTGATCTAAAACTGTTTTCTATTAAGAGATTTGATGGAGTTCAATATTTTGAAAGAAAGCTTGCAGTTTTTAGTTCTTTGCCTAGATTTGAGATTAAGGATTTGGCTAGATTATCATTGAATAACCCAAGTGATGATTTTGTTGGAAGATATGTTGAACACATAATCAAGACTGAGGTTAGAGCGAATAAGTTTGAAAAGATTAAGCCAAGGAAAGGAAAGACAATTAAGTTAGAAGAAAGAAGTCAAAGAACTGGTAGAAGAAGAAGGAAGAAGATTTATCCAGCTATCAAATGTGTGCAGCAGATACCACTGAAGAAGATGCCTCAAGATATTTTGGGAAATATGAAGAGTTGGCATGTAGATTCAGAAACTGGAGAAGCTGTAATGGTTGAAGCTGATGATGAGGTTGAAGGTGGTGAAAGGGAGATCTTCAGAGTTTATGATCATCGTCATCTTATGAACATGTCAAGAAAGGATTTATTGAAGTTAAATGAGAACAGAATTCTTTGTACTGAAGCATGGGGTGATTTAGCACGAGATTATCAAATGATGATTAAAACTTGTATGAAGATGAAGATTTTTGCAGGTAGTAAGATTTACTCTTAAAACCAAAGATAATGTGAAGATAAAGATGCTAGAGCTATTGTCAAGGGGGAGTCTGTTGAGACATAGTTTGTGACAACAGATCTAGCTTTGCAATATGACTAGTGTAATTGTTATCATGTTGATATATTAGTTTAGATTTGTAAATTGATATTGTTTTGATATTAATATTCGTTAAATATATTATTATGATAAAGTGTTAGACGAATATAGATTTTAACAATATATATATTTACTGCGAGTCGAGTTATTTGTTTGAGACGTTTGTTGCGAGTCGAGATCTCAAGTCGCAAGGCTTTGCGATGCGAGATGAGATCTGAACTCGCAGAACTCAACAAAAGACAACGAGCCGAGTTCACGGGCTTGGGCTGCGTAGCGAGTCGAGTCAACTCGCAGGCCCAATGGCTGCGAGTTGAGACGAGAATATATATGTTTTTCATACGTGAAAATAAAAAATGAATTCAATTCAATTAGAAAGAACTTTCAGATAACACTTTTGAGAGATCAACCTGCGAACTCAGTTAGTATTTTCCAGAGAAACACAAAAACTAAAGGCTAGGTTTTTGACGTTTATTCGTAAGAGACAAAGCAATTGGTTAACCTAAACGCGAACGAAATCGTTATTAGTAAGATAACATCGTATTAAGGAATTCCGCACCTTAATACTACAGATAACGAAGTTATCGATCCTAGAACTAGGGACTTACATGAATTCTTTTGTTGGAGCACCATTAATTAAAACCGAGGTATACGACGAAGATAAACAACCAAGAATCCAATTCCTCCATTTGACCCCGAAATTCATTTGAGACATAATCGAATCTAAATAAATCCAATTAACCGAATCAAATGCCTTTTCAAAATCAACTTTAAATATGAATGCTTTTTCTTTGACTTTTTTGCCCAAGAAAATACTTCATTAATCACCAATGGCCCTTCTAAGATATTTCTTCCGTTAATGTATGCAGATTGATTGCTTCCAATGACCGAATCAATTACAGCTTTCAAATGAGTAGAGAGAGAGCCTTGGCTAAAATTTTGTACATACACCCAATTAATGAAATTGGCTGATAATCCGCTAAATTAAGTGGTTCCTTAACTTTTGGAAGCAAGGAAATAAATGAAGAGTTACATCCTTTGGCTATACTTCCAGTGAGTTCGAAATGCTTAATGAAAGCCATGATATCACCAATAAGCAGATCGAAGTGCGACTTGATGAATTTGAATGACATGCCATCAGGCCCAGGAGCCTTATCCATACCACAAGCCCAAATAGCATTCTTAATTTCCTCAACCGTGAAGGCACGTTCAATGGAGTCCCGTGAGAAATCCGATAACTTGCTAAAACGTGGGTTTATAAAGAGTGGCCGAATAGGCCATTTTTCATTAAACTTCGAAGAAAAAAAATCTCCAAGCCTCATGCTTAATATTATCAGGATCCTTCGACCAAATCCCATTAATGGTTAAACCGTTAATGTAGCTTTTCCTACCTTTAGTTTTGATTGAACCGTGAAAGAACGAAGAATTTTCATCTCCATCGATCAACCATTTGATTCGTGCCTTCTGTTTAAGATCGAGCTTGTTAAGATGTTCAAGATTAGCCAATTTCACCTTACCTTCTTTGAACTCAATAATTTCATCACTTGAAAGGGGCCTGACTTCAACAATTTTGTCAAGATCCGAAATACGAGCTTTTAGATCTTTATTTTCTTTTGCAACCTCAATGCTAATCCAGTACTTTATCTCTTTTTTGAGATGCCTTAATTTAGCTGCGAGAAAACAATCAGGAGAACCAAAACCACAAAACGACTCACAAGCTAACTTGATCATTTTTGAGAAACCATCCCGTAACATCCACGAGTTAAAGAATCTAAAAGGAGCAGGCCCAAAATCAATAAACGAGTTACATAAAATGATTGGGGAATGATCAGAGTGCTCACGGGCTAGGGCCATAACTGAGGAGTTTGGTTGGGCACTTAAGAAATTCGAGCAAACAAGAAACCGATCAAGTTTACTTAATTTAGATCAATCGGGACTTAAGTATGTGAATCGCCTACCACCCATTCGAAATTCCTTTAAACCCAATGAATTAATGAACGAATTAAAGTCAGATGATGATACGACACATAATTGAGAATTTAAACGTTCATCTCTATGTCTAACTGCGTTAAAATCACCGAAAAAGATTCACATACCATGATATGAATTTTTTAACGAGTGAATTTCGTGCCAAAGCTCCTTCTTGTCACTCACCGATTGTGGTGCATATACATTAACGAGAAAAATGTCACCGGTGAATCCTTTCCAACCACCACCAACCATAAGAAAAAATCTAGATTTTTTACAAAACTTTAACGAAAATATGTTTGGATCCCATAGGTTGAGAATGCCCCCCGATCTTCCGACTAGATTAACATACTCGAATTTAGAATCTGCACTACCTCAGCACCCACACATATCGATATTTAAAGAATCAGATACACATGTTTCTTGTAAACCAATAAACTCAATTTTATGAGAAGTTTTTAAATTCCTCACCCAATTGATTTTATGTGATTCACCTACCCCCTGACATTTAATGATAGTAAATTCATTGATGCATGTTTGACACACCTTCACCAACAACTTCTCAAAGAACGGGATCATTCTCATCAACAACGAAACCAATGTCTGCACCAACTTCAACAGTTCTCGTAATTTCCGCCATTGAAGATTGGGAGTTATCGACCATATCTGAGGATGCCCCTTCTGGATTGACATTTTTATTCAAATTAATCGAACGTTCAAAACCAATGGAATCCTTATTAATTGACACTGAAGGGCTAGAGCAATTATTGAGCCTAACCGGGGAAAATCTCCTACGTTTTTTAGACATAGAATGAGTTGCAGAGCCCAAAACTTTCTGATTACCATTGGGCCAAGACGGGGCAGACGCATGGAGAGGCCTAAAATTGAAACACAATCCATCAAGGTTCAATGGACCCTAGGGGATTTGAATAATTGGCGCCGTCATGGACGATGCATGGGGAAGGGCTCCAACGTCACCTGACTCTTCGATTACTGTTACATTTGCAGCCGCCGAATTGGAATCATTGATTGCAATGCCGGAAACTTCATCCAACGGAAAACTTGCATATTTCACCGGCGAATGATCTTTCGGTTCCTCCATAGGAACTGTTTGGTCTTCCATTCTGATTTCACCTTCCTCCTAATCATCATCGGAAGAATCAGATATACTATCACTGTTAATAGATTCATCGTCCAGATTTGCATTATGATCCAATTCTTTCTCATTTTCTGAATCTCTATCGCCCCATAATCTATTAACATCAACTGGTTTTAGATTAAAGTCTTTCTCAATGATGCCGATCGAAAAAAACTTATTATCTTCTGTTTCAATGATGATTTCTTCATTTATTCTAACCAGAGAATCAGTTAGAATGCAACCAGTGCACTGAGAAAGATCGTTATACCATGTCTGCGATTCGACCATCAGAACCTTACCAAAGTTATTCAGAATCTTAGTGATATTGTCCACCGAACGAAATTGCATAGGCAAACCAACAATTTCAACATCCGAAGCTCTTTTATATTTCAAGTTCAACGTGTGGTTACCCAATTTGAGCCATTTAAACCATGTGTTCCAACAATTTTCATTCTCCATTAGACCCAATGCTTCCGATTTGTCGTCAAAGCCTATCAAGACATACAAGCCACCATAGAAAAATACCCTGCCAAAGTTAATTCCACCGTCTTTGAGAAGATTGGGAAGGGCTTTCAAAATTTCAGAATCGTGAACCTCACCAACCAAGAACGACTCAGAGAGCATCAATGCTAATTCTTTAGATGGACTTAATTTAATGCGAGTAGTATTTTCCAATGGAACAGTATTACCACCAAGAATAACGTTAGCGAAGCTTCTTTTACCACGAAGATCCCATCAGATTTTGGAGCATGATGAGATGAAGGCTGATTAGGTTTAAAAGATTTATTTGACTCCAAATGATTAAACCTAGTGCTCCTTTGGTATCTTGAAACATTTATCGTAAGAACATTGTTTCCCAAGTATACTTTGCCAAATGATTCTTCAAACTTGATAGCATCTGAAACCCCAGCATACCGAATGAAACCGAAATTAGATCCAGATTTATACTTTTTGTGGGCGAAATAAATGTCAACCAAGTCACCATAGCTTTTAAAAACCTCCCTTAAATCGTTCAAACCGTAGCCGTTTGGAATGTTTCCGACAAAGAACTAGATTGGGTTAACCCTATTTTCCTGAACGGTTTTCACCTTTTTCCTCCGATTGACGACTTGCCATTCACCGGTTTTTGGTACTTGACTTTTCATATTCTAGAGAGATAGGTAACCCGGGGTTGAAAATAGCTTAGTGGAAAAATTATGTGTGTATTAACGAATGACTACTATCAGAATTGTTATTATCATTATTATCATTCATATATTGTAAGTAGACGATCTTTAAAGGCATTATTAATTATTTCGAAATACATATCATAATTAAAAAGTTCTATACAAGTAGTCTACATTAACATCTCACCATCATAACACCTTAGCTTGACTGTCTTCGACTCTTTGCAACGTCTCATTGCTACCTATCGCCTTCAACCATTAAATACTAGGAAGAAAGAGCTAGGAGTAATCAAAAGTCAAAAGAGAATACAAAAATAGGTTTAATTATAGCTACGAAAATTATTTCTTTAGTAGTTCATTTCAAACTTTTATTATCGTCAAACCAAAAAGTCATATTTAATTTCTGCCTGTAATTGGCCTTAAGTGGTCATGTCTGTTGTTTGATTTGGATTGCAGGCTACTCCGATCCTTTGATCATTTAGATCATAGTCATGGTCTTTGTAGCGTGTAGGGGTCGTGTAGTTTGAATTAATCGATAGGGTAATCTTGATTGGAATTGAGATTTTGAACCGTAATAGTTATTTGGAATATTTGGTTGGAATTATTTTTTAAAGTGGTTATTTTTTTACAACCTGCTAGTTTTAGTTATTTATATAAGATTGTTGCAGTTTAATAAAAAAAAATCGCATCACATTATTATCAAGTATATATCTCAAAAAGAAATCTTGTTATAAAGTATATTTAACACAAATATCTTACATGTTGTCTTCGTTGTTAAGGAAATAAATTGTTGATTATAAGGGCTTCATATGATTTATGTATCTTGTCATAATAAACTTTTTATATATTTAATTTTAAGTTGAAGGATTAGAGGAGAATGTTTAAAATAAGAAGAGCGCCTCAAATGAAGAGAATGAGGGGCATATCAAATTCACTACATTTTGTGAAAAAATTTGTAGATACACTATGCAGTATTGTTAAATGCAATATATATATATATATATATATATATATATATATATATATATATGTGTGTGTGTTGTTAAAATGCAGTGTTATGTAAATGCAGTGAATTTGGGTGACAATTTTATTCTAAAATGCAGTGAATTCGATATGTCTCTCATTACCTTACCCTAATTTTAATATAATATTATAGACATACGTGCATATATCCAAGCCAAATATTATTATTATTATTATTATTATTATTATTATTATTATATTATTATTATTATTATTATTATTTTTATTATTATTATTATTATTATTATTATTATTATTATTATTATTATTATTATTATTATTATTATTATTATTATTATTATATCATAGTGCTTTTTATTCAACGATATCGTCTACATACTTTTGACTCACGATGATGCAAATATCTCATAAGTCCAGTTGTTTTAAGGTTAAATTAGATTAGATTGATAATATTGATAATAATATTTAAATTAGATTAGATTAGATGATTTAGCATTTCGATTCGCTTCCACCGAAAGAATTGATATAATAATAATAAATATTAAATCTGGCTGCTAGGAAGCTAGTAAACTTGTTTAAACTTTAAAGTAATTATTTTTTTTATTATCATTAATGTACATTTTATGTTTATATGTCGAGTTGATTATTTATTATGCTGGTCAAACATGCACGCCAATAAAAATTCGTTTCCTATCTATTCAATTAACAACACCTCTGTCATGTTTTCATGTATTTTCTCTTTTGAATATTCCCTTACCAAACTAGATTCAGCAAAAATATATCATGGTGTTTCAATGGCATGCTGTTATCAGTTTATTTCGATTTATTTGGAGGGAGGGGCAGTGAGCTGGACATACGATTTCAACTGTTAATTTTATTGATCAACGGTACAAATTTGCAGTACTGCAATTTGCATACAATTTGCAATTTATGTAAACTGCAGTATTATTAAGATGTATCAAATCTTGACTGTGATCTTACAAGTCAACCGCTGAGATAACTAATGTCAAAAGGAAGTCGTATTATACAAAAGGAAAAACAAAAAAAGAGCAAAAAGGTATCATCATTATCTTTTTGAAAGGGAAATCTAAACTATTATTACAATATCTACTTGAAAACTAGTTTTACAACATCTTATGTGTCACTTATCGACTTTCATTTGCATCACGTTATTTTGAGATAAAATCAAACAACACGACGAATTTAAACACATACAATAATCAAAGGTGATTTTCACTATTCCTAACCTATTCAAACTCAATTTCCTATTGTAAACTCATCAATAGTATTTTTATAATTTTCTGTTATAATATAGATATATTCATGTACAAACATTTCTAATATATGCTTCTTTTATATATATATATATATATATATATATATATATCACTAATTTTATTCAACTTAACTTATTTACCAAAGAACAATCTAATAAATATATACACTTTATTATTGCGTAATGTATTATTGTAGGGTTGATGTGCAAAATCTAGTTATAAAATTTATCGTTGAAAAGTAAACAAGAAAGTACCGTGCTAGACCAAAACACAACCGGGCAGTGGACCCTATCGTGTAGTAGTATAGTTTGGTAAGTTCAGGTTCGAACACAGAGAATGTGAGTTTAAGAATTATATTCAAGTGCAAGTAATTTGTACTAAAAAGTAAAAGTGGGAGTTTTGTGACCGAGTTGTCACGGTTCTTAACAACTACTCTTTAAACTAAAAACGAGAAAGGTGGACTCAGGAAGAGTCAAAGTCAATTGTAGTAACTTTCAGATATTAAAAATAATACTTGCTTGGATTATGTCACTAGTGATTTCGAGGTGCAAAGTTATAACTAGTTTGAATTATGCAAAAGTAAATTTCCATTTAACATAGGATTAACGTTCACCATCTCCTAATGATTCAACTTCAATTTACAAACCTATGATTTAATCTAGTAACGGACGTTCGCCATGATTACCGTCTTGCACAATTAAGCCTAAAAATTCTTGCTTATTCCAAATCTATGTTCGTGATGTTTGTTCAATCATTTATAGACAAATAATTATTAGTAAATTACCAATGAAAAAACGTTCGCTATATTCACTAGTCATTTACCAAATAAGCAAATAAACTATTTTAAGATCAATTACGCAAGGGTCACGATTAAACATAAAGTTCAAGTTTCACAAGTTTATAATTCATCCAAAATGAAAGATGTTCGCCATATTCATCAACTCATACATTCTAGCTCATTTGTGTAACTCATACCAAATTTCACAACCGCAAACAATGGCTCATTCATACATAGACATACAAATGATAAGCAATCTAACTTAGTAATAAACGTTCGCTATAGTTACAAGTTTAATTACCTAAAAGTCTCGACAAATTACTCAAACACAATTATATAAGTTTACAGATGAACATAAATCAAATTGCAATAAACTCCAAAGATAACACCCCTAATGATTAGCTATTTCATCCAAACAAGTAATAGGGCGATTAGCTACTCATAATCATATCAAAACAAACACATATAATGATTGAAATCAAAGGAAACATAGTTATATTGAATAAAAATGCAAACCGAGTTGTTACAATGTTTGGATGATGATTCTTCGTAACCAAATGATTTAGGATGATGAGAGATCTTTAAAGTGAGGAAAATAAGTCAAAAACCCTAAAAGTCCCCCCTGAGGGCTGCCCAAATCGGGAGGAAGAAGTTAGGTGAGAGATGAGGAAGAAAAGGTGTTTAAATAGTCAAAAAGTCTGCTGCCGACACTACTACCCGGCTGATTCAATGAAGAACCCGGCTGTTTGTCAAAACACATAGAACCCGGCTGCTCCTCACCATGACCTGACTGATTCTCAAGGCTTCAAATGGACGTTTCTTTCTGTTAATGTTTTTTATAAAGTACCCGGCTGATTCCAATAGAACCCGGCCGATTCTCTATAATTTACAGCAGATCATCTTTTGGAGATTTGTAGTGCTTTGAAATACGAACGTTTGGGCGTCTGAATCACCTCAATCCGAGTTCGTATGAGGGAGATATGGCCAAAACGGTGCAGCATAGCCAAATCAGCAAAATCCTCCATCTTTTCATCTTTTCTTCCTCGATCATTAACCTTAACACACAAAATCAATTTCAAACTAAATAAGTACCAAAAGTTCATGAAATTGACTGGAAACAAGTTCAAAATAAATGATATCGCGAGGGATTCATATATCCAAAATGAGCGATATCAAGGGTATAAGTCACGATATATATATATATATATATATATATATATATATATATATATATATATATATATATAGGGTAAGGTTCCAATGAGAACACTTAAAAAATAAGAACGGTAAGAACACTTCATAAATGCACAATTAGCCAACAAAATCATTAGATTCACACTCATACATCTCAAATATGTGTAGAAAAATTGATTAGAATAGATGCGAACTTTCAGAAATACACAAAAATCGAAAAAAACGATTGATGCACAATTATGGAGATAATCATGCATCAATCGTTTTTTCAATTTTTGTGCATTTTTTGAAGTGTGCATTTGTTTTTCTTTGCATATTTGAGATGTATGACTGTGAATCTAATGATTTTTGTTGTTTAGTTGTGCATTTATGAGGTGTTCTCACTGTTCTTATTTTTGAAGTGTTCTCATTTGATCCAAACTCTATATATATATATATATATATATATATATATATATATATATATATATATATCTCTTTATAACTAAGGGAGAAGACCCTTAATTATTTGTCAAAGATATACCCATGTCACATCATACAAATTTTATGTGTCATCACCTTATAAAAAAAAACTTGATGATGTGAATTTTCCTAAACCCTTATTCCAAATAAGATAATATTCAATTAAAATTTATATTATAACTATTTTCATTTAATAAGGTAATTAATAAAATTAAATTATAACTATTTTAATTCAAAATAATGTGTCATATAATAACACTTATAATTTTTATTATAGCTCAAACTCATGACATCCTTTAATCTATTTTTTCATTCTAATTTTAATGTTTTAGTTTTTTCATCTTAATCTTAACTCTTATTTCTCTAACTTTCTCTTTTAAAAAAATAAATAAATAAACTTTTAGTAAATTATGAGAACTTACTTTTAATGTAATTATATCTGTCATTAAAGTTTTGTTAATTTGAATTTTTTTAAATATCATTTTACAGATTAAGGGAATTCAATTTCTATTATTTAATAAATTGAATGCAAGCTTTATGGATAGGCAGATCAAGGTCATCATTTATTTTTTAAAGAGTTTTTTTCTATTTTTTTAATCTCACACAACTTAATTACAATTTAGTATGCAAATGACAAGACGTGTAGTTCTATTAATTCTATATTACTTTTCAAATCTATATAATGTAGGTATATATTTGATTGTTGTAGAATGTTTTATGTTTTGTGCATATATATGTACATTAGTTATTCAATAAAACGTCTAAATTGTTATAGTAATTTTTACAATTTATTATTCCCAAGATTATTAACGTACACATTGTTTATCAATTGTTGCAAGGTTAACATATTACTCCCTCCGTCCCAATTTTATTGTCCACAGACAAAAAACACACAATTTAAGAAAAGTGTACTAGTCGTATTGTACAACCAATAAAATTTAATCTCTCCCCACATTCAAATGTTTTCATTGGTTGAAAATACAATGTGGACAATAAAATTGAGACATCCCAAAATGGAAAGGTGGACTATTAATTTGGGACGGAGGGAGTATAACTATAGGAAACGGAAAGGTCTTAATGACTAGACAATTTTTGTTAGCTAGAAAAATGTCAATTTATAACATACACATATTTTTTAACCTATTGTGGGAAAAATATGTTGTTATTAATTCATTTTTGAGGGGTTAAAATTTATAAAGTATCACTAATACCGATTTAAAAAAATTCCTTTTATAATCTGAAGAATTTCCACCATTTCATATATCATTTTGACTTGTGATTCACATATTACGACATTTTATAATGCTAGCCGTGCATCACACGGGTTTAACACTAATATATATATATATATATATAGAGAGAGAGAGAGAGAGATTATGTATATATGCATATGTATAATCTCATCATGATGGTTCTATGAAAAGAAAAATGAAATAATTTTTTTAAATGTAAAATGTTAAAATGTTAATTATACTCAAATTCATGATATGTATCTTATTAACATAATTACAAGTACTTATAGGAAAAATAAAACAATTTTTTTTAAATGTTAAAACGAAAATAATTCTTAATTATACTCAAATGCATGATACGTATCTTATAAGCATAATTACAACCACTTATATTATGTATGGCATGTATAACGTCAACTATGGTGAACTAGTAAGGAGTTACTACTTTGATTGGTGAGGCACTGTCGTAAATATGTGTCAATAAAGAGAAAAATAAATATATTTTTATTTACTGCTGTTAAATATAAAAAGCAGATTTATTTTATTTATTTTTAGTATGTTATATGTGTTATTAAAATGTTTACATTGTACAAATTTTGATTTTTAATCGTTATTGAAATAAATTATTTTTCAACTTTGTATATTAGTACGTTTAATTTTTTAATTTACATCTTGACACTAAATTATTAGTTTATATACAACCAAAATTTATAGTACCATTAAAATGAGTGAATTTTTTATTAAGCAAGTCAACTACAGGTGAAAAAGTACTATAAAGGGTAAATTACATTTTTCATCCTTGTGGTTTTTCATTTTCTCACTCTCGGTCCTTATACTTTTTTAATTACAATTGTCATCATTATGTTTTGTGATTTTTCCCAAGTTAATCCTTTTATTTTTTTAATTACAATAGTTGTAACACCCGCCAAATTAGGACTAGTGATTAGTGCCCAATCCTCTGTTAATACATATAATTAGTTCGGTTTTAGGCTAATTAATGTATCAAAATATATATTGATGAATATATACGATTATGCGATTTGATTAAATCGTACGCAATTCAAATTGAATGTAATTCGAATCAAATAAATACGGACGTTGGTGACCAAATTTATTAAATAACTTGACATTATTTAACAACGATATCATATTCAAGATGTTATTTTAATAATATTACAAACCTATTTCGTATCGTACAGATAACTTCTACGCGACCAAAATATTAAACGCACAAACAAATCAAAGATTACATTTTAAACCCGATTATTAAATATTCGATGAAATACTTCTATAAAAATATTGGATAAATATTTGTATTTTAAAACGTATATTTAAAAGTGTAAAATAAATAATTAAACGTTTTAACGATCGGGAAACGAACACCACACGGAGCACAAAGGCGGAGACTAAAGAGGGGAGGCTTCCACCAAAACCTCCACCTCCCTCTTTCCCTCCTCATTTCCACCAAGCCTTCTCTCTCTCCTCACTCTTTTTCACTCTTTTCTTTCAAGAAAACCACCACCACCACCACAATTGCTTTAATCATCAAAATAACACCACCAAACGTACTCAGATCGTCTCGCTTCTTTGAAAACGTTCACCTCGTCACGATCTTCATTTCTATCTTTTCGGATTTCACCGACGTTAAGTTTGTAAGTTCCCGACAAATCCCAACACACTCTGATTTCCATTTTTTTCACTTGTTTGTTGTTTATTTAAGCTTGAAATGTCCATACAAGGGTTGGGTAAAAGAATCGGACCAAATGGTCGCCGGAAAACATGTTTTTGGCCCAAATTTCGGCCAACAGCTCGTTATGTCGCAGAGGCTCCGGGCCACCTGCGAAACAAGCTCTTATGTCGCAAAACCAATGCTTATGTCGCATATAGAGACACAAATGTCTATGTCGCAATACTTTCGGATGTCGCATATAGCGACACAAAACACTATGTCGCAGACCTCATTCCCGTCGCACATAGCGACACAATACCTTATGTCGCATTAAATTGCGGATGTCGCACATAGCAACACAATGACTTATGTCGCAGTCATGACCTGCGACACAACAGACTATGTCGCACCTACCGACACAAAGCCTTATGTCGCACCCAGTGTCGCACAAATCAGAACCTTGAAAACACAGATTTTTATACTAAGTGTCAAACTTGTATAACTTCAAACACTTATACGATACGACTTCTAAAACACAGTCGAACATACTTTTAAGTATAAACACTACGAAATCATAATAATAATGAGATTATTATTACAAACAAATCACCAACGGGTCGTACGCATTTTCAAATACTTAAACAAATCAACCAAATCGTAGTAATTTGGACATTCTAGTTGGACGAACAACTACAAGGGTGATCCTTTGAGATACCCAATCATGTTTATAACCATTGCGTGTCGTGGACACCCTCAGGTTACGAGTATTCGGACAATCACTAATCGGCTAATCAACTCACGTTTATTGATTAAACGCTTCAAGACTCAGGTGAGTCTCATGGCCCCTCTTTTACTGTTTTTATTCAGGGGTGTGATCCATTGCTCATTTTTAACATGTGAACGCAAGTACAAACTTTTCATATACTACATGAGTTTTACACACAACTAACCATTTCAAAGTCCTCCATCAGCATAGTTTGGTAATACGTTGTAGCGTGAATATTAGTATATGATACCATATAGGATTGACCCTCCTCATCCGGGTTAGCATGCACTAACTGGGTAAACGGATGTACTAATATTTGTTCAGACGAGTATTGATTAGGCACTCGTGGAGGCACCTCGCTTAGGCACTGATTGTGATCCTGACCCCTCGAGTTAAGCTCAGACTATGTGCTCATGGCTGTATACATTATCATTATCTTTATTTGCTGGATGCAAATCAGTACTTAAATCTTGCGGTTCACATGATATTATTTGATACTCAAACCTGTGAGCTCACCAGCGTTAGCTGACCTATTTTAGCATGTATCACAGGTACTCAGCAGTAGATTTGGACTGTCCTCAGGATTTCTATAGTTCGAGTCAGCATGCAGACAATAGAGATTTCCTTGCATTAGTATATTTTGTACAAGTATTTATGTATTGGAATCTCTCATTTAATCGAACACGAGCTATGTACGGATTCAACTATTGTAAACATTTTAATATTAATATATTTTGTTAAAACGACGCATATAGAGTCATTTGCTATATATCTGTGTGCTTTGATTATTGATTGGTAACACCAAATTATGTTTCCGCCAAACAGTAAATTTGGGGGTGTTACAATAGTCATCCTTATGTTTTGTACTTTTTCCCAAGTTAGTTCTTTTAGTGTATAAATTACTAAACTAGCCTTTTGATTTTTTTTTTATTTCGATATCTTTTCCTATGATTTTTTTTACTTATCTATACCCATTATATTCCATTTTCACTTATTCTTTAAAAACTTATCAAAAGAAATATCGAAAAACCCTAAAATATTAAATCTACTTATTTTTCACTAACTACACTTTTCATTAATCAAATATTAAATCTATCGACTAAAATATTTTTTGATTGGTTAAACATATAGTTTTAATGGGATAATCCAAAATAGTAATGTGAACATTTTAAATAAAAAAAATATTGTACTCCGTATGTCCCACGTTACTATTTTGTGTTGTCCTCATTATACGTGTATGTTTAACTAATCAAAAAAGATTTTAGTTGGTAGATTTAATATTTGATTAATGAAAAGTGTAGTTAGTGGAGAATAAGTAGATTTAATATTTTGAGGTTTTCCGATATTTCTTTTGATAAGTTTTTATGGAAGAAGTGGAAATGAATTATAAAGGGTAAAGATAAGTGAAAAAATTACATGAAAAGATATTGAAATCAAAAAGAACTTAAAAGGCTAGTTTAGTCATTTATACACTCAAAAGACTAACTTGGGAAAATGTCCAAAACATAAGAATGACCATTATAGTTAAAAAGGTAAAAGGATTAACTTTGGAAAAAGCACAAAACATAAGGATGACAATTGTAATTAAAAAAGTAAAAGGACTAAGAGTGAGAAAATAAAAAACCACAAGGATGAAAAATATAATTTACCCTACTATAAAAGTAAAAGTTTAATATGAAAAATGTGATTATAAGGTATATATGATAAAAGTGCAAAATTAATAATTATAGAAAAATAATGTTTATATTCTTAAACCAAAAATATAGAGGTCATATATTTTCAAAATTGAGTTCTTAAAGTTTATAATGACGATATGTTTGATTATTTTCATTATAAGTTTATTAAAGCAACCTAATTGGTTAAAATTGATTATATATTGAAGATGGAGAAAATCAATCAAATTGGTTGTATAAGGGTTCAAAATGTTTAAGAAAATGAACAATATAATTTCAGTGACTTGAGAAAATCAAACACTATTACGATGAACAATATATTTAAGTTGTTTTACGTTTTAAGTTACATAAAATAAATGAACAATCAAAGAAAGTAATAGATTTTGTTCATCTAAAATTATACATTTTATACACCCCGCCGCAACGCACGGGTAAAAAAACTCGTTAATATACATTATACAAATTTTTCTTCATCTAGAAAATGTAAAATCATATTATGTTACAACTCATTATTAATACACGATTTTGATGTATGAGTCAAAATTTGATATATAATAAAGACAATATAAATCCTCAGTACTTCGAATCTTTTGGTCACCATATACAAGGGTAAATAAACTTTATTTTGTTATCAAACTCTTTATTTTATAAATAATAAATAAAAGAAAATTTATTAGAGAAATAAACAAATGAATATGAGATGTCCATATTTGCTTGACCCTCGGGTTTCCATAAAAACCATCACCTTTGTTTTTCTTCACCTTTTCACACTCCCTCAATTTCCTAATTTTTCAACCGTTTTTCATGCACCATTTCCATTCAAGATTATTGTAAGTGTTTCACTTTTCATAATTTTTAATCTAATTGTTTAACATTAATTTATATGGCTTTGATCCATGCAATGCTAATTATTGCTTGATTCATAATTTTATTCGATCAAATTCGAATGCAGGATCTTATATGATTCGTTTTAATGAGCTGATCGGTCGAGATCAAATGCGAATTCAAGTTGTATGATGCCCAATTTTTCTATATGCAATACATCTGATCGATTCCGAAAACAATAATTAATATGGTTGAGTCAAAGAACAATAATAATAATTCTGTTGGTGTTGATTCCAAAACAAACAATGCTGATTTGAAACACAACAATTCGGGCATTTCGAAGAACAACAATAGTGATGTGATCAAAACCAACTCTGATTCCAAAACACTCGTTGATGCTTCCGCTCAGGTTTGAATACCAATTATTTGGTAGTTCATGTATTGCATATTCAGAACGTCGTTATGTATAATCGGGGTATATTGGCATATTGCAGCTAAATGTAACAAGCTACTACCAAATTGTCATATTTTATGTAATGAATTCTTAATTTTTTATATCTCGATGTAACAAATTGTTATTTCGTTACCAATGCATATACATGACCTTCCATAGCAGATAAAATTGCTACATATGTAAGTGCAGGTATAATGGTGATGATATATACTTGTTTAGAAGGTATAACATATATAAAGTTACATACAAAGAAATTGGGTCAAAGTTTGTTATATTTTGGCGCAATTTGTCCTAACTTATCTAATCTATGATTTGACTTTAGATAAACCTAACTACTATATTCATTCTAGTTATATGTTGTCAAAATCATGTATGAAGTTATGAAAATCTATTATATATGATAAAAATTGATATAAATGAAAATCACCTAATTATCTACACCATTGATCGATTATTATATATGTTACAGTTACAGAACTGATTATTATGAAAACGCACGTTTAAATACCTTGTTGGTAGTCTAGACGCGATGGTAGACATGGCATATACAGAACAATGCGATAGATGTTGACTTTTGACTTTTGTTAGTATTATCTCCACACGATATTACAAAATACAGAAAAAGTGTTGACTGTTGTGATTATGTGTTAGGGAGATGGTAGCGGTGGTGGTACGTTATCTCCGCACGATGCTGGCCAACCATCGGAAAACCATCATTCTCTAAATGGCAACAAGGTTTCGTTTTCTCCATAACCAACTTAAAGATCAGTTATTAATTATTACCATATTGTTCTTATTTTGGTTCAACACTGATATTAATCATCCTGTTGCATAGTGTAATATCTCCAATAATATATAGTTTAATGCACTTACTATAAATTATAACAATAACAATATACTCATGTAGACAAGTACATAATGGAGGAATCATATATACATTATACATAAAGTTATATTGCCACTGAATCAGTAGTTTTTTCTTTATATAGTACCATGAACATTATTGTAGAAAGGGACAGTTCAAACTGTCACTGCCAAAGATTGTTCACATGGGTTACAATCTTTTTTGTTTTTTATCTCAACAAAATTAGTACTTGATGGGTTCATGGGGTTGAGATTTGATTTCCTTCTATCAACATTTGATTTGATCTATAATTATTGATTTGCAGGTGTACAAAAGTGGACCACTGTTTCTTTCATCAAAAGGTGTGTTTTTTTCATCACTTTGTGCTTACTACTCCTCCATTTGTGTTCTTTTTGCTATTTCTGTTGTTGTCATCATCTGTGCTACCTTGTAGACTTGAAATATAGTGCAAATTTCTTCACAGGTTTTTGTTATTGTTTTTGGTGCAACCACAACCTTTTACTATACTACTATATAACCCCTGCAAACTTCAGGTTTTTGTTGTTTGTTTAAAAGTTGATGTGTCTGCAAAACTGGTAATTCATCATTAGGGACTGTTCTGACTTCTGCTTGTCCTTATTACCATAATTAGATTCTTATTCTTATATTGTTGCATTTATAAAAAGGTTGATTGCTTAAATTTTTTACTAACTGTGATTTTATTTCATCTGCAAAACTAGTAATTCATCATTAGGGGCTGTTCTGACTTCTGTTTGTTCTTAATTAGTTAGTGTAATTAAATTCTCATGTTGCTGTAACTTTAAGTAAATGGTTAGTTGTTAAAAATCTCCTAAGTTTGATTAAATCTTCAAAAACTTTAAAGTTGTTTTTTTTTTATTTAGAAAAAAAACTTTAAGTTAAGGTAATGTGTACCAGTTATATTACCAGGTAATAAGGACCACATGCTAGCTTTGACCATGTTGACTTTTTATGAAGTGGTAATATGTTATGTGTTGCTGTTGCTGACATATTTCCTAGAACCCAGTTCAAGGTTAAAATTTACCTTAATTATATCGAAAATTTTGGAACTTTGAAGCTTTTTGTTTAGGGAAAACAAATTTGGCTACCTGAAATAGAAGTTTAACCAATTAAAGTTACTTAACTTATGCAATCTGTACTTCAGTTAAAAATGAACATTAATTCGGATAAGTGATATGAAGTATATAAATCAGAGTAGCTTAGTATGCAGGAGACTTATTAATATCTATTTGAGTATTTGAGTGAGCTTTTGCTACCTCTTCTAAATGAACTTTTGAACTATTAAGCTCTGATTAGGTTTCAAAACATGTTTAGTTCAAGTGTTAATTAGCCAAGGGTTCACCCATGTAGTATGGCCATATTTTCAGTCGATATCTTTCATGTAACAGATAATAACTTTCATATAACGCTGTTTAGAGACTGGCCAACAATGCCTTGTATGATGAAATTCTGTTTTTTACGTTATCTTACTCGAAACCGAAATGAGAAAAATATACTATATTTGACAAGATAAGTAAAAAGTATCATAGATCAACATTAGAGATACCATTTGATCGAGTAGTGCATCTATGTTTGTCTGGAGTATAGCTTTCACACCTATGAGTTTTCAGTCTTAGATAGCAACTATAATAGATTTATTGTATGAAGCATGATTTAATATACGTACATTGCTAATTGTTTTTCATTCTGAGGACTCGTCATACTTTTCTTAAGTTCTTAAGTTACACATCTTATGCAGGGATTGGATGGACCTCTTGGAAGAAAAGATGGTTCGTCTTGACACAAACCTCGTTGGTTTTCTTTCGAAGTGATCCTGTAAGTGGTATAATTTGGCCACTTCCTTTGTAATGGTAACAGTACTTAGGGTCTTAAGCAACTGAAATTAACAAAATATTGTGAAAACACAAAATTTATGAACTCTAAACGCCAGATCTTATGTGGGTATATTCAACTACAATCAACATAATGTCGATTATGGTGTTATGCTGAAAATATAGACATTAGTTACCTGGTGCTTGCTAGGTTGTGTACTTGTGTGTATGATAAAATTGGACCATCTCAAGGCCTAAAATTTAGTGTGGTCTCAAGTGAATAGATAGCTTTGATTTACTGAATAAATAACCTTTTCTATGTCACTTCAGTTCCGTAGTGAATTAGTCCTGTCTTTTGAGGTATGTAGCTGTGCATTATTACAATATCAAAGGGTTACTCATTCATATATACGTTAATGATCAGAATGCTGCATCTCAAAGGGGAGGTGAGGTGAATCTGACCCTTGGTGGCATAGACCTCAACAGTTCAGGCAGGTTGGCTTGCTTTCTGTAATTCATACAATCTTTTACGTCATCTGCTGTTTTTAATATGTAGAATCTTCTCTGCTTACTAACGATGTCGTTCTCCTTATTTCAGTGTGGTTGTTAAAGCAGATAAGAAGCTCTTGACGGTGTCATTCCCAGATGGTCGTGACGGAAGAGCGTTCACACTTAAGGTACTAACATATAAGGTTCCTATAAATGCTGTAGCATTGTTCGCTTTCTGTTATCTGTTAGAGGCTTACTCTATACTTCTATAGTACAATCCACTATATACACATAAAAATGATAAAATTTTCTATAGTATATTTGTTCATAATAATAACTGCAAAATGACAGTGTAGTAGTTACTGTGAATTTGTATAGAACAAATTGCTTATGTGGTCATCGTGTAAGATTTTACTACCGAAACAATTATCATTTTAATTTTCTAAATATGTTTAAGCTTTTATTCTCTAAATGTGTATTATCAATTGAAATTTACACTCAAACAGTTATCACCGTTATGCTTACAGATTACCTCATAACACGTTGCATCAAAATAAATAAATGAATAACATAACAAGGTGTCACATTATAATTAATAAGCCTTTTTTCCACATAAATCGAATTGATATTAATTTAATCATTTTAGGCTGAAACTACAGAGGATTTGAATGAGTGGAAGGCTGCATTGGAGGAAGCTCTGGAAAATGCACCAACTGTCAGCCCGACCGCTGGAACATTGAAAAATAAGAAGGGCGATACAGCTGCTGATGGTTCTTCCGAACAGCGTATGAATTTGTTTTTCATACATTTTTTATGGTTTACATGTGTTTGAACTCCATGTTCTTGGTTCCAAAATTAGATATGTAGAAGTGCCATATCATATGTTGCATCTATTTGGCTTGATTTATTACCTTCCAACAGCAAAAGACGGATCCCCGGAAAAATCAAAGGTTCTTGGTCGTCCAGTATTACTTGCATTGGAAGATATAGATGGAACTCCATCTTTCTTGGAGAAAGCTCTTAGATATGTTGAAGATCATGGTAACAAGCAAACTTTATGCAGTTTATTTATTTACTATTTATTGTTATAGAGAGTCATCGCAATTGGCCTTTGGTTGCAAAAAAAAAAAAAAAATTGAAGAAGAAGACCATCATTGCTGATTACATCACACTTTGCAAGAGCAGGTATAATCCATTTTCATTTAGCTTAGTTATTACTTATTTGGTTTTGCATCTTCCAGGAGTTGAAGTTGAGGGCATCTTGAGGCAGGCTGCAGATGTTGAAGATGTGGAGCGCCGCTTCCAAGAATATGAACAGGGTTCGTATGTGTTTCTAAGATATGAAAATGAAATTAGTGAGGAAAAACAGAATAATGGTTGTAAAACTTGCATGTTTACAATTACATACCTTTAAATTCAACTTGATAGAAAAATGATGTAAAGGTCGCATAGGAGTCCAGTACTGACTTAATTAGATTTGTAAGTAGCTTCCTTATTAATGTTAATTACATGTGCTTTCTTATCTTTCTTATAAAAGTGTCAATGTCATTTTACAGAATTGAAGTATATACTAGTACCATTATAGTGATTGCTTGTTATAAGTTAGCAAGCTTGAACTTCTCGAAATCTGCCGATGACAAATAATGTTTATGATTTGGTATAGGGAAGGTGGAGTTTACCGCAGAGGAAGATGCACATGTTATAGGAGATTGTATCAAAGTATGCCATCACCACTCACACATATACTTACTATAAACTCCATACTATTTATTTAGTGTTTTGATACATTTTTGAGCTTTTGTGACCCTCCTATTTATACTTGTGTTGAATTCATATGGTCACTTCGTGATAATATCTGCTTCAGTATGTTCTTCGGGAAATGCCATCATCCCCAGTTCCAGCATCTTGTTGCAATGCTTTGTTAGATGCATATAGTAAGTTTCTCATGGAATTTTACAATTACTGTAATAAGTATCTATGGCACCATTTCTTTTATTCATGAAACTCGCGATTGTAGTTATGGTTAAGTATTTATTGTATTACTTAGGAACTGATAGAAGCACGAGAGTCAGTGCTATGCGTGCAGCTATATGCGACACATTTCCTGAACCAAATCGCCGTCTATTGCAGAGGTATTTTTTTTTCTTTTTTATTGTTTATCATATTTTATTTGTTTTTGAACAGCAGAAGCAGTTTATATCATTGTTGCTCCAATATTCCTCTACAGTAGTAGTTTTAATTTTACAATCATCAGTTCGTTTAATACCGTTATGTCTTACGTGATCCATTTAATATATTGTTTGCAGAATATTAATAATGATGGAAACCGTTGCCGAGAACAAGATGGTGAACAGAATGAGTGTTTCAGCTGTGGCTGCTTGCATGGCACCACTACTTCTTCGACCCCTTTTGGCTGGCGAATGTAATCTTGATAGTCAATTTAATATGGGTGGTGATGGATCTGCTCAACTTATGCAAGCTGCTGCAGCTGCTAACCATGCTCAAGCAATTGTTATCACCCTGCTAGAAGAATACGATAACATATTTGGTGTAAGTTCTACACATCTTCTTATTCATATTTGTTGCATCAAATTTTCAGTTATTGTTATTGTACGTATACGACCTCTTATCACTCGTAACCACTATATATTGTTGATGATGTCGCAATGGCGTGGTGACTTATATGGTTCAGTGGTTGCCACGTCATCAAAAAAATACCGGATAAGTAATCTGATACATATAATAGCAATAACTAAAAGTTTGATACATACAATAGACCAAAAGGAAGCTGGATACACAAGATAGATTTTGGGTCACAGTTACATACATTTCAAGACACTTATCCCTAGTACTAAAACGCGTGATTTACACCTGTAAATGTAGGAGGGAGATATGTTAAGTGATCCATACTCTGATTCGGAAGAACTTGGAAGTGGGAGTGAAGAGCTTAGTGAAGATGATATATATGAAGAAGTTGAGGACGAAGATAGTGATTATTCATCTGAGGGTTCTAACGAAGATTCTGAAAAGGAATCAACCTCTAGTCACAGTGGCGATGATCGAGACACTTCTCAGAAAAACATCAAGGTTTAATACTTTTACATTTCAGCGAACAGTCATAAGAAAATGGATGCTATTAGATCATAGTTTGTTGTTGATTGACCGAGTTTTGGTATATACTTTCTAATCTCTCGATGCAGAAACCTGGTACGATCCGATCACGTACCATTGCCCACAGAGCAAGGGATGATGTGGGGGCCAGTAGAAAGTTACTTTCAAGTTCTCATGTCAGATCGGTAAGCCAAGTTGCTGATATGGTTCCAAGTTCACTTATTAATGACCATTTAACCATAAAACCAGTTGAGCATGTCGAACGCTCTGAAGATGAAAAAGGACAAGTAAGTACAATCCGAGAGTTAACCGATAACAGTCAAAGATCTTCATCTACTGCAGCTTCGCATGCAAACGCACAACACACTACTTCTCAAGAAAATGATGTAAGTATGAATAACTGACCACTGACCACATGAGGACTAAAGCACACATACATGAACTACCGAGGTTTTGGATATCCTGTGATTTATGTTCTTTGAGTGCAGGAAAAGAAAACAACGCTATCAAACATCAACGAAGAAGTCATAAGATCTGAGGCCAATGAAGAGGAATCAAAAGCTAAAACAGAAGCAGATGACTTGTTGAGCCAAAAGAAAGTTTTAGAAACTCGCCGTTTGCAGCTCGAGCAAGATGTATGTATAACATTTCGATTGCATCATTATTTTTTTTGTCTTACCTCACTTAAATTCCTGAAATACTTTTTGCTTAAAAAGATTGGTATTTTACAATTGCACGTGTAGGTGGCAAGATTAGAGGAACAGCTGCGAAAGGAGTTAGAGCTAAGAAAGAAACTTGAGACTGGAATTAAGATATCTCAACAGGCCTTATTTTCACAATTTTCGACTACTGTTAAGGTTTGTTAGCCCAGTCATTTAGTTTTTATATAGTCTGGTTATGCACTAAATTATTAAACTCTAGATGTTCAAGGCAGAAAATGATGCCATCGGCTTAATTCAGAAAAGTAATGATCTTGAAGTGCAATCTGCGACTCCAGGAAAAGTGTAAGCTTCATGTCCCATATCCACTCCATTTTTTCTTGTTAATTTTCATCTCCAAATTGTGAGTCCCATGTACTCTCTCACGTTGGTTGGTACAGAAATGATTACCATGAAGCTACAGCTACACATTCTAACAAGAATGAAAATGAGAAACATACTTATCACTCTTTTTCTAGTAGATTACCTCCACACCAGCACTCGATAGATCCAACTCGCAGTTCCAAGGCACGTAAATATTCCCTTTTGCAGTTTTGTCGTATTTTTTCTTAGTATTTATTAGTTTCGCTAGAGGCTGTGATGAGAAATTAAGCTTATTTTTTTGTAACAGGAGACATACTGTAGCAAAGAGAGCGATGAAAAACATAGCTTTCTATCTCAATCTACGAAATTACCTCCTAGTCACCAGTCTGATTCAACAAAAGATATGAAGAAGTCCTCTTCAAGCAGGCCTAAAAGGATGAATTCAAAGAATGAGGTATGTTTACATGCATCTTTATCTCATTTTAAGCCTTTTTAAAGTAGTACTCCCTAAGTCCCTATTACTTTTGCCTAGAGATAGCCATTTCAACCTATTTACATTTTACATGCAAATGGGCTGTTGTGGCATAGACTCCAACGGGTGACTTTAAAATAATAGCTACATATGAAACTGGTCAAGCATGAGTTGAAATTTGCAAATGTTATTCGAATGTGTAACTAACTTAATCGATTACCAATTGTTTGTAAAAATATTCAATGCACAATTAATTTGTAAATTTGTCAACCTGACCTGTTTTCGTCTATGCTAAAATTATGTCTTTTGACCCAAACCCATTTTAAATTTTACTAAACCCGCCTGACCGGCTTAAATCCAGCACATTGTTAGAACTTTATGACATGTCATGAGTTCTGTAGTAGTACAAAGATGAAGGATGACACTATTTGTGAGCCAAAATTAATAAGATTGATTTGAATTTACAGATGAGTCGGGACCCTGATCTTACTGTTACAATTATAGGATCAACTCTTATTTGCAATCTTCCTTAAAGAAATTGGGTTAAGTGTTCTGATAGTTGTTGAGAAATCAGAAACACCACACTACGCTAGAATCCAATAAAGACTGCCATTTTTTGTATTTTCTATAATCTATTAGTACTGCCGTCTTTACAAATTTCCCGAGAACAATAGTTTTCCTCCGCAATGAAAAGTCAAGTACAATGAGTTGAAAATTTAAGCACTTGAAAGTATAACAGGCTGCTAAGCTTTTTTATGTTAGTAACGTCTACTATGATCCTTCACAGGCAACAGGTGCAATGTCAAAAATAACAAATGGACTCAACTTCTTGAAAGAAAGAAGCAACCAAATAGCAGATGAACTGCAGATCATGAATAGGGATCGAAATAAGAGTCAGTCCCAAAGACACGCTCGAAAAGGATCACAAGATGAGATTGATATCCAATCATCCATGAAAGCAAAAGATGGTCAGACCCAGCACTTGGATTCTCATACTGATAGAGGCAGAAAATCAGATGACCAAGCTACTGAAAGTGTATCAACAGATAAGCAACATGATGTGGGTCCACAACATAGATGATGTGTTAGCCCGATCTTCATGCTTATTGTTTGCAAATATACATGTTGTATGATTCACACTAAACTTTGTATTATACTTAACTAAAGGTGTAAAATGTAGGCCGAAAAGTGTGCCTTGGTAACAGACTTATATGGCTATGCCAATTATAATTCGAGTAGTACTATTGCTTAAATTAAGTTGTTGAATTGTTTTAACTTCACTGGGAATGATTTTGGTTGATTAGGGTTGGCTAGGAATGTTATGCTTTGCAATAAATGTGAGTCAAACGATATCAACTAGTCAACTTTTCCTTGACCTTATTCACTTGAGCATATAAATACACCGGGTTTTTATTCCTGTCACACAGTGTTGTATTAGTTATAAGGCTACTGAAAGTCTGAAACGGGACTTTGTATATGTCGACTCAAGTTCTTGAAAGGTAACTATATCTACTTTAAAGGTACATACGATAACAGGTTTTTTAAATTGCTCGGTGTAGAAACCGAAGTCAAGATCAGAAGTCAGAACCATGTAAATATGATAAAACTAAAGTGCCAATGAGACCATCCTACACAGGCTATATAAATCCATATAACAACTACACACAAAAAAGTACGGGAAGATAGATGAGTAACAGCTTATAACACATCTGAAAAATCGATCATTCCATGTCCTCTTCACTGCTTCAAAAACATCAAATTCCGTCACTTGGTCTCTTTCTTGATTAACTGGAATGTAGATCAGAATTCCAGTAAGAACAAATGTATTATCACATGACCAAATTATAGCACGTTTATGTTGTATATGCTTATATGTATCACATACGCAAACATGCTTCAAATGTATGGCTGCCACAAATAACTATATTAGGCTTTTATGCTAAGAGGACATTAAACATCTACATAAGTCCATACCAACCATCTACAGGATTAAGAAGATATTTCATCTAATGATGAGCCAAAGAACATGAAGTGATAAACGAATAAATATGATTCATGCCCAATTAGATCACTACCAACAAATTGTTTGACAGATAGAGGAACAATCATCATAAACATGGATTTGGAATTAGATGACAGGTTAACCGTTAATCTGAAAAATAATATATAAAAATTTAAAATGTCTAATTCATGGTGAAGCAACAATGACACAATATCAGTTATATTGTACCCGACAACGATATCACTTGCAATTGAAGTATATCAGTAAAAAAAAAAAAAGTGAATAGTCGGTCACTTGGTTGTCAATCCATAGCTAAAGTTGAAGAAGGCCTTAACTCTGAAATTTAGTAGTGTTAACAAGTGCAATATAGGTTATTCCTAAAAGGTAATTGAATGGTTTCATCAGATTCACAAATGAAACTAACCCCTAAACCCCAAACACCCAATCCTAACCCCTAAACCCTCTACGTTTTACAAAATTCTAAACACTAAATCATACTAAACCCAAAACTCTGCTAAACTCTAACCTTAACCACAAATTAAATGTACAACCAATATGTTACTAATTTGTAAAACCCACAAAAAAAATGAAAAAAGAAAAAGTGGTCAAAAGTATGCCTTGAGGGATGGCAAATCGAAGAGGAGAAAATGTTGAATTTAATGGTTCATAATTTTTCGATTTGTTGTTTGTGAGATAATTGATGTTGGGGTAAATGAGTTTTGTACATGTGGAGCATTCTCTTTATACACATGACACAACATCATTGGTTCCCTCATTCTCACTCAAAATCTGACTTAAACTCTACTCTACCAAAGTATAACAACGCGTCAACTTCCACCTTCCGCTCCATTTTCACCATAGTTTCAATTTGTAAACCCAGTCAGAATTCTTCTTCACAAAATCATCATTCAACAAATCCTCACAAGCCTTAATTTCTCACTCTTTCATCTCTAATCTACATCATTTCGGCATCTTAAACTTATTCACGTCACTAGGCCGTATACCTAACCACTTTATATCCAGTAAAACATAATTCCCACCATCATACGAAAACATATCTATCTTGGATGCTGATCCATAAGCATATTAGTGGTTTCATTGTAATAGCCCGAATTATATAGAGCGGGCTCGGCCTCTAATTATACTAACGTCGTATGCTTATCCTATATATGTTTGTGTTATGTTTATGAATTGATTGAATAAGAAATGATATTACTCTCTTTATGGTATTAGAGCTAGAGGTTTTAAGAATCGAGGAATTATCGCCTCCGGTCGTCGGCTAAATGCCGACGGCACGAAGAAATACTTTCTTTTCACTTCCTTTTCCAATTAGAGTTTTATTTAGATTTGATAATGTTTTTTGTTTAATCCTTCTAATTCACGTTAGATTTCTTTACCTTTATTTTATTTTCAAAGAAAAATCTCATATGCTATTGCGATCCAGATTTCACACCGTATTGTCAAATAACATGTCAAAAGCCATAGAGGCATTTTCTGCAATTTTCTCTCTGTTTTATTTATTTTTATTATCCCCATCATCTTAATTCTTCAAATTGAATCGTTAATCTTTATCTTCCACTTCTACTTTCTTTGTGATTTTAAGCTCTTTTCTTTTATTCAATGAAAATAAAATATTCAAAATCTCACTCTTATCTACAGCCTTCAATGAAAAGAATTGATTAAATTTTTTTTCTTATAATCACTTAATCTTATTTTCTTTAGTGTTATTATTTCTAATAGCAGATACCCGCGTAAAGCAGCGGAATACTTATTCTGTTTAATCTCATTATATAAGGGTGTAAGATATTACATTACATGAACCAAAATAGAGTTTGTGTTTGACGGCACAATAATATTAGCTTCATTCCAATAGGTAGATAATTTATGTTAGAACATCAAATGGTAGTTCCTAAAAGGAAATATGTTTATTTATGGATAAATATTATAAATGATAGTTTCTATAGTTATATGAGGTTAGTTTGGTCTATTTGGTCAAATATAAGGGTATTTATGTCATTTGTATTCTTTAAAATTGTAAGTCAATAAAGAAAACACCTAAACAATTTATAAAGGTGTATGATTATTTAAAAAATATTTATATGAGATCCCTCATGCTTCATTCAAATTTTGGCAAGTCGTACTTCTTCTTTTAAAAACGGTCTTTCCTTTTATTTTAATTCATATCACTCCCTATTATCTCTTAAGTTTTTAACTTTCAATTTCACCTTTTCCAAATTCTTTCTATTCATCATTCTGTCGTTCTAATTCTCCTACAACTTTTTTCTCAAACATATCTTTTTCTCATCCCTATTTCTTAAACATTACATCAACCAAATCATTACCGCACTTGATAATTCTAGGGACAAATAGTCGAAGCATACAATGGCGGAGACAGCCAGACGGGGGTACTGAGGGGTCCCCAGCCCCCCTAACAGCCCAACTTTCAAGTGTTATAATACGGTAGTCCATAGCCCATTTTTCTAGTATTTCTTCTTTTGGGCCCCGGCCCTTATAACATATTAATGTGATCACTGAATTTATTATTAAAATTTATTGATTGTCTTTCCCTTGCTACAAATATATTTTTTCTTACTTACATTTCACAGAATTTCAAAGTTCAAGTTTTATCATATAATTAGACAGTAGATGATTTCTATATGTTGAAACAAAGAGATTTCGACTCAAACTACACGAAATATACTATTCTTTATAGTGTTATTTTCAAGTTTAGTTTATGCTTTTACGACACAATTTATTTGCATGTATAATCATTATATTAGATTACATTATGTTACTTTTAAAGTTACGAGAAAAAACTGATATGTTAGTGAGATTTAGGTATCTTCTTGTTAAAAGAAATTCCGTTGACTAAATTTCAAAGTATTTGAGTTTTATCTTATTTGGATACAATATTTATCGTTATAATTTTTAAGGAATTGAGTCCCCTTGACTTTAAATCCTGGCTTCGTCTCTGGAAGCACAACAAGCCGTTGCAATCAACTTCATTAAACAAAGAGTTGCCGCTACTAATATGTTCCTCTTCTATGCTCATCAACAGATTTTGTTCCAGTTTATGCTTGCGTTCTCTCCTACTTCAACTGCGGGGCTAATGTGAGATAAACAGAATCTTTTTCAACCAATAGTATACACACGGCATTACTTGAAATGTCAGAAACACGATCCAAATCTAAAGGAATCTCTATACCTCGAGTAACTACATCTTGATTCTCCAATCTGGTACAATCAATCACATCATCAAAATATCGAAATTTAAGTCTACCAATAACCATACCATCCGCAACATGGTCTGTAACATTTAAACTATTCAATGTGCAACGTAACATGCAACAAAAATCATTCAAAACACTCATCACGGTGTTGAAAAACATCAGCATTACTGTAATATATAATCTAAACAGTTTATGCAAGTTATGTCCATGTTAGGTATTTTGACATAGCTAGCCAACCCATTTACAAATTTTGTTCGGTTCAAGTTGTGAACTTCTAATCCCCAAATCTAAATATGCTAACCTCACTGAAACTGAATTACAATTATTTAATCTAGTAAACGAGATAATTAAAATATGTTGGTTACGAAAAAAATTAACAAATAAAACAAAATCATTACACTACATGTTTTAGTAACTGAAATTTAAGAATAATATAAGTTTTACAAAGTATTATTTTTTTTCTAAACTACCAAGTGACCAAATTCTTTATATAATACTAATAATTTAATTTCTTGAACTTGTTTTAAGTGTTTAGATATCAAATTACATATTATGGAAGATGGTTATACTTTGCTATAATAGTAGTATAGACGATGGAAGATGGTTATAATTTGCTATGAATATCTCATTTTTCACTAATATTTCTAAGAAAATAATTGTAACTGACAATTCAATATCCATAAATATGTTATGTAAAATACATACATGAAATTAATAATTATGAAGTTACACATTTTGTAACTGAAAATATCTAGAATATATTAACATTTTTGTTATTAATTATAATGACTTTAGATGTTTTAATATATAATAAGATAGATACGAAAAAGTCGTCCTTAAGCAGACCAAAAAGTCAGAAAGATCGGGATCCTACATAGGATCGTTTTTGCCTTTGCAAGATCGGGATCGTAGATCCTACCAAAATATGATTTTTTATACAAAGATATCTAAATTCTCGTTGAAAACTAATATTTGAGGAATTAATCTAACATTGAAATTTTTATATTACTGAAATGATGCAATTTGTTAACATATATTTCTCGAACGATAAACGTACTAAAACAAAAGATAGCAGCATAGTACAATTGCACCAAAGTTTGAAAGTATATTACAAATAAAAATTCATAATCGTCATTTTAGAGGTTATAGACTTTTTGTTAAGTTAAATTGATAATAAATGGGGAAATTGAATTTGGAAACAAATGTATTGTAAGTTTTGAGATAAGATTTGGACTACTTATGGGCATTACAAGTTCAATTGTAAAAAAAAAAAAAATAGCTCATTTGTAGGATCGGATCGTTCAACGATCCTATGATCTTAAGATCGATCCTACGATCCTACCTCCTGACCGATCCGACTCCGATCATGCACGTTTTCCCTTGATAGGATCGTAAGACCATATGATCCTACGATCAGGATCGCGATCTTGACAACCTTGATTAGTAGTATTACTTTTCTTTCTAAGTAGACATTGTGAGATTATAATTATAATATTTATTATATTAGCTAGTTAGGTCCACTTATGTTTAGTTTATTGTAAATCCGTTGAAGCACTAGGGTTTGATTAGTGTTAGTATTTAAGTTGTCTTTTCTTCGATTTTTAATAAGCTTTATAATCGTATTTTATCTATCAAAAAGTCGTCATTAGTTTCTACATAGTATCAGCATTAGGTACACGATGCCGTGATTTAGTAATTCTCCGGTCGTTGAGTAATTGTTGGTGATCTGAAGGGATCCCGTGTTTGTTTGATCTAGTTTCTTTTTCGTTGTTTTGTTTTCTGATTCATTGTAATCTGTGCACCTGTGGAAGAATAACCATAACTCTTTCGTTAACCGTTAGATCACCCTTCTATACTCACATATATAAAGTTTCACCATTTGGATTTGAAATCTGAGTTCTGCAAAACTTCCAGAGTTCTGTCAAATTTGCAGCTGTTTTGGTTTGTCACTTTCGGCGCAGTTGTAGAAGATGTGGTGTACTAAATTTGTTAATTAATAAATCAACATGATTTTTGGATTGTAGTTTCATAACATGATGTTCTATAGCCAGACTATAGAGATTTATTAACTGATTATTTTACATAGAGATACAAATTTTCAAAGTTAACATGGAGTTGCTGAGTTTCCAACAAAGATTTTGGTTCTGTTTGATGCCACTGTCATTAGGGTTTGAACTCACATAGAGGTTTGATCAATTTTTTGGCTTGGTTAAATTTGTTTATTTGGATTTATGTTAAGACTTCGTTTGGTTCGTTTTAAATTGTGGATGATCTTTGATTAGTTAATGGCGGTTTGTTTTGTTTAGATTTAGGTTTAGAATTGGGTGTATCTGGTATTTGATTGATTGATTTGTTTGGTATTGGTTTGTGTTGGTGATGGTGATGTTACAGTCTCAGCTAATTCGATTGTCTTAGTTAGTTATGTGTTGCATCTCGACAAGTCGATATCAACTTGTTTTGGTTCTGGTTTGATCCTGCTAAGTGATTACGTATGGATATGGTTATGTTTGGCTTTGTTTGCATCTGTTTGGTTCCCATTCTAGTTTCTATGGTTTTGTCTAATTTCGCTTTGGTTCTGTCTGGTTATGCATCCGGTTATGTTTGCATTTGTTTGGTTCGACATATGTCTAAATTTACCCCGGTTCTATATGATTTTGCTATGGTTATGCATCTGGTTATGTTTGCATCTATATGATTTTACTCTGGTTCTGATTTCGCTCTAGTTACATTTTAATTTTGCTTTGGTTACAGCTCTGGCTTGGTTTATTTCGGATTTGCACTAGTACTTGGTTTACAAAATAGTCGAATTTGGTCTTTTCGTTTTAGACTTGGCTAATAATATCGTCTATTTTGGTTTTGATTTTACATTGGATTGGTTTTGATTTCACATCGGTTTAATTCGACTTCGCATTGAATTGGTTTTAGTATCACATTGGTTTGAACTTGGCGTTGGTTTGGTTTCGGTATCACATTGGTTTGGATTTGGTTCGCATTGGTTTGGTTTTGGTTCAACATTGCATTTCGATTTAGTTTTGCATTGGAATGTGTGACACCCGTCAAATTAAGACTAGTAATTAGTGCCTAATCATCTCTTAATACATGTAACTAGTTCTGTGTTAGGCTAATTAATGTATCAATAAATATATTGTTGAATATATACAATTATGCGATTTGACTAAATCGTGCACTTTTCAATCGAATGGACTTCGACTCAATTAATACGGACGTTGATGAACAATTTTATTAAATAATATAACATTATTTAATACCACTATTATATCCAAAAATACTATTTTGATAATATTTCGTATCGTATAACAAATGTTTACACGACTAAAACACATGAACGCGCAAACAATTGAAATTTTTATTAAAAGGTATATTTTATAACTCAATTACTAAGTATTTAGTGAAATACTTCAACATAAATATCGAATAATTATCCTTATTTTAAAAACTGTATTTAAACGTGTATAAAATTTATTTAACGTTTAAACGATCGGGAAAACGAACACCACACGGAGCGAAATTGCGGAGAATGAAAAATGGGAGGCTTTCACCAAAAACCCCACACTTTCCCTTCCTTTCCCTCATTTTCACTAACTCCCTCTCTCTCTACTCTTTTCTTTTCTCTCTTTCCTTCCCTCTCTAATACTTCCACCACCACCACCCTTTACCACCCAAAAACCACCACAAAACGACCTCGAATCACTTCACTTATTTGGAGAAAAAGAACCACGACACCACGATCTACATTTCTATCTTTCAGGATTCCTCCTGCGTTAAGTTGTAAGTTTCTGACAAATCTCGAAAATGCTCAAATTCCATGTATTTTACTTGTATGTTGTTTGTATAAGCTTGAAATGTCCAAAGGTGGGTTGGGTAAAAGAATCGAACCAAACGGAAACCGAAAAACATGTTTTTGGACTCAAAAATCCCGATCAGTCGCGAGTGTCGCACGGCCAGATCCAGTATAGCGTCACTTCCTTAAGTGACGCATTAAGTGTCATTTAAAACCCTAACTTGCGTCACTTGCCTAAGTGCCGCTTAAAATCCTCTTAATACGTCACTGCCTAAGTGACGCAAATTCAATACCCGACACTTGTACCCGACACTTGCTTAAGTGTCGCCCCTTATGCGACACTTCCCCAAGTGACGCTAATAATTCAGAACATATCATTTTATGCGACACTTCCTGAGTGTCGCCAAAAGCCATCAAGTGACGCTATAAGTGTCACTAAAAACAGAGAGTTTGCAACCCATTTTTATATTAAGTGTCAAACTTATATAACCTCAAACACTTATACGATACAACATCTAAAACGCATGGGGACATACTTTTAAGTATAAAACTTCGAAATCATAATGATAATGTTGAGATTATGATTACAAACAATCACCAACGGGCCGTACACATTTTCAAAACTCAATCAAATCAACCAAATCGTAGTCATTTGGACATTCTAGTTGGATGAACAACTACAAATGTAGTCTTTTAAGATATCTACTCACACTTATAACCATCGCGTGTCGTGGACACCCTCAAGTTACAAGTCTTCGGACATCAATACTCGGAAAATCAAATCAAGTTTAATTAGTTAAACACTCCAAGACTCATGTGAGTCTCATAGCCCCTATTTCACTGATTTTACTCAGGGGTGTGATATACTGCTCGTTTTGTTTTACTATATGAACGCAAGTACAAAATCAAACAAATACTACATGAGTTATTTCACTAATCATTTCAAAGCCCTCCTCAGCATAGTTTGGTAATACGTTGTAACGTGAATATTAGTATATGATACCATATAGGATTGACCATCCTCGTCCGGGTTAGCACGCACTAACTGGTTAAACGGATGTATTAGTATTTGTTCAGACGAGTGTAGATTAGGCACTCGTGGGAGGCACCTCGATCAGGATACCTTCAATGAGGACCTGACACATCGAGTTAAGCTCGGACTATGTGCTCATGGCTGTATAACTTTTATTTTACTTTATTTCATTTTAAATTCAATCAAATCTTGTTGTTCATACGAATATGTTATGACATACAAACCTGTTAGCTCACCAGCATTCACTGACCCATTTTAGCATGTATCACAGGTACTCAACAGTAGGTTGGACTGCCCAATCAGGATTCATTAGCTCGAGTCAGCATTCAAACAATCAGAGGTTTAATTGCATCATTATATTTTGTATAAAGTTATTATGTAATGTAAATCTCTTAATTTAGAAACTGGGCTAATGTAAACTATATTTTTGATGTAAACTTTGGTTTAAATTAATACAATTGTAAAACAACGCATGTAGTGGTCATTCATTATATACCTTGTGTGTTTTGATTATTGATTAGTCGCGCCCCGTGAAGGTTCCCGTACCTCTGATCTAACGGATCGTTTAATCAACCAAACGTGCGGAATCCGTTTGGTTAGCAATTATAGAACGAATAAACAAACACACGATTTCTATAACGTTTTCTTTGTATTCACAATTGAGTATAAACGTTACAAGCTTTTTCTCCTCTCTCTCTCTCACACACAACAAACGCCTCACACTCTATCTCTAATGACCAACCCTAAAACTGAAACATAACTCTCTATTTATAGGCTGTCCAAACCCTATAGCGACACTAGCCAAGTGTCGCTATATGCGACACTAGCTAAGTGTCGCATAAACACTTATTTTGTGTATATATTCTATTTCACTATTCATTTATAAACTTGCATATACACACTAAACACTATACATACGCAGACTAATTGACTTTGACAATTACAAACGTTTGACCAACTGACTGACACACAAAATGCACCAACACCCCGACCCGATTCGCTTCCGCAACCTGAAATTGGGGGTGCGACAGAATGGCATAGATTTCACATTGAATTTGTTTTGGTTTTGCCCGTTGGGCGCTATAATTAGTATTTGGTTTCCCTCGTTTGTTATCGGATTCTGTATTAGCGTGTAGTGGTTTCGGATTCGACTCTCGACATCAACATCCGATAATTTTCCCCTCTTTGTTTCGTATGTTAGTTTCGAATTTTGTTTGACAAACTCTTAATGCATTTTGATGTAGCATTGTAAGTTTAAGGAGATGTGAGATTTTAATATTGATTAAATTAGTTGCTTTAGGTCCACTTTGGTTTAGTTTATTGTAAGCCCGTTTAATCACTAGGGGTTGATTAGTCTTAGTATTAATTTGAGTTGTCTTGGTCTTCAATTTTTAGTAAGCTTTCTAATCATATTTTATCTATCAAAAAAGTCATCATCAGTTTCTACAGCCATTTAATTTTAACCGATTCATCTGCAAATGGACTAGCATATGTGAGATTTTCAAACTCAACAGGTTGAATACGCCAACTTATATAAATCATAGCTACATATGCGGGGGAAGTGTCGATAGGAAGTAGCAGAATCATATTCATATGCGGAACTAACTTGATCGATTATCAAACAAACTATATATTATATCAGAAGCGTATTGTTTGTATAAATAATGAATGCACTTATCATTTGAATAAATCAAATTACTGGACAAACGGGTCAACCTGACCTGTTTTGATCTATGTTAAAATTACGTGCTTTGACCCAAACCCATAATACATGTTACTAAACCTGCCTGATCCACCGTCGTAAATCGAGCACGTTGTTATCATTTTACAACACTAACTGCGAGCACAGATTAGGAGAAGTATAAGATTGGGATACGTGCCTCAATAGTCTTGCCAAAATCAGTCAATTACACACACCAACTACGACTGCCATTTTTCTAATTTTCAAAATTTGTAATTAATTCGATTTTTGCAATTTCCCATTTTCCCTTGAACAAGTGTTTCTGTGCAACGGAAAGCCAAGTACAATGATATGAAAATTTTAAGCACTCAAAAGTATAAGCTATTTTGTATTAGTAACATGTACTAGGAGTCTTGACAGACAACAGGCATGATGTTGTTAAAAATATCAGGATGACTCTACTTCTTGATGGAAAGAAGCAACCAAATAGCGAATGAGCTGAAGATCATGAATAGAGATCGAAATAAAAGTCAGTCCCAAAGACATGCTCGAAAAGGCTCAAAAGATGTATTTGATATCCGATCATCCATGAGACCAAAAGAAAGTCAACTCCAACACTTGGATTCGCGTACTGATAGTTACAGAAAATCAGATGACCAATCTAGCTAGTGAAAGTGTATCAACTGAATTAATGACCGATTATAAGCAACATAACGTGGCTCTACATGCAAGACCACAACATGAATGATGTTCTTCATAGTTGTTGAATTGTTTCTATTTAATCATTGGATTTTCATTTGAACCTGGCTGCTAAAAATTTGTAAGAAAAAGAAAAATAATTATAAGATCATAGTAATTTTAACACATTAAAATGACATATTTGTCTTCTTGTAAATGAAACAAGCATTAGAGATAATCTTCTTGTAGAAAATAATAAATTATTGCAAAAGTCTTCATGAGTTCATGTCTTCATGCATTGTTTGCAAGCTTTTATTTAATAGTTGTCCATTGCTTAGCATCTCCACCTAGGTCAGATATATTCTATTTGTCAATGACTCAATGCTAGAAGATAATGTATCCAAATCCATATATATATATATATATATATATATATATATATATATATATATATATATATATATATGTATCGGGAGGTTCAAATGAAAATCATTCTATTCATACACGTAAAGGGCGGGTCGTATATCGTGTTATTATTTAGTCTATATTTTATTAATAATTATTTCCTCCGTCGTAAAATTATTGTCACGTAAAGTTATTGTCACCAGACAAGAAATACACAGTTCAAAAAATGTATTTATTACTGTTGACTATCGATATAATTATATTTTTATCATTTTCATGCATTTTGATTGGTTGATTTTGAAAAGGAATAATTATTTTGAGAACGATCATGCTGTTCACATTTCTGATCCAATTAATCAGAATTTTAATTACTCCCCCTGAACAGCAAATTCTTTTTGAAAATCCAATTCAAAAGTACTCCCCTTAAACATTAAACATATTTATGTAATTTTTGATTTAAGATATTTCGCAACATTGCATTTCTTTGATACTAAAAAGTACAAAGAATGGCTGTTGCAATAATGATAAAATTTAAAAGAAAAGTATCAAAATCACATATCAAGTCAAATCAAATGCCTTGTAGCATTTTTACCACCACGAAACTTCAGTAACTTCAGAAATCATCATAACATTTTTTTAACAATATCCACATCCATGCAGTCTTTAAAAATATTAATTTACAAGAAACTGACTGCATCACCACAAACAATCAAACATTAGTACTTATGGGACACCCAAGCCTTGATAGACTTGGGTTATCCATGATCATCCATAATCATCACATCAATGAGTTTATGATATTTTAAAAACTCAGAAGATTTCATTGATGCGTTGTTTGTGGATTTGGGTTTCCAAACCTGTTTAGGTTCAGATGATTTGTTTTCAACAATGTTATGCTTTTGAACTTGAGGTCTACTAGGCACAACTTTGTTTACTCTAGCCATAGGTTTTGGAGAGTTTGATGCACAACTAGATACAGGCGTGTATGAACGACGTCTTGAAAAAGGTTTTGAAAAAGAATTCCTGAAAGAGGAAGTTCTTGGCATCCCTCTACCAAACCTATCTAGGGATAATAACTTACAATCCCTAATAATATGGCCCTGTTGACCACAACGAAAACAAGAACGTCTCTCAACATAAGATCGATTCCAATGAGTTCCCTCAAATCGTTTCGGTGGAGGACAGTACACAGAAGGTCTATTAGCAGGAACATTTGTTGAACATGCACTCTTAGGTGTACATGTTGAAGTGGATGTTCCCGAGGTTGAGTTAGTAGATTTTGAATCCCTTTTATCATTTTTAACTTTGAAAGATTCATTATCAACTTTAGCTTTGCCTTTGCATTTAAAACAGTCAGGTTTGACAGCTATTTTCTCAACCTTAATGGTAGACTCTTCTGGTATATCTTCTACCTCAACAATCTCCTCAACACTAACTTGAGATTGACTTTCAGGTTTAACAAACTTAGGCAAGGGATACTCTGGCCTTTTGGTTTTCTCCTTTGCCTGTTTGTTTTGCTTAGCTTCTTTAGCTTTAATACCATAAAGCTTCGTATAATCAACTGGAATCTCTTCAAGCCCTTCCTTAACAGGCGCAGGACAATATTCGGCATGGGAAGGTGGTGGTACTTGGTTATAACCAAGTCCTGCCTTCTTTTTACCGCCTGTCCCTTACTTGTTAACGATTTCATTAAAGACAAAAGTTGCGGATGAAGAACCTAAAATTTTGCTTTTATGGTTATCGTACTCACTTTTTAAATCAGAAAGCTCCTTTCTTAACAAGTCTATTTCAGTAAGATAACTGTTGATAGCATCTTGTTGACTAAAAACTTTTGATTTGTAAGTCTGTGTGTCTAACTTATATGCTTCAATTTTCTCATCATAAAGTTTTTCATTTTCTTTCAAAAACTTGTTAGATTCTGTAAGTTTTACAACCTTTTCCCGCAACTCTAAATTGTCCTTTTGATAAACCTCAAGAGATTCAGTCAATTTAAAACAAGTAACACAATGAAAAGGCTCAATAGGTTCATTTTGTACCTCGGGTGTGATGTGAGCCATCATTGGAGTATGTTGATCCTCTTCTTTATTTACCACTATTTTCTTTTGACCATAAGCTTCTATAAGAGCATCCCATAACTTTGTAGAAGTTGCTTGATTTTCAAATTTACTTATCACAACTTCTGGCAAACACATGGTAAGCATCTCATATGCTCTATTGTTATTGTCAAACTCTTCCCGTTCCTTGACTGACATTTGTGCTCTTGACTTAAGCACCCCATTGAGTTTTGGTTGCTCATATCGATCAATAGTATTAAACCAGTTCCACAACTTTGAATCTTTGTGTTCAATGAAATTGCATAGCTTAATCTTTCAATTCACAAAATCACTATAGAACAAAGATGTAGAAGGAGGCATTTTCGTACCGAAAGCCATCACCGAATTTTCCCTCCAAAATGGAATTCGAAAATTTCGTAAACTTTCCTAGTATGCGAAACTTTTCCGACACTAAAATTTAAGCTCTTCTAAGCTTAAAAACAAAATTTAAAATTATCAAATTTTTTCGCGATTTTCCCGCCAAAATTTCGTCCGAAAACGTCAAAAATGACCGGGTAAAATGAAACTTTTTCCAACCTAAAATTGAACACTTTTAAGCATATGGAAAAATTTTGAAAACACAAAAGTTTTTTTTTTTTTTTTTTGAATCTAGAGCGACACTAGGTAAGTGTCGCTAAAAATCACAAGTGACGCTATTAAGTGACGCACTAAAGTGACGCACTGAAGTGACGCTAGAGGGTAAGTGACGGAGGTAAGTGACGTACTGAAATGATGCTAGGGGGTAAGTGACGCTAAGAAGTGACGCTATCAAGTGACGAGTGACGCAAAAACGCGGCTGTCAGCTCCAAAAACCCTAAAAATCGAAAATTTTGAAACCCTAACGAAAATTGACGAACGGCAGATGAATTTGCACCAAAAATCAACCCAAAACTCAATATAATCAACACAAATAACCTAGAAACTGATTATAATCGATTAATATCTTCGCGAATCAACCGAAAATGTTCAAAACACGATCCGAAACCGTCGAATCCTTGATTCACTGCTCTGATACCAATTGAAGGTTCCCGTACCTCTGATCTAACGGATCGTTTAATCAACCAAACGTGCGGAATCCGTTTAGTTAGCAATTATAGAACAAATAAACAAACACACGATTTCTATAACGTTTTCTTTGTATTCACAATTGAGTATAAACGTTACAAGCTTTTTCTCCTCTCTCTCTCTCACACACAACAAACGCCTCACACTCTATCTCTAATGACCAACCCTAAAACTGAAACATAACTCTCTATTTATAGGCTGTCCAAACCCTATAGCGACACTAGCCAAGTGTCGCTATATGCGACACTAGCTAAGTGTCGCATAAACACTTATTTTGTGTATATATTCTATTTCACTATTCATTTATAAACTTGCATATACACACTAAACACTATACATACGCAGACTAATTGACTTTGACAATTACAAACGTTTGACCAACTGACTGACACACAAAATGCACCAACACCCCGACCCGATTCGCTTCCGCAACCTGAAATTGGGGGTGCGACAGAATGGCATAGATTTCACATTGAATTTGTTTTGGTTTTGCCCGTTGGGCGCTATAATTAGTATTTGGTTTCCCTCGTTTGTTATCGGATTCTGTATTAGCGTGTAGTGGTTTCGGATTCGACTCTCGACATCAACATCCGATAATTTTCCCCTCTTTGTTTCGTATGTTAGTTTCGAATTTTGTTTGACAAACTCTTAATGCATTTTGATGTAGCATTGTAAGTTTAAGGAGATGTGAGATTTTAATATTGATTAAATTAGTTGCTTTAGGTCCACTTTGGTTTAGTTTATTGTAAGCCCGTTTAATCACTAGGGGTTGATTAGTCTTAGTATTAATTTGAGTTGTCTTGGTCTTCAATTTTTAGTAAGCTTTCTAATCATATTTTATCTATCAAAAAAGTCATCATCAGTTTCTACAGCCATTTAATTTTAACCGATTCATCTGCAAATGGACTAGCATATGTGAGATTTTCAAACTCAACAGGTTGAATACGCCAACTTATATAAATCATAGCTACATATGCGGGGGAAGTGTCGATAGGAAGTAGCAGAATCATATTCATATGCGGAACTAACTTGATCGATTATCAAACAAACTATATATTATATCAGAAGCGTATTGTTTGTATAAATAATGAATGCACTTATCATTTGAATAAATCAAATTACTGGACAAACGGGTCAACCTGACCTGTTTTGATCTATGTTAAAATTACGTGCTTTGACCCAAACCCATAATACATGTTACTAAACCTGCCTGATCCACCGTCGTAAATCGAGCACGTTGTTATCATTTTACAACACTAACTGCGAGCACAGATTAGGAGAAGTATAAGATTGGGATACGTGCCTCAATAGTCTTGCCAAAATCAGTCAATTACACACACCAACTACGACTGCCATTTTTCTAATTTTCAAAATTTGTAATTAATTCGATTTTTGCAATTTCCCATTTTCCCTTGAACAAGTGTTTCTGTGCAACGGAAAGCCAAGTACAATGATATGAAAATTTTAAGCACTCAAAAGTATAAGCTATTTTGTATTAGTAACATGTACTAGGAGTCTTGACAGACAACAGGCATGATGTTGTTAAAAATATCAGGATGACTCTACTTCTTGATGGAAAGAAGCAACCAAATAGCGAATGAGCTGAAGATCATGAATAGAGATCGAAATAAAAGTCAGTCCCAAAGACATGCTCGAAAAGGCTCAAAAGATGTATTTGATATCCGATCATCCATGAGACCAAAAGAAAGTCAACTCCAACACTTGGATTCGCGTACTGATAGTTACAGAAAATCAGATGACCAATCTAGCTAGTGAAAGTGTATCAACTGAATTAATGACCGATTATAAGCAACATAACGTGGCTCTACATGCAAGACCACAACATGAATGATGTTCTTCATAGTTGTTGAATTGTTTCTATTTAATCATTGGATTTTCATTTGAACCTGGCTGCTAAAAATTTGTAAGAAAAAGAAAAATAATTATAAGATCATAGTAATTTTAACACATTAAAATGACATATTTGTCTTCTTGTAAATGAAACAAGCATTAGAGATAATCTTCTTGTAGAAAATAATAAATTATTGCAAAAGTCTTCATGAGTTCATGTCTTCATGCATTGTTTGCAAGCTTTTATTTAATAGTTGTCCATTGCTTAGCATCTCCACCTAGGTCAGATATATTCTATTTGTCAATGACTCAATGCTAGAAGATAATGTATCCAAATCCATATATATATATATATATATATATATATATATATATATATATATATATATATATATGTATCGGGAGGTTCAAATGAAAATCATTCTATTCATACACGTAAAGGGCGGGTCGTATATCGTGTTATTATTTAGTCTATATTTTATTAATAATTATTTCCTCCGTCGTAAAATTATTGTCACGTAAAGTTATTGTCACCAGACAAGAAATACACAGTTCAAAAAATGTATTTATTACTGTTGACTATCGATATAATTATATTTTTATCATTTTCATGCATTTTGATTGGTTGATTTTGAAAAGGAATAATTATTTTGAGAACGATCATATTGGGATGGAGAGAGTAATGGGGAGTACATAAAATAAATGATATGGTTATTACCGACCTATTTAGGCCCTAACATGTCTTGACAAGAGTTTTTAAAATCGAAAACCGGATCGAACCGGAAAGAGCTCTGACCTATTTAGGCCCTAACATTGTGTCTTGCCTTCAATGAATTTAAAATGCTTCCTTTTTTGATGGCAAAACGCATTTTATCTGGTAAGTAGAAAATTTACATTATAAATTTAAATTTTCTGGTGTCAATAGAAGATGTGTGGTTCGTTTAATGTGTTAAAACCTAAACCACCAAAATATGAATTTATGATTCTATCAAGTCATCAACGTTCTGTGAGAAAAACAATAAAATGGACTATTATTGTAAATTTTGTATTTCTTCTTCTTTATCTTTCACAAGAAAGTAAGGATCCAACGTGTTGGCATGTTGCAAGTTACTTGAAAGAATCAATCTCGATCAACAAATTAAAATGCAGGAGGAGAAAATGTCAGTGTTAAAATTGAGTGTAAGTGAGTATATATTTAAATATTTGGATTGAAATATTGGACATAACATGATAGGGGTAGAAATTCAGAGTCATTAATTTAACACACGTGTTTTTTAAAGGGATAGTACGGAAAATCGAAACCGATTCAAAACTCAAAAATAACTGAGAAATCGAAAAAACCGAATCATATCAATAACTGCCGGTTTAATTTTTGACTTTTGAAAAGCCGAAGTATCAGTTCGGTTGTGATTTGTACGGAAAAACCAATCGAAAACACCGAATCGAACCATACGTAGAAAAACAAATACTTCAAATTTTATACTTTAAATTATAACTTTAAGATTTGTATCGTACAAGTAATATAGACTTGACATTCATATAACTTAAATCGTAATAAGTTAGATCGTTTAAAAAGATATTGTAAACATATGGTATGATACTATTATTTGTTTGAATTAATTTGTTGTGCTATAAAAAAACTAGCAAAAGTTAATGGGCTTCATTAAACCAAACCCAAAAAATGTCAAAATAGAAAATACTGAAAACAGATCCAAAACCGAATTGAAAACCGAACCATATAAACTGAATAGTTGCGATTTTATGTTTTCAAAGGTCGAAGTTTATAGTTCGATTTTCAAATTTAGTCAAAGACCGACATAAACCTACCCATGTTCACCCCTATTTTTGGATGATAGTAATTTGTTATCTAAATGAAATATTGAATTGAGGTTCTCAGCTTATTGTAAAATATAAATTTCACATTTATGAGTTTATGGTCTTGTTAGGACCGATACCTTAGCCCAACAACATGTCCAACATATAAGCCCACTGAGGTTCCACTCTAAAACCAATTGGTGATAGAGGGAGTAGCTCATGAGCTTATATGCAAACATTACTTTATTTTATTTTCCGATGTGGGATTGGTTTTGCACCCAACAATCCTCCCCTCAAACCCAAGTCCATCTTGGCCTCCCCTCCAACGGTAGTCCTGATCCAACCTTATTCAGTACCGCCGCAAACTCGGCACTCGACCTGACTGGGTCCACATCAGGGAGACTTTCGGTACAAGGCTCCAGGATCAACTCATCGCTCGCTGAGGTCAACCGAGGGGGCACGCGCCACTGCGTGTCGCACATCACGCTGCGCCATCCACATCCAGGCTACAACCGTAGCTCTGATACCACTTGTTAGGACCGATACCTTAGCCCAACAACATGTCCAACATATAAGCCCACTGAGGTTCTATTCTAAAACCAATTGGTGATAGAGGGAGTAGCCCAATGGGCTTATATGTTGGACATGTTGTTAGGTTAAGGTATCGGTCCTAACAAGTGGTATCGGATCGTCACCAAATTTGGACAGCGTGTTCCTAACATCTGGGCCAAGGTTTTGACTGTTCAGTTTTTCATTGTGAGCTTTGGAAGTCGAGTTACAGCTGCTGGAACAGAGGGCAGATTTATTGGTGATATTACTCCTCTTTTGTCTTTAGATTATTTCCATACTTGTTGATGCTATTGTTCAAGAGTATGATGATTGTTGTTTATCTCTAGTGAATCTAGAGAAGACTCGTTGTATTGCCCTCTTGTTGGTATTAGTGGATTTTAAGTGGCCTACGGGTCCCGTGGTTTTTACTCTCGCCTTGAGAGGTTTTCCACGCAAAAAGGTTTCATGTTCTTTGTGTGTTTTTGGTTATTATTTATTTCTGTGATTTGGAGCTGATTTAGATTGCGTTTAGGTTACCCTAATTGTTTGCATCCTCATTGGTTCATATGAGTCAGGAAAGTATTTGTCAAACGAAGGTTTAATTCCGCATTTGTGTTTACCGTTGTGACTTATTTCCCATCAAATTGGCCCGAGTGTTATGCAGAAGCTATGGAAGATGAACATAAGAAAGAGTGGGTTGGAGCCATGGAAGATGAGATGAATTCCTTGAATGAGAACAATACTTATGAATTGGTGAAGTTGCCTAAAGGCAATAGAGCTTTGAAGAACAATTGGGTTTATAAGGTGAAGACAGAAGAGCATACTTCTCTACCTAGGTACAAAGCTAGATTAGTTATTAAAAGATTCAGTCAGAAAAAGGTTATTGACTTTGATGAGATTTTCTCTCCGGTCATGAAGATGGGATCTATTCGAGTGGTTCTTGGTTTGGCTGCTAGCCTTGATCTTGAGGTTGAGCAGCTGGATGTCAAGACAGCTTTCCTTCACGGTGATTTGGATAAGGAAATCTACATGGAGCAACCTGAAGGTTTTCGGGTTAAGGGTAAAGAAGATTATGTGTGTAGACTTCAGAAAAGTTTATATGGGTTAAAGCAAGCACCGAGACATTGGTATAAAAAGTTTGAATCGGTTATGGGAAAGCAAGGCTACCGAAAGACGACTTCTGATCATTGTGTTTTCTTTCAGAGGTTTGGAGATGATGATTTCATTATATTGTTGCTATATGTTGATGATATGTTGATTGTTGGCAGGAATATTGATAGAATTGCGCAGTTGAAGCGAGAATTGAGCAAGTCTTTTGCTATGAAAGATTTAGGGCCAGCAAAACAAATCCTTGGCATTCGGATTTCTAGAGATAGAGGTGCCAAGACGTTACATATGTCACAAGAGCAATATATTGAAAAGGTGCTTAGTAGATTTAACATGGATAAAGCTAAAGTGGTTGGTTCCCCTCTTACTACCAACTTCAAGCTAACAAATAGAGATTGCCCTTCTTCGGAGAAGGATGTTGAAGAGATGGATAGAGTTCCATATGCCTCAGCAGTTGGAAGCTTGATGTATGCTATGGTATGTACAAGGCCAGATATAGCTCATGCAGTAGGTGTTGTTAGTCGGTTTATGTCAAATCCGGGTAAGAAGCATTGGGAAGCAGTTAAGTGGATCTTGAGATACTTACGAGGTACTTCCAAATTGGGTATCACATTTGGAAAGGGGAAGCCAATGCTTGTTGGTTATACAGACTCTGATATGACAGGAAACAAAGATAACATGAAATCCACTTCTGGATATTTGATGACCTTTGCAGAGGGAGCAGTTTCATGGCAATCAAGATTGCAAAAGTGTGTTGCCTTGTCTACAACTGAGGCTGAGTATATGGCAGCAACAGAAACGTGCAAAGAACTACTGTGGCTAAAAAGGTTTCTACAGGAGCTTGGTTTTAAGCAAGAGCGCTACGTGGTACTTTGTGATAATGAGAGTGCAATTCACCTTGCGAAGAACTCTATGTTTCACAAGCAAACAAAACATATTGATGTGCGATATCATTGGATTAGAGATTGTCTTGAAGATGGTTTATTTGAACTTGATAAAGTTCATACCGATGATAATGGTTCCGATATGTTGACAAAGGTTTTAGCAAGGGAGAAGCTCAAGATTTGTTGCTCGATCGCCGGGATGGCGACCTCTTCCTCATAATCGGAAAGGGGGAGATTTGTTGGGTTTTATTTGGGTTTTCCAAATATGAGGAAGAGTTAGAGCTCAACCAATTAGGCCCAATACAAGATCCATTTAGTCTTGTATGCTAGGGTTTTTATAATGGAGTTTTCGTAGCCACTTTTAAAAAAGAGAGAAAAGAAAAAGAGTGATATATACACATTCTCGGTTTTGTGTACAGCAGCTCAGAAAATAGCCGATCCCCGGAGATTGAACCGTCGGATCGTCATAGACAGCGTGTTTCTAACATCTGGACCAAGGTTTTGACCGTTCAGTTTTTTATTGTGAGCTCTGGAAGTCGAGTTACAGCTGCTGGAACAGAGGGCAGATTTATTGGTGATATTATTCCTCTTTTGTCTTTAGATTAATTCCATACTTGTTGATGCTATTGTTCAAGAGTATGATGATTGTTGTTTACCTCTAGTGAATCTAGAGAAGGCTCGTTGTATTGCTCTCTTATTGGTATTAGTGGATTTTAAGTGGCCTACGGGTCTCGTAGTTTTTACTCTCGCCTTGAGAGGTTTTCCACGCAAAAAGGTTTCATGTTCTTTGTGTGTTTTTGGTTATTATTTATTTATGTGATTTGGAGCTGATTTAGATTGCGTTTAGGTTACTTTAATTGTTTGCATCCTCATTGATTCATATGGGTCGGGAAAGTATTTGTCAAACGAAGGTTTAATTCCGCATTTGTGTTTACCGTTGTCACTATTTTCCCATCATATGGTACTTTGGGTGTCAAAAACTACTATAGGTTTGTAGTCACGTTTAAAGTGTAATATGATATAAAAGGATAAATCTAACAAAGAATATTCATTACATAGGTAAAGTCCGATTGAATAATACAATAGTCATTTTTTCAAATAAAACTAAAATTTAAACAGATCATGAGGTAAATGGAAATGTGTTATGCTCGTCATAAATTATTGTCGATGTGCATTCTATATTAATATAGCAAAATGTCTTATAGATCTTTCTCATCTCGTTAAATGTTTCATATGATAAATTTTAGTTGTTTATTTGAGATTTATAATATTTTGTCTTGCATTATAGAATAAAATTTTACTTTATTAATTGCTAATTTATTTTTCATGATGTTTGGTTCGAGATTACTTTACTAATAACTATGAGTCTTCATGTCCAATTGTTAATTTAACTATGAGATGGATCACGAGTTCATGACACTATAATCATACATGTGGGTGTATTTGGTTAGAACTTAAACTTGATAATGAGACTCGGTATTAAAGTAGGTGTGTGATTGTTTCAAAATGATGAATGGTAATTGAAAAGGAAATGAGAATACTAAACAATACGATGAGCATTTCTTAGTATTCATTTGTCATTGATATTGTTTGGTTCATACAATTACTAGTAGGGGTGACAAAATGGGTCGGCTCTAGTTGAAGGGTCCAAAGTATCTAACCCGAATCCAATATGATTTGATAAATGGATTGCGGGTCAAAGTTACTTATCTCGTACACAATCTTTATTACCAATTTAGAAACGCGTCACACGGGTTAATGAGTTGACATGTTGGTTTCGGGTCAAATGATTAAATATAATGGTTATTTTTAGGTTGTGGATTGACCCATCATCCCGAAACTTGATCCGAGTTCGACCTGGAAAGTTAAACGAGTCAAACGGGTTAATGGGTTGACATGATAGTTTTAAATTAATTCAGGTTAGTGGGTTAGTGTCGGGTAAAACGGGCCAAGTTTAGGTTTGACGAGTTACCTATTAACCTGAAACTTGACCCGAGTTTGACCTAAAAAATTACACAGGTTCAAGAGTTTAGGCTTAGTAGGTTGACGGGAGAAGATGAATATATAAATAGTATTAGTTATGATGATTATAAGTAATGATATTCATTACCTCCAATTTGATAGGGAATAAGTGATTATCCACTAATGGGAAATGATTGATCGCATTGTATATAACAAAGCACCATTAATCATTCACTTTCACACTTCCCACCTGATGGTGTACCACAAATTTTGGGCAGCTCCAACCCTGAGGGGTTGTCCCCACCCCTTTTATGAGGGTTATAAACCTTACCCCCAACTTTGGGCTCCCAACATTGATGGCTCATGGGCTTCAATGTTAGGCACAACCCTCTCCCCTTTATAAGGGATCAAACCCTAGCTGTGAGGGGGATCCTATTCATTTCATTCATTCATCATCAGACAACAACAACACAGAGAGGTGAGGGTTGCAGCCTCCAACTCCCCTCCTTCTCCACCATCTTCATCATCATAGTGAGCTTAGCTCACCCCCAAACCCATCTCTTTAGATGGTAAACGCCCAAATTCTTACCACCCCATAGATCGCCCCACCCGGATCTTTGGGGTTAGTCACGTCATCCGGAAAGTAACGAATCGGTACAACCCAAACCCAATGCACTCAAGCAATCCGATGCTTGATCAAATGGCGCCATCCGTGGGATGCAACAATATGTCTCGTGTTCTCACCTTCAAACAAAATAACGGGTCAGATCTGACCGTGCCCGTAAGTTGTTTTCATTCTCATAATAAAAAGAAAAAACTCAAATCTTCATGTAAAAGCTTGTCCAAAATTGGTATCCATACCATATATGAGACTCTCTATCAAAATGGCGCTTTTTTCTAAACACCTTCAAAGAATGGATCTGAGATTTAATGCTAAAATATCCTATTGTTGCAATATTTTCTATTTTTTATTTATAAAGTAAGCAAATAATGGGATGGCCGAATAGGTACAAGCAATCGCAGCAGTGGGCATAAGCTTTGAAAAACCACCTAATACATAATCAAGATTTCTTTCGTATTTAAAAAAATAGCACTGATGATAACCCCTCAGGTTATACGTGTCGTAATACTTTATCAGACAGGTTGGTTTTCGTGATGCTTTATCTGACATGTTATTGTTCCAAGACACGCATGTCAGAGAATATATTGAAAGGCAGGGTCGAACCCTGGAGGTTGACCCTTGATACATTTTGCGACGCGGGTGATAACCCTCAGGTTATACATGCCGTAATACTTTATCTGACAGGTTGGTTTTCGTGATGCTTTATCTGACATGTTATTGTTCCAAGACACGCGTGTTAGAGAATATATTGAGAGGCAGGGTCGAACCCGGGGGGTTGACCCTTGATACATATTGCAACACTGATGATAACCCTCAAGTTATACGTGTCATCTACCCTGCAGCTCGAGCTAGCAGGGCTATTTATTCCATGAGCACCACCAATCTTAATCATATTGATGATAAAAAAATATTTTCGCCACATTTCGAATTGCAACAAACGATTCATTTTTATCTAAAGGAGTAGACAATGTTTTTATATGTGGGCATCACAAAACTCCTTGGACCATGAACATTGAGGAAACTTACTTGAAATCGCATACAAGCGTATTTGACAGATTATATATTAGAGATAATGCAAAGATCACCTTGATTTTTATTGTGCTCGACCGAAGCTCTCTTGGCTAGCCCTTGTCGCAGCCTCTTTGGTAACCCTTAACCGTCGCCTATATGGCAACCCCTGGCCGCTGCCTTTTCGACAACCCCTCGTCGTAGCCTATAGGCAACCCCTGGTCGTAGCTTCTTTGGCAACCCTTGGTCGTCGCCTATATGGCAACCCCTGGTCGTAGCCTCTTTGGCAACCCTTGGTCGTCGCCTATATGGCAACCCCTGGCCGCTGCCTTTTCGGCAACCCCTCGTCGTAGCCTATAAGAAACCCCTGGCCGCAGCCTATTTGGCAACCCTTGGTCATCGCCTATATGGCAACCCCTGGCCGTAGCCTCTTTGGTAACCCTTGGCCGTCACCTATATGGCAACCCCTGGCCGCTGCCTTTTTGGCAACCCCTCGTCGTAGCCTATTTGGCAATCCCTGGTCGCAGTCTCTTTGGCAATCCTTGGTCCCAGCCTCTTTGGCAACCCCTGGTCACAGCCTATCGCAGCAACCCATGGCTGTAGCGTCTATCGGTAATCTCTGGCCTCAGCTTCTTTCGGCAATCCTTGGCCTACATACCCCCGCATGTAGGGCTATTTATTCCATGAGCACCACAATCTTAATCATATTGATGATAAAAAAAAAAATATTTTCGCCACATTTCGAATTGCAACAAACGATTCATTTTTATCTAAAGGAGTAGACAATGTTTTTATGTGTGGGCATCACAAAACTCCTTAGACCATGAAAATTGAGGAAACTTACTTGAAATCGCATACAAGCGTATTTGACAGATTAAATATTAGAGATGATGCAAAGATCACCTCGATTTTTATTGTGCTCGACCGAAGCTCTTTCGGCTAGCCCTTGTCGCAACCTCTTTGGCAACCCTTAGCCGTCGCCTATATGGCAACCCCTGGCCGCTGCCTTTTCGACAACCCCTCGTCGTAGCCTATAGGCAACCCCTGGCCGTAGCTTCTTTGGCAACCCTTGGTCGTCGCCTATATGGCAACCCCTGGTCGTAGCCTCTTTGGAAACCCTTGGCTGTCGCCTATATGGCAACCCCTAGCCGCTGCCTTTTCGGCAACCCCTCGTCGTAGCCTATAGGAAACCCCTGGCCGCAGCCTATTTGGCAACCCTTGGTCGTCGCCTATATGGCAACCCCTGGCCGTAGCCTCTTTGGCAACCCTTGGCCGTCACCTATATGGCAACCCCTGGTCGCTGCCTTTTTGGCAACCCCTCGTCGTAGCCTATTTGGCAATCCCTGGTCGCAGTCTCTTTGGCAATCCTTGGCCCCAGCCTCTTTGGCAATCCCTGGCTGCAGCATCTTTGGCAATCCCTGGCTGCAGTCTCTTTGGCAACCCCTGGTCACAGCCTATCGCAGCCACCCACGGCTGTAGCGTCTATCGGTAATCTCTGGCCTCAGCTTCTTTCGGCAATCCTTGGCCTACATACCCCCGCATGCGGACTGCGGACATCAATCTTGTATTCAGGGCTTCATAATTTTATCCTTAAGTAATTAAAATGAAGCAGTATTATCTAATGTGAAGCCATAATTGTCGCATATATAGGCCTACGGTGCTCACACCCTAGTGAAGCTAGCTAACTAATTAGGTAGACCAGAACTCATTAACTTCGATTCTCATTGTTGAATCTCTTTAGCGCTACTTTTCAAAATTGATACCTTCTTAGCGATGTTTCTGGCTTTGAGCTTGATTTCAATACCACTAAATAATTTCGTAGCATTGAAATGGGGGCTATCATGGTACAATGACTAAGTCATTTGTACGTCTCTATCTGTTCAATTTGGTTTAACACCCCTAGATGTTGCCTATGTGATTGGCCTAACTCTACTGACCTGTAGGTCTCCTCATAGTCTGACCCATTTGTATGATAGTGACACAGTTGATATGTCACCTCTGTAGGTCTGTCATTACCTAATTGCTCCCATGACCCAACTCGGGTCTGAGTCGTGACCAACCTCAACCCTGCCACGGAACCAAACATGACTTCATCCCTAACTTACAAAAGCAATTTACGGCTGGTCACATCTATTTTCACGTGCCTGATTGCAATCCTCTCTGAAGGTAATATCAACCATATCGTGATGTTGTCCTTGATTGGTCCTACTATAGTCAGCTTTTTATTCGGGTTGATTTTCAACCCCCCCAGGGTATAAAATTCTCGCCACTACGATGACGCCCTTGATTGTTTCTTCCGTAGCACACCACGCCCCAAGTTGGTCTCGAACCTCTTGTCATATATCATCATCTGATGCAATTAATATATACTTGGCGCTATCCAATGGCATGCCATACCCCGATCTTGAATGAATACCCATACATCGTGCCAAACAATTCAAACCAGTGCATGTGTTAACCCTTCACCATGGAGCTCTACGTTGAGCCCCCAGCTATGTCATCCATTTTTGGAATATCCATTTATGTTTTCCATCATTTGGCCATGCATCAAGCTTTCTAGCTACACCATCCATCTTTCAACTCTCCTTCACATAGCTCTCATACATTAGGCTTTACCTTTACGGTGTTAATCACCCCTCACGTATTCCGTGTAGACCCCAAAGGGTGGGTTCATAATGGCACAATGTCCATATGCGTATACCTGCTCGTATTCCGTCCCGGCCTTCTATGACATAACACCCAAATACGCTGATCTTCTAGGAATTTCCCTATAGTAAGTTCAACATGGTACTTGATAAAATTACCATCCTGAACTTGGGGGAGTGATAGTGTAGTATTACTTGACCCAAATAAATTATTCTGCAAAGACTAATTATTCTTACAGGTCAAAGGTGTAACCGACATCAGAATATCCCTGGGGTCAGGTCTCATATAGGGCCATGTTTTCCATAGCGCAACGTCCAGATGCGCCAACCCCTTAGAATATCCTAATGAATTGTTATACAAATACTAATTGTTCTTGCATGCTAAAGTTATTACCGCCCTGAGGATATTTCTAGGGGCATAATTCATATAGCGCAATCTCCAGATGCACCAATATAACACCCCTCTTTCAATTACACAATATTATATTATTTTACTCGGAAGCGTATATTATAAAATACAGTTCATTACTCTATATTAAATAATGTACATAAACAGTTTACGTATTCAGATGACACCAAATTAAAACTGTTTAACAAATACTTAAAACGGGGTATTATATTTTACAAAACAAGGTTTATACAAAACCATATCAGAGTCACAAGTCGTCAAACTTTCCCTGCCGAAGCATCCACTTTCTGACTACCCACATAGTAAACAAAATCTGCAGGAAGTTAAAGTAAGGGATTAGCACGAAGCTAAGTGAATGAATTTATCACACACAATTCAACTTAGCATAACAATCTGTTTACAGCAAATAATCGTAACCACATTCTTTTTCAATGAGGATCGGTGGCTTTGGAGATATCATAATACCCGGGGATTCTCCAAGAACACTTAATGTCAATCCGTATGGCCAATACAGAATAGACCGATAACTAATGGTTATTAAACTCATACACAGGTCTCAAACACAACAAATGAATCAAAACCTGTGTAATTCACATAATAACCAAAAGTCCAACTACACGTTGACCTCAATAATCTGATACACATAGATTCACATATCACGTAGATTCATAAACAGTAACACAAATTAACAGTCTAATAATCAATCTACGTTTACTTGTTGCAACCAAACAGTTACAACTAAACCGAAGGGTGAGTTCTAAATCCACTCACCGATACCTTTGTCTTCACAAACTCAGAATCCAAGTGTCACTTATCTTTTGGAGGATCTGAGAATCAACAATCAGATATAAGTTAGTAATCCGGATTATAAATACTTAACTTATATCAATTTGTAACATTAAGAACTTAGCACAATCGATTTCACAATTACAAGTTCTATCTTACATAGTAGTAATTTCCATATAGTTATCATCATATACTAATATTACATGATCAATGTTATATCATATAATAAAGCATTGACATTAACAATCAACAATTAAAAGAGATGCTGAAACAGACCATGACCCGCCGGCTGGGGTCAAGGACCCGCCGGTTTCACACCACAAGCCGCCGGCTTAACCCACCTAGCCGTCGGGTACTTTAGTTTTTTATGGAACAGAACCAAGTTGCATTTTAAAGCCTCTAGCAACAGCCAGGTAGGGTAGTTAATCCGCCAGTCCAGGGTGACAAGTCGTCGGCTTGGGTCTTTGACCCGCCGGTTTGCCAACCCACACAGTTACCCGCTGGCTGGCTCATCAAGCCGCCGGCTTGTTCTTCAGGTACAGCAGCAGCAACAACAGTTTAACATACCCAATTACGAAATAAAAACTTCAATTTCACATCTTTCAGATACCATATCAACCAAATCAGGTTTCTAACCTAAAAGGACAACATATGGCAACCATTTAACATCAAACAACTTAAAGTCACATCAATTCATTTCATTTTCATGCCAAATCATAAAAGTCTCTTGATTCCTTCACTTGAGTTCAAAATCACAATTTAAGAGCTTGAATTTACAACTAGAACTACACTAAATCAGCTTGTGAGCATCAATATCATCAACTAGAACTACACTAAATCAGCTTGTGAGCATCAATATCATCATATAACAACTTTAAGATTGTACAATCATTTATTCATCAATTTAAACAAAATTTACGAATTTGATTCCAAATCCAACTTACCTATTGATTAAGATGATGATGATGAGGATTTAACTCACAATCTTAGCTCCAAATTTACTTTTAAGTTTTTTATTATGATTTGGTAGTTTGTAAAGTCTTAGGGTTTATGTTCTTAGTTTTCAAGGAAATGAAACTACTTTCCCTTTTGGGAAAGTTAAATAGGTTGGCCCACTTTTAACATCGACTCCGTAGTCACTTAAAATTAGTCCCCTTTCAATCTATTGTCTGGAACCTAAAAAAATTCATTTGCGAGAAACTTATTTTATTTTACCGTCGACGATAGTAAATTAAATCAAACAACAATTTACTATCCACAATAAGTCCTGGAACTTATTTACCTAAGTTTCGCAATTAACAATTAATATCAAATAATTTCTAAAGTAATTAAATAATCAATTTAAATTAGAAATTACCAGACCGATAGAGAGGATGTTACAGCCAACCCCTCAGCTATTACCACCGAGAGGATATCCTTAGGGATAGATCTTCTCTAGGGCAACGTACGAGTGCGCTGACCTGTTGGAGATTTTAAGTAAAATCTCCAACGAGGTTTGTTAGACCTATACACACAATTATATAAAACCATTTTGTTTTGAATTAACCAAAGTGCTACCTGCAAACATATTTTTAACAAACCTAAAAAATGCTACGTTTATGGCATGTTACAAACCTCAAGAAGTGCTAAGCCTAGGGATAACTTGTATAAAAGGTACACCTCTACCACGTATATGGCATGTTACAAACCTCAAAAAAATGTTACGCCAGGGATAACACGTTAAAAGGTACACCTCTGCCATGTATAAGGCATGTTCAAAATCTATGTATGTGATGACAATTAGTGCGAACCTGGGGGGAAGCCTGATCGGCTCTTTCCCCATGGTGATGCCGCAATTTACTTTTCAAGTTTTTCAATGAATGAAAATCGTACATTATCATAATCAATGCATGCTTGAACAGCTCGTACAAAACTCATTTGAAGCCAGTGAGTTAAGCCAATCTCTAGGCTGTTGCTACCCCATCCTGGATCTGTGATCAATGCTCGAACGCTATAGAGAACAGATTGATAGGGTAGTCCTACCGCAGTGGGGGTGACTTCTAGCCCTTCCCCTGGTAGAGATCCCCCACAGTTCTCAAGCTGATGAGGGTTGATCAGAAATGTTGCCTCGTGCCCGGTGAAGGTCATGAGACCCACCGAAGGCAAGATGTCAACCAAATAGGGCAATCTAGATTTGCTCAAGTGCACAAATACAATCGATGGATGCGTCGACATAACATCCACATACTAAGTGGCAGAATGTAAATTTTGACCAGCCCAAGCCAGGCATCCATACCGTTAGGGTCAACAACGGATGTAAACGAACCCTCAGGGTCAACAGCTGAAGTAAACGAACCCTCAGGGTCAACAGCTGATGTAAACGAAACCTCGGGGTCAATAGCTGAAGTAAACGAACCCTCAGGGTCAACAGCTGTAGTAAACGAACCCTAAAGGGTCAATAGCTGAGGTAAATGAACCCTCAAGGGTCAACAGCTGATGTAAACGAATCCTCAATGATCAAACAGCCAAAATAAACGAACCCTCAGGGGTCAACTGCTGAAATAAATGAACCCTCAGGGGTCACAACTAAGATCTCGTCAAACTCTAAGGTCTGCATCACTTACCATCTTTGCAAAAGCTCAGCAAGCTAACCCTCAAAGATCCACCGTCGGGTATTGTAAGTTCAACATGGTACTTTACAAAGTTACCATCCTGAACTTGGGGGAGTGGTATTATAGTATTACCCAACAAAAATGAATTATTGGGCAAATAACATTTATTGCAGGTATGTTTGACTAACGATTTTGCAGGTTAACGGTGTTACAACCGAACGGCTACCCCTAGGGTCACGCTTCAATAGTGTAATGTCTAAATGCGCTAACCCCTCAGGTATCACCATCATGATATCCCTAGGGTTTGACTTCTATAGCGCAATGTCCAAACGCGTATACCCCTAGGGTCACACTTCAATAGCGTAATGTCTAAATGCGCTAACCCCTCAGGTATTACCATCACGATATTCTTAGGGTCAGGCTTACGATGTTACCACCACCCGGATACCCCTAGGGTTAGGCCCTTCGTAGCGCAATGTGCAAGCGCGTACTATCAAAACAATAAGTTCAGGATATGACACCCTATACCTGTATCATGTGCCTAGGGTAAGACAAAATAGACTGGTGAATTAGTCCTACCCTAGAGGGGGTACAATTTAGCCCTACCCCTAGTAAGGATCATCTTCATACCTATATCCCATAGAGGTTGATGAGATAAGTTTCCCCATACATAGTGTAGATCAAGATATTTACTATTGACGGGGTGTCGACCCCTCAAAGAGGCAATCTAGACTTGCTAGGTCATAACAACAAAATAAAGTGAAAACATGCCCACAAACAAAATTAATACGGAAGCATCAAAGGCTTATTTCCCGAGGGACACCCCCTCTGCTGTGCAAACCCCAAACATGCTTCCCTGAGGGATGTACCTCCGGGAGTAACCCTGAGGCCAGGTCATCCATAACATCATAAGCTAGAATGCTGACCTGACACAGGTTACTCGCTCAGCACATGATTGACGTAGAGATTAACTTGCATTCACTTATCTAGACATTCTATGGAACATGCATTCACTCCCCACAAAAATATTTCACTATTCATTTGGAAAATTATATCGGATTTTACCACCTGGCTTCTTTAAGTCTGGGTTAAAACAACAACTGTAGTGTAATAATCCGATCCTTTCTTAATTGAGGCTCCGTGACCAAAATCTCTCACACTGTGAGACCCATAATAAGTTCAATATGGTACTTGATGAATTTACCATCCTGAACTTGGGTGAGTGATAGTGTATTATTAAACCAATTATTGCAAGTGTGTTTAATTAACCATATCGCAGGTTAATGGTGTGGTTACCACCATCGGGCTATCCCTGAGATGAGGTCTTATGTAGCGCAATATTTAAATGCGTTGACCCTTTGGGTATGACCACCGTCCATGATATCCCTAGGGTCAGGTCTCCCATAGTTCAATGTCCAAATGCGCTGACCCCTTAGGTATTATCACCATCCGGGATACCCCTAGGGTCAATATTCCACAATAAGATATGCAAATGCGCTAACCTCCCAGGGATTTCCTGTAAAATAATAATCTAAAAATGCATGCTGACGTAGTATAAAGGTCTGCTGACCTCCCGACGTTTCATGGGAAGGGTGTACCTCCAAATGTGTGGTTGTCAAAGCTAGAGTACCAAAGTCCTCCTATCCATATTGGCTATTCTTTAGGCAAACCCCAACTCACAAACTTGACATGTGTAACACCCATTCCTCGGGTCTAGTAGTATTTTAATATTTTCAGACTGAATTATTATTTAATGTGTCAAAAAATCATTTTGTTGTGTTAATTGAAAATAAATGGGGAAAAGAGTCGAATAATTTATTGTGACTACTTAATAATTGATTGTTTTAATTTAATTTAGTTGACGGTAAAATAAAATAGTTTTTCCTCGCAAATGGTTTTTAAGTTCCAGACAATAGATCTAAAAGGGAACAAAACTAGTACACATATTATCTAATATATGTGTTTAATACGTAAGAAACCTTAGAGAGATCGTGGGATCGAGAGGAAGAAACAAAAACCCTAAATCATTTTCAACCCTCAAAATTCTTGTAAAATTGAAGTGTTCTTTCCCTGTTCTTGGTCCGGCCAAACTAGAGCAACCACACGAATGAATTTCAGTTTACAAAACAAATTGTGAGATGAAATTGAAGCTATATAATTTCGATTCAAGCCTCAAAAACATGGATTAATCATCCTCTAATCCTTCTAATCACTTTGTAAGTCTTGATTCCTCAATTTACATAAACCTAGAAAATGGGGTTTTGAGTATGTGATGAAATTAGTTTGATTAATCTTGAATTAAGACTTGTAGTGATGATTTAGTTGTTAGTTGGTGCTTAAATAAGGATTATAAGCAAAACCCTAAATTAAAAATGAAATATTTAGTATATGATTATGATAAAAGTTGTGGGTTTAGTTGATTATTCATGAATTAAAGCATGTGGTTATGTTAGAATTGTTAGTTGATATCTAATTCATGATTTGTAACTAAACCCTAACTTAGAATTGAGAAAAAGGATGTATGATCATAATAAAAGTTCATAGGTTTAGTTGATTATGCTAGAATCAAAGCTTATAAACTTATGTTATTAATGTATAATTGATACTTGTTAAAAATGATGATTGATATTAATGATGAGTAAGAACACTTAATTATTTATTAAAGAATGAAGTTAGAACATGGTTGTTTAAGAATTCATTAAATCTAATATAAGAGTTTTGAGGAATTCTTAATGTTTGATGTAAATAACCTTATTAATGGTTTAATCATGTTGATTAATTAAAGTTGGTTAAGGTGATGTTGTGATCATAATGATCATAACTTGATAAGTGATTGTGAATTTTGAAGTTTAAGTTGATTATTCATAATCTTGAAATGATGAATGTTAAATTAATAAAAGTTAGTGATAAGTTGTTTGATGTAATTACAATTGTATGATGTTATATCAATATTGAGACAAGTGTCAAGTGACTAACTTATGTTGTTCTATTGTATTCTCAGATGTGGAGAAGACTCAGTGACATTAGACTACCGAGTGGACGACTGAGGTATTCGGTGAGTGGATCTTTAATCCTTAGTGTGGTTTAGTTGTAACAGGTTTGGTTACAACAAGTAACGTATTATTACTGTTCTAGTTTGCCATGATGATTATGGTTGTTTGTAATAATACCGTTGATATACTGATTAGTCTGATGTGTGACCTGATAAATATGTGGATATGTGATCACGTGATATATTTAGCCTTCGGGCATCAGTTGTTAATGAGGTTAACGATTTGAACTGGTTGGTTGGGCTAGTTGGTTATTGTGTGAATTACACAGGGTTTTGCTTCATTCGTTGTGTGTAGAACCTGTGTTTGAGGATGATAACCATTAGCTATCGGTCTCGTCCGTTATGACCATACGGATATGGTTGGGTAAGTGTTCTTTGACAGCCACCGCGGCCGTAGGGTTTCTCAAGAGCCACCGATCCTCATTATTGAGTTGTGATTTTGTTGAACTGTTACATTGTTGAAAAGGTTGTATTGTGTACTTATGTGTTTAAGGTTAATTGTTGTACACAAGGTTGTTATGCTAAGTTGGACTGTTGATTAATTGTTCACTCACTTAGCGTTAAGCTAATCCCCCACATAAACACTTCTTGCAGGTTATGGATATACTAGCGGGTGGACAAGAAGTTGGACTGGATGGAATGTTTGATGATCAACGTTTACTCTGATATTTGATTTGTGTAAATCCGTGTTAACTTTTCTTTTATATAACACCCAAGTTGATAAACTATGATTTAAATCAGTTTGATTTTAGAAGTATGTTAAATGATATAACTTATTAATGTTGAAATTTGAATTAACGCTTCCGATATATTATATTTAAATGGTTGTAAATGAGGGGTGTTATAACATGCCATCCCACCTGCAGGATCATGATTGCTTTGGATGCCTCTATCTGTCATTTGGTTGTCATTACCGCATTATTAGTTCGATACGACACTTATGAAAATTGTCACACCGAACTAGAGGGACTTGATGGTGTACCACACATTTTGGGCGGCTCCAACCCTGAGGGGTTGTCCCCGCCCCTTTTATGAGGATAATAAACCCTACCCCCAACCTTGAGCTCCCAACATTGATGGCCCATGTGCTTCAATGTTAGGCCCAACCCTCTCCCCCTTATAAGGGATCAAACCCTAGCTGTGAGGGGGATCCCATTCATTTCATTCATTCATCATCAGACAACCACAACACAGAGAGGTGAGGGTTGCAGCCTCCAACTCCCCTCCTTCTCCACCATCTTCATCATCATAGTGAGCTTAGCTCAGCCCCAAACCCATCTCTTTAGATGGTAAACACCCCGATTCTTACCACTCCATAGATCGCCCCACCCGGGTCTTTGGGGTTAGTCACGTCATCCGGAGAGTAATGAATTGGTACAACCCAAACCCAATGCACTCAAGCAATCGGATGCTTGATCACCACCCATTAATACCTCCAACCAAGCACCCCTAGATTATATTGAAACTAGACTTAAATCCGTGTATACACACGGAGTATTGATTCTTTAATTTAATAGAGTTTATAGTTTTTAGTTTAATTAAAAAATAGGACCTGCTTGATTAATTTGATTTTAAATTGAATATGATTTTAATTGATGATGTTATAACTTCGCTTCCTATATTATATTTATATGATTATTATTATTATTTGAATATCCACGTTAATAAATTAATAGTACCTAAATTTTTAATTAAATTATATATATATATATATATATATATATAATTACTATTCACGTTTAAGTATTCTTACTTCAAAATTTATAAACCTTAAAATATTGAAAAACCTAAGTGAATAGAAGAAGCTTAATTAATTAATTAAAATTTATTCAACTGATATATAATGAAAACACTAAGTAAATAAATTGGTTTAAATTGATTGTTCAATTTAATTTAAATGATGATGTCACTAATATATTTCTTATGTTATTTTTATAACACGAGTTTTCCATACCATCATATATGCTCTGTTTGATACAAGTGTTATCCCCAAATTTGAGGTTGACACACCAACCAAACACCCATGAAAAGAATCATACATATTTCTGTCCCGTACCCTCGAACCAAACACTTTCTAAATTTTAATAGCAATAAGCATATACGACTTAAAATTAAAATAACCCAGATAATATATATCATGTATATATATATATATATATATATAATGAGAAAATTGTGACGAAGTTGTAGTTTTCAATACTCAAACATTCCAGCCGACAACACGATATCTTATAAGTAATTGTTTATCGTTTATTTATAATTTATAATTAGCATAATATCCGCACTATGAAACGGAATATGAACCCTTATGTTATAATTAGTCACACAACGTGTATAAAGTTTGTTATTCACCAATAAGTAATTCATGATAGTAGCTAAATATAATAATTGCTTTTTTGTGCATGTGTAGAATTGAAAATTCGAGTTACAATAATGCAGAGTGAAAAAATATATGAATATAACAAATAACGAAATTATTATTAAAAGAAAGTTACATAAGTTATAAATAGAAATGTTGAGTTACAATAGTGCAGAATGAAAAAAGATTGAATATAACAAATCACGAAATTATTATTAAAAGAAAGTTACATAAGAGTTACTAAATATAAACCATCAATATGCTTTATATATATATATATATATATATATATATATATATATATATATATACTAGCATTATACTCGTACAATGCAGCGGTGAAAGTGGTGACGATGGGTGGAGGTGCGAATGAATGTATTAAAATAAAAACATATTGTTCCATTTAAAATGTCCACATTATTTATTTTGAGATATCCCATTATAAGTATCCATTTAGATATTTAACCAATCAAAAAAGATTTCAATGGGAAGATTTAATATTTCATTGATGAAACATGTAGTTAGTGGAAAATAAGTAGTAAATGAGAATCACTTTACTTAGTCTAAAAAATTATTGCTACATGATTACAAACTAACACATAACTATTATTCATCATTTTCTTCATCAACTTACAACAAATTCTTAACTATGACTAAATCATGAAAACTCAATCTTTCATAACAAAACTTACTAATTTATACTAACATAAGCTCCTTTAAATATAATAATCGTCTTCTAACATTCCTACTTTCAAAGATAACAAAATTCCAGAAAATCCAATATAGGGTTAATCTAAACTATCAAATTAAAACATGGAATAGATTAAACTTACTTTGTAGATGATAATTACGAGTTTAGAATCTTGAAACTCACAAGAATTAAGCCTCAATTTGGTGAATTTAAGCTTTGTTCTTGTTTCCCTTTTCCTCCTACTCTCTTACGTATTACACACACAAACACATTCAGGAAGGAGGTTTAAATTTAATTACTTTCACTTTTACCTTTCTACTTCTTAATTTACAATTTATTGTCCCATTAGTCTCTTAATCATAACTTACAAACTAACTAACTAACTTTTAATATATATATGCGGAAACTTGGGGTGCTACACGTAGGGGTGTTCAAAAATATCCGTATTCGAATCAGTTGTCCGGAAAATCCGATCCGAAATTTCAGATATCCGATTTTTCGGATTCGGATAACACTTTTCAAGAAATTCGAATATCCGAACTATCCGAAAGTATGGTTTTTTATCCGCGTAGTATTGGAAAGTATTGGAATTAGGTGGGGCCAAGGTTACTAAATATAAATAAGAATAAAACATAAAAAGACTTGAATCCTTTCCCAATCAAACAAAATCTAGTTATTGCTTTTATTCGACCTTTCTTTTCTCCCTGCTTCTCATCCCACGCCGTCGGGTAAGATTAACGAATAAATACGATTTTTCGTTTCTATAATCAATAAGATCTGATAGGGAAAAACAAACCCAAGGTTTGTTTCTACTTTGTAAATAAGAATTTTCTTTCTATTTCTATTGTTGATAAGATCCATTTATTGCTTTTAAGAAATTTTTACTATTATTTGTGTGTTTTAGTTGTTTTCTTTGTGTTGCAGGTAATAGAAGATTCTAATAATGAAGAAAAATAGCCAATGACGTGTAGCTCAATTGGTAATGGGTAGAGGCATCTTTGCCACAATAAGCACAAGGTCAGGAGTTCAAACCCTGGCACCCCCATAACCACAACCGCTGAGTGAGTCAGGTATGACCCCCACATTATGGAATTTGCAACCGATTGTGGGTCGGTCTGGGTTGCCGGTTATCAACCTTTTGCCACAATAATGAAGAAAAATATGTGTTTCTACCTAAAATTGAAAGCAGAAGATAAAAGATCGACAAGACGTGACAGATTAATAACTTTCTGAATTTATTTTTGGATATTTCGGATACCCGAGTTCGGATATTCGAAAATTCGGATACCCGAATTTCGGATATCCGAAATTTCGGATATCCGAATTTGAACAGGCCTAGTTACACGTGTGCTCTAACGATCATTTACTAATTTGTTGAAAAGGACTAAGTGTATAAATTTTTTCATTCTTTTAAAGTTTTTGAGTAATATATAAATTGTAAAAGCTAACATACGTATAATACATTATTAAGTGCACATAACATTAATTTCATTTCCATCACTTTATTTATTATCAAGTTTGATCATATTCTCCTTTACAACATCAAATTTTGAAAAGAATAAAAAAACCATACTCATCGTCATTTTTAATGGAGAGGTAAGAATCGTTAGTCAAAAGGATTGTTGACGTAATGAGTTTTTAAAATAAATCAGTATAATTAAATTAATTAAAAGAATGCGTGTAAATTTTGAATCAACTACTTATTTATATAATTTTCATTTTGAAAAAAATTAAAATAAAATGAACACAATTTAATCATAACTAGCCGATAACCCGCGCAATGCGGCGGAAATATATTTGAAATTCGTTAAAGAAGGTGGTGAAGAGCAGTTGAAAAATTGATATAAAATATACGGATTAAAATCAAACAAATAATAATAATACGAAGTAATATGATGAACAACACTATAACAAATTAAAAAAAACACTGCATGTCTAAGATATGTGCATTATAGATGTCATATTTATATGATTACGTGAAAAGTTACATAACAGATAGTTGAAAATAAATTTAAACTTCAAATAGCAAAATTCAAATGCACATGAATAGATTGATATTCTTTTCATGAGTACAAGTATGTTTATATAGTGTTAATTTTGCTATATTTTTTTGTGTAGTGATTTTGTAATTGATTGAGTAGTAAATATCTTAATATAATTAATTTTGTAGAGTTATTGTATAGTTAACTTGCCAAAATAAAGTTAAGATGTTAGGTGATTAAATAGAAGGATATTATGAGAATTTTCCATATGACATAAGGTCAATATATGAAAATGCTTAATAAAGGGTTTGAGATTTATTCACCTCTTAATCTTAAACACATTACAACCAGAAAACCTACAAGGCTACAAAACGAACGTCTTGATATTATCAACATTTTAAAATTCAAATTTCATTTGTGGGGCCCGCGGATATCAATGGCTACGATTTAACCAAAACAAATACAGTCTCACAAACAAACAACTTGGACCGAAAAATCAACGGCTAAGATTTAACCAAATCAAATACAATAACATACACATGGTAACACTGGATAAAATCTCCCTCCAACAGATAGATACAAAAGATATATATCTATATAACTCACAGGGTGTATATTGCAAAAGGACACAGTATCTTTTATTCTCTACTCACTTTCTCAATTATTTTCTCTCTTAAAACCTTCTCCGACCACCGTCAATGGCGTCGCCGGCCGATTTACCGGAAAATCTGACAAGAGAACAGTATGTCTACATGGCGAAACTTGCAGAACAAGCCGAACGGTACGAAGAGATGGTGAAATTCATGGAGAAACTCGTAATCGGACTAACGCCGGTGTCGGAGCTCACCGTCGAAGAGCGTAACCTACTCTCCGTCGCGTACAAAAACGTCATCGGATCTCTACGAGCGGCGTGGCGAATCGTATCTTCGATTGAACAGAAAGAGGAATCGAGGAAGAATGATGATCATGTCGTGCTAGTCAAGGATTACAGATCTAAAGTTGAGGATGAACTTACGGAGGTTTGTGGTGGAATATTGAAGATTTTGGAAGCGAATCTGGTACCGTCGGCTTCTAGTGCTGAATCGAAGGTGTTTTATTTGAAGATGAAGGGAGATTATCATAGGTATTTGGCTGAATTTAAAATCGGTGATGAAAGGAAGGAATCTGCTGAACAGACTATGAATTCGTACAAAGCTGCTCAGGTAATTTATTTACTAATTTTAATTAATTATATTAATGATAATTAGGTCATAATTTGATAGTAGAATTTTATGTTAGTGTTACTGATTATGTTTATTTATATATGCTGATATATGTATCGGTTTGAGTAGCTTCGAATTAGGGCTTAAATTTTGATGAGCTACGGCTCGACAACTTTAGGCTAATCTCTGAGATCGATTCAAGCTTGTATCGGAAAATTTGGATATTTAAATGACAATTATTATTGATTAGCTAACTTATTATAAGTACGGAAATTAATTGGTAGATAAAAGATAGCGACCCATGGAAAAAATAAAGGTAAAGACGATGAAAGAAAATGGTCTGATAGGTGTGTGTCGACTGATGAGCGGATTTGTTATACTTTTAGGAAGTTTTATGCATATGTATCATTACTTTTACATATATTCAATAAAAAAGCTCCTTTGGAGTAATAGTATATGAGTACTAAAAGTTGACCATAAGTCAAAAACTCTTTAATATGTGGTCTAACAATAATACTGTTTGCAAATTTCGATGTATTTTTATATATTTATTCACCTACATATTACTTCAGGCTTTAAAAATTCAGGAAGAGTTCGAGTCGACCTCTTAGAAGCATGAGATTGGGATATTATATGGACGTTTTTTTTATGTTCAAATTCGAGGTTGATAAAGCACAGCTCGAGCTTGGGTTGAAAACTAGACTCGTTTATATTTTACACTATTGGAACAATAGATTATGCCCTAATACTTTTGATTAAATGTATAAAGATATGGTAGCCCTCCTATTTTCCCAGTCTTTGTGTGCTAAATCCTTACTCTGCTCCCATGTAGATATCTTGTGCTGGAAACTTGGCTGTCATAAAAATGTTGGTGTTTTGGTCATCTTTAACTTTAGGAAAAATTGTTTTAATTCTTGTTGCTAATGCGTAGACTGTACATAAACGGAATTCTTGTTTAATACCACTGTGAATGTGTTGTAAGGTTATTTTTTTTAGTAGAATCGTATTTAATTAATTTGGATTTACGTATATTTGAAGGATATTGCTGAGGCGGATCTGGCTCCAACTCATCCGATTAGATTGGGTCTGGCACTTAATTTCTCGGTGTTCTACTACGAGATTCTCAATTCGTCTGACAAGGCTTGTAGCATGGCGAAACAGGTTGGACATCATGACTTTTATAATCTTTTGCCTTTCTCTTTCTTCTTTGTATATTTCTGTTGTATTGTAGGTTTTGCTAATAACTTATGTTACACCAGTTGTGATTTCAACATTTAAAATTACTATATTTCCGTACTTGGTAGGGTTAAATGTGGTCAAACATGGTTTTTTTGATTGATTAATGAGGTAGTTAGGCATTGACTTTGTGTGTTATGTACTTATAGTTATAGTTATAAAAGCTTGATCTTGATACCTATAAAAGGCAACTCTATTTTAAAAATGAAGAATGAGTCACTTCGAGGTGTACATGTTCTTAACCTTGTTTAGAACTTTTAGGCAGCTCATATGTTTGACGTCTTTGCCATGTTTACACAATTATTTATTTAGGTCACCAAAGCAGATTAAGTGGGTTGTTTCACATGTTCCAAAATGAAAGCCTTTAATAATAAATTCATAAGAATAAGAAATCCTTTCCAACTAAATGGTCTTTCATAAATTTTAAAGGTGAGTTAGTTTAGTATGAATGTAATACACTATAAAAATTAATTATGCATAGACATATGTGTATCATATATACATATACATATACATATACATATACATATACATATACATATACATATGTGTCCGTGTCTACACGTATATGTATATAAAAATATGAAGATACATTATTCTTTTTTGTTTGACTTTAGCTTTTATATATTTCTATAGATAATATAAATGCCGGCTCCTTGTTTGTTAGAATTTATGCCAGCTACTGTATTTTTGTGTTTATCTATGTTAAAAAAAATGCCAAACAGAAAAACATTGCTAATGTATACGCACGGTATACAGTAAAACCAATAGGACTTGTCTTTAAATATTTTTTTTATATATACAAGTTAAACAAGCAAAAATATCAGATAGTTAAGTTTTGTCATTAATCATCAGCTTTGGCTTACTATATCAAATAATGACGGGAAACTATCATAAGTTTGTTATATAATTATGGTACCATATGTATGTAACATTCATGTATATATTGTTAACCTTCTTTTCTTTGTTGGAATTAAACTTGCTGGAGCTTGTGCCATAAGTCCATAACTATATCGATGTGGGTTTTGCCTGTGAGTAGGCATTTGAGGATGCGATTGCTGAACTGGACACATTAGGAGAAGACTCCTACAAGGATAGCACTCTGATTATGCAACTACTGAGGGACAATCTCACTCTCTGGACCTCAGATGCACAGGTCAACCTCTGAATTCTGATTTACTATGTTTTAGCATATGTACATAATACATCTTTCTGACTAATAAAATATTGCAACGAATAAGGAAGATCCCACTTTAGTCCAAAGGAGTTTCATTAGGAGAAATTAAGCGTTTTATATATTGTAGTATATTTTTATGCTAACACTTAGATTTTCCGGGGTGATGCAGGACCAGCTGGAGGAGCCATAGATGTATAAAATGGCGAAGAAGCAGAAGGAAGCATTATGGTAGTGTCTACTGGGAGGGAGGTGGGCGTGGAATGTCATCTGTTTCTTTTGAACAACGTATCATGTGTTTCGTATTTTTAAGAACACAATTTGCATTTTATTGATTTCTCCATCGTTTCCCAAGCATTCTCTTCATTATATATTTTGTTCACAACAGTGAAATATGATTTGGGAAAATGATAAATTCCCGTACCTTTCTCATCATCTCGTCCTTTCAACTAGGTGTAAGATGATTTGTGTCCCAATATTTTGTTTCTTTCAAATAGGTGTAAGATCTTGGCTAGTTCTACTGATATATTACACTATTTTCATCTCCTTTTTAGAGGAGAATTTGTGGTTGAAATGATGATCCTGTTGGGACAGGTTTTCTTTAGACGAGTGGTCTCACTTAGGTCAACCCATTAGTCCCAGATTGGGATGGCCTGTCTCCATATGTTCTTCTCTATTATGTAACAAATTTAAGTATCAAAAGTACACTTCGGATCCATTTTAAGAGTTTATATTGAGTGGGTGCAAGTTTGCACTTGATCTACACGCACCGAAGTTACTATGCATATTTGCTCTCGACCTCATCACACCATAAAACTTTGAACCTTGCCATGTGATGCATCAGAGATGCTCTTGAACCAAAGCGTTACAACTCAAAAGTTGGGTACAAAAAGTATCACAATCCCAGTTAATTATATGCTTTTAGACACACACCATTACACAAAAGCTTGCATTCGACTAATATCTGTTCTAGTTTCTTTGGTAGTCTAGTATAAGGCCATCCCCTAATGTGTGTAGTGGCGGATAAAGGAATTTCAATTGTGAGGGGTCAAAATAATTTCATATTAGCTATAATATCGTGCACAAAATTATAAACTACTACACTAGATTATGCTTAAAGTTGCATCTTTTACTGCGGTAGAATCTTCGCAACACATAACATAATTCTACTTAAGACAATACATAAATAGGCTAAACAGAAGCTAAAATAGCCCAAAAATAGCATAAAATGCATGTTAAAACTGCACCAAACACCAACTAAAACATACTTAATTTGCAGCGAAAACATCAACAAAGACAGCAGCAAAAACAGCTAAATCATAATCAAAAACAACAAAAAAAAATCAACTAAATCAACATTTATTTAACATAAAACAGCACGGAAACAATAGCTAAATTACCACCAAAACATTAGCAACTTACTATAATAGCTAAATTCCAAACAAAGCTTTAAACTTGACAAAAAATGCCCAAAAAAATTGCTAAAAACTACGGTAAAAGTAGCTAAAATGTTGGTCCAAAACAACATGTATCTAGGCAAAAATTGCACTAGAAGATGCACAAAAGATAGTAAAAAGCTATCATGAAACCCCACCAATTACATCTTACTATAATTGCCTTCTATGAGAAATCATCTTTTGAAAGCGTTACATTACATCTTCATTTGTAACATTTGCAAGTGCTTCATTTTATTAGAGGATTAGATGAAGTGGCCCAAGTCCATGTGTGGGCTTAGGGTCCGTTAGAGTTTTTAAGGTTTATGTATTCTATATATATCGTATCATAATAAACTAATTACTACGAGGTTTTATTATTTAATATGGTATCAGAGCCAAAGATCTGAGCGCAAAGTTCGTATGGTTATCATCCTCCGGTCATCGTATAAACATCGATGATCCGGAGGGATCCTCATTAATCTTCAGTTCTTTCATCTTAAACAAAACAGGTTGCAATCGATGAGTTTCTTCACGTGGGTTCATAGAATATCAACATCCCTTTGATTTTTTATTTATTGTCAAGCTACATAGTATTAATTCCTTTGATTTTTCTTCTTTTTAAATCTCTAATCTATTTGCCAGTTATCTGCCTCCCATGCTTCTCAACTTCGTATCTTGTTTAATAATAAAAAAAATGTTTTTGTAATCCCATTGGTTCTCGTCTTCTGATTCTATACAATAAACAAATAAAGAGATCTTTTCTTAATTTACAGCTTTTTGCAAAGCCAAAATTCTGTTACACGTTATTTTTTTTATTAGTCTATTATTTTTAACTCATAAACCCTAGCCTACAAAACTCTAGCCGTCAATATTAATTTAACCATTAATCAAGTAATATTGAGTCATCACTGTAACTCTTTGTTTTAACACCGGAGACCATTGTTGTATTCAAAATAAGTTGATCAAAAATTGTCGCTCCTACGCAGGTAAAGCAAGCCATGACGTGAAAAAAAATGTTATAGAAAGGAAGAAGTCGTCAAGCAACATACAACTTTATCGCCGAATACATCTTTATCGTCGTGTGAACAACAAAAAGAAAGAAGCAAACAAAATAAATAGAAGACGAAAAGAAAGCTAATATAATCAACATTTGCTCCAGTTTGTTCATCCAGAAGCCTCCCGATCAAACTGGGGGAGTATTAGAGGATTAGATGAAGTGGCCAAGTCCATGTGTGGTATTAGGCTCCGTTAGAGTTTTTAGGGTTTATGTATTCTATATAGAACCAATATAAAGTTGGAAACTTTGAGAACCAGAAAGAATACATGTTTGTTCACATGTGATTAACTTCAAGTGAACATTGATGTATGTTAATTGAAAAAGAAAAAAAGTCAAAAAAATCTTTAAAACCGCAAAAAATAAATATGTGTTCACATGTGAACGATAATGTGAACAAATCGGTTAAAATGTGTTTTAAGACGTAAATTTATGATTTTTTTTTGACTTTTTTCTTTTTTGAATTAAACATACATCAATGTTCACATATGATTGAAGTTAATCACATGTGAACAAATATGTATTCATTGTAGTTATCAAAGTTCTTAACTTTATATTGGTTCTCATTTGAACCTCCTACTATATATAAATATATATATATATATATATATAGGGGAAGATCAATAGGGAAGTAAAAAAATGAGGGAAGGAGGGAAGCTATTTTTAGCCACACATTCTGGTCAATGCAAAAGTCAACGCGGTGGCAAACTTGTAAATAACTTGAAATCACCTCCCAGATCGTTAACATGCATTTCAAAAGCATGTTAATTAAAATCAAATTTTCAGGACGTTAACATTAGGGATGACAAAAAGATCCGAACTCGATATAGATCTCCAAACCCCGCAATTTTGGATCGGGTTGGGGATTTTTTGGGGTTGGGTAGTATCATCCCCGCCCCGCTCCGCCCCGATATATGCATGTGTGATTATAATATATGTATATATAACTAGCACAATACCCGCGCAATGCGACGGTGAAAATAATGACGTTGGATTGAACGTGAGTGACGATTTTTAAATGAAAATAAATGTAAATATTTTCAAAATTTATTGTATGATGCTTGTGTTATGTATTATTTTATTTATATGATAATTATAGTAGAATGCAATCTGATATTTTATACTAATCAAAATATTAATGGAAATGATTATGGTAACATATGCATTATCAATAGATAGGGGTATTTTAGGAACTTTTATTACTTTTAAGTATTTTAAGATTTAACATTGGACATGCTTTATAAGTAGTAATACATAATTACTCTATATCTATAAATAACTAATATCATCGATAAATATATTTATTTATAACTTTTTGAATTTCAATAATATTTACAATATAGCAATTGATCTCGTTCACAACAACGATTTAGTTATTATTTATTTGTAGTGTACATGTGTAATACTTCTAATGTTTTTAGTTAACTTGTGTCATCAACGAGACCGATTACTATATGTTGTCTCGATTATGTTACTATTTGTTTTTGAAACGACAATGCCAATTCTGAATTTTGGGTATTATTAATAGAGATCGAGTACTGTGTTAGGATTTGAAGAGCCCATATTCTCAGCGAGGTACCCGATAAGACCCCGTTGAGATTTGGGGTAAGCCATTTCCCCAATGGGGTGCCCCGATAAGACCGCGCCGGGGTTTGGGGTGGGGTTGGGGATTGCTTAGAATAATGGGGTTGGGGTTGGGGCTGACATCCCCGCAACGAACCCGCCACATTGCCATTCCTAGTTAACATTCATTTACGATGAATGTTAACGCATATACATTATTATACATTGATGAATGTTACATTATCACATTCAATAGTGTATAATAACATATATAAATTAATATTCATCATAAATGAATGTTTAAGAGTATTAAGTTGTAATTTTGATTAACATGCTTTTCAAATGAATGTTAACGGTTTGGAATTTTTTCAATCTGTAAAATTCGGTTGGAATGACAATCATAATTCGATTAATTACTTGTTTACAAGTTTTGTACGATCAAATTCTTTTAAGTTTATTGTTTTCATTGCCAAATCAAAATTTTCTCAAAAACCCAAAAGTTACTCCAGCATTCATAATTTTTGATGAATTCGAATTATGACGAATTGAAGATATGTATGATTGCGATTGATGAATTCAAATATTAATAACATTTTTGATTGATGAATCTTTGATTTACATGTTTTAATTTAGAATTTTAGATGAAAATTGATTATATGGGTATTGTGGATGAAATATAGAAGAGGAGAAAAAATGAGTGGTTGGGGTTTGCTTCACTTCTTCCCCCAATTTTGAAGCTTCCCTCTTGATCCTTCCCATATATATATATATATATATATATATATATATATATATATATATATATATATATATCATAATAAACTTATTTCCTACGGGGTTTCATTATTTAACACTTTTTCCACCGCACAAACCACACATGCATTCAAAAATTCATCACCATTCAATTGCGCAAATCCAACTTTATTATCTTCATTGCTGAAAAACAGTTTTCAACGGTTACAATTGTTACGAGCAAAACCAATACAAGCTTTAATAACTGATAGAACAAGTGATAAGAAATATGTTTCCTTGTTTCAACCATTAACCTAGAAAGGTCTATGATACCTTTCAAATTAGCAAACCTTTCATCATTCTTCACATCATCAATATACATTTCAAGTTGTTTCTCATGGCAAGTTCTAAAGGTAGATAATCCAAATCAACTAGTTTAGGTGTTGAAGATGTAGTAATCGATCGGGGAATATTAGTGTCACGTTTATAGTTGGAGTTTCCTTATCACTATTGTCACTTTACTTTAAGATGGTTCTTTTCTTTTGTAAAAGTTCTAGATATCTAAATCAAACTAACATATATTAGTAACGTTTAGACAAAGTCTAAGAGTATAAGAAACACACTAACAAGAACAATCAAAAATTAAATAAGTATGTAAAACACCTGCCATTAGACATAAATAAAACAGACCACACCATCCAAAATTATTATAAAATACACCACGTTAGGAAGAGGACCACTTCGAACAGAAAACAAAATAACAAGCATAAATAAACTGAACAGTAAAATACAACTTCAATATATAATATAGTTCCTATTTCATGATAAAGCAAATTTCGTTATATATATAGGTTAAAAAGGCTCAAATTTTCAGTAGAAACTACACAATTAGCCAATTAGGATTTACTAATCACAAACAAAACACCAAATTAATAATTCAATACCTGCCATTAAAACTATATCTGGAAATTTAGGGCAATAAGATGATGAAATTGTGCAGATGAGAAAGAAACAATTGCAATTTACTAGTTTTTCGATCAGTCGATAAATTGTTATAAATCTCAAGGAGCAGGGAGCGTACGTGAATTGATTCGATCAATAATGATGGGTTTTACATTCATACATTGAACTCTTTACATTGTATTATTTGATGGATTTATAACTTTTAGGGGTTCGTTCAAGTGTGCAACAAAATATTGGGCTTGGGGCCTTTTAAATAAAATTGGATAATTAAAACTAGTTGGGCTTTATTCAATGGGTTCTCCCCACGCCCTCCTGCTTAATTGCATACTAGTAGAATACCTGCGTAATGCAGCTGTGCTCTACGTTTGAAATGTAGTATATTTATATACATTTAGTAGAATTTTACCATCTATTTTAGTTGTCTAGTTATCTACTTATGAATATATATATATATCGAAAAATTGTACATGGTTTCTAGAGGTGCGAAAAAATCGTTTATTTTTTCGGTTTTTAGTTTTTTAAAAACCAGTTTTAAAAAAACAGGGTTTTTATCGGTTTCGGTTTTTTCGGTTTTCGGTTTTTCGGAGTCGGTTTTTTTCGGTTTTAAATTTCGGAATCGGTTTTTTTCGGTTTTAATCGTTTATTTTTTTCGTTTTTTTCCGGATTCGAATTCGGTATAATTGTACAACAAAGTTTGAATAATACAAATGAAAATAAAAAATACAAACATAACTTTTATACAAACATAACTATTCGGAGTCAGTTTCTTTCAGATATGATTCTACCGCTAGTAGAAAATTCCGATTCGGAAGCTACCGTCGAAGCATAGACGGCTAATAAATCCCGAGCCATAGCGGTTTTATCGGAATCGGTTTTTTCGATTTTGAACCGGTTTTAATCGGTTAGTTTTTTCGCGTTTTTTCCAGATTCAAATTCGGTATAAGTGTACAACGAAATTTGAATAATACAAATGATATCACTCATTTTGTACACATTTATTTATTGCGATATCGATTCATTTGTTCACATGTTTTTTCCGGATCGCCAATTCGGTTAATGAACCGGTTTTCTATTTTTAATATTACATTCATTACTTACTTACCACTAAATAACATAATGGGATTTAAAAAGTCAAACAAGAGAAGCAGTTTGCAGCTTTCCTGACATCTCCATCTTGACATAAATTGATAAAAGGTGATGCTTCACCATTTCCTTTCCTCAATACTCCTAACCCATTATTCATTTTTCTTATTAGTAAAAAATAACAAAGGAATACCCATTTCTCATTTCTTCTTTAACATTAATATGGACATCACCATCACCACCATGGACACCATTGTTTATACGATCAACTCATACACACTTAAGATTCCATAACCTAGCTCAAAAATACCTCTGATCAGAGAAATCTGCAAAATAATAACACGCTAAGTTAGGTGAAATACGGGGAAGGTCCCCGTAATTCACCTTCGGTGTGAGAATAAGAATCCATGGTTTGGTGATACGAATTTTTAAGGAAGTGTGGTGAATGATTATATTTTTTAGAGTGTAGAAGATAACCTCTCAATGAAGAAGATGAGCTCCTATTTATACTTGTTTCCTTCTTCATTTCCAAGTTATTACATATCGAGTGGATGTCGTCCATTCTGCACACTGCTTCCAAACTTGATCTCAGCCATTTATCTTGATTTTGTGAATATCCTTCATGGTCCCCACGAAGATACGCTGCGCCCGTAGGTCTCTCAGCATATCCCTCCGGACGTATGGGTGTAATACGTTGTATTGCTAGCGAATTCCCTTTCGGTAACATCTACCACTGGGTATACGTTTTACGTTACCAATGTTCTTTTTGTCTTCGTGGCAGTTTTTCTTAGAAGGAAAAAGGTGGTTACACCATTAAGTCCCCCCAGTCTAGTAGGGGATAGGTAAACGCTTAACTAGACGTTGCTAGACTTATGGCGGTTAAATTATTTTAGGTTCGGGGTTCAGGAAACATCCGGGCGCGTAGAGCTTCCGTGCATGTAGGTTGATGGACCCGCCTTTATTTTCATTATCTCACCTCTGTCTTGATTTGACAGTTTTTCAGCTTTCCTTTATTATCTGCCATCATGGCGATTCCACGTGTTCAAAGTCGTGGCGACACGTGTCTTTTGGAGAGAGAAAATACAGATATTAAAAGGTTTTTTTCCCTCTTTTTTCTTTTTACTTTCTTTTGTTTGAAATTCGAAAGAACCCTAATTTCTTTCTCCCCTCTTTCAATTTCATCTTTTGACTCCGGCGAACATTTCAATCAGGTTAGTTCCCTCACTTCTTTTCGCTTGTTTGATTTACCCATTCTAGGAGATGTCTGACATAGGCGCCATTTATAAGGTGAGGTGTGGTCTTCGCCGGAATAATTTTAATCGTATTTGTAAATTGTACGGGTTGGGTTCCGGTTTACTGGCACTTCCTAATTCTGATGATGTTATTTCCAATCCTCCTGAGGGTTACTTTGGTTTTTATACAAAGTCTTTTTCTGTTGCTAATGTCCGTCTTCCCCTTTCTAATTTCTTTCTGGCTGTTCTTAAGTACTATGAGTTGCATATTTCGCAACTGGTACCTCTGGGTGCCATAAAAATAACTGGTTTTGAGATGCCGTGTAAGGTTCATGGGAAAGTTCCTTCTGTGAATCTTTTTAGGCATTACTTTTGTTTGGGTAGGTCGTATCATGGATACTTTTCTATTGAAAAAAGGCCTTCTACCCGTAGAATCCTGTTTGGTATTCGTGATAGTTTAAAAGATTGGAAAAGGAATTTTGTTTGGTTGAACATTAGTTTGATTCCTATGGCATATAGAGAGGTTTTGGAGTGGAAGAGAGATGATGACACCTTTAGTGACCCCCCTAATTTAACCCGTGAAGAAGTTTCTACCCGTACTTACCTTGATTCTAACTGTCGTATCCATGTTGATGCCTACGAGGAAGAAATTCTTGTTCTTCTTGGCATGAGTGATGTCTGGGTAGATAGGGACTCTGTACCTGTGATTTTGGATGATGGGGAGGGTGAGTGTCTTACCTTGTGTCTGTATGTTGTCTGTTTAATTTGTAGAGTTTTTATATCTACTTTCCTTGTTGTTGCTGTTTTTCAGAGATGAGGCTATTAGACGTATTGAATTCTAGCAATAAGAAGGTTTTCCAGTAAGGTTCCAAGAGTGTAACACCAAGCCCTAGCGGCGTCCCTCCTGCCAGGGTTACGCGTTCTTCTGTGGCTGGACATGATTCTCCTGATACGACCGGAGAAAAGTTCAAGGCTGGCCAGAGTGGGGCTCTTGCCAGAGATAACTCTCCAGAGCCTGTCAGTTCTGACCCAGAAGCTGAGAACGTTGTTGGTGGTGGCGCTGCTGGTTTGAAGCGTAAAGTGAAGAGGCCAGTTGGTGGTAACACTAGGAAGCAAAAAAGATCAAAGGGTGTAGACTTTAATCTTGTTGATGTGTCGGATGCGGCTTATGAGCGAACCGGGAGCTCAAAAATTGAAAACTCTGCTCAGAAGGAGGTGCCAATGACTGCTAACGATCGTATTACTCCACATGCTTCTCCCAAGTTTGGTCGTGTTTCACAGCCTGTTAGAGACAAAGCTCCTGCCACGTCTGGTCCAGATAAAGGTATTATTGATTCTTCCTCTTTTGGTATAGCATCTTTTAGTACGCCCTACCCTATTTCCGGGGATAATATGTTTGGGAATTTTTTCACTGATATGGATTATGTGCTTTCTACCATTCTTGAAGATAATGCTGAGGTTATAATATTGGGTACTAGGGAGGCTTACGTGCCTGGCTGGAATCTTTATGTTGATAGCACCTTGGATAGTGCTAGGTCTAGGCGTGAGTTTCTCTCTCATGCTCTTCCTCCAAGTTTGCAGTTCCAGGGTAGTAAGCTGACCTTTGCAGAGATGGTGGAAGGTTTGGATAGAGCTAACGTGGAGATGTCTTGTTATGGTAACTGTGTCTCGAAGGCTCTGATGGAGGTTAGGCAGGCTTCTTCCGACAACACGGTTGTAGCTTTTAAATGTCGGATGGAGAATCTTGTCAAGGAATCAGTGGATATGCGGTCGGAGTTTGTGACACCCGTCAAATTAGGACTAGTAGTTAGTGCCTAATCAAGTTTTAATACATGTAATTAGTTCTGTGTTAGGCTAATTAATGTATCAACATATATATTGAGGAGTATATATATATATATACAAGTATGCGATTTGATTAAATCGTACGAGTTTCAAATCGAATGCAATTCGATTCAATTAATACGGACATTGGTGAAAATTTTATTAAATAATACGCAAATTATATCCAAAATATTATTTAGATAATATTTCAATTCAAATTCGTATCGTACAAACAAGGACTACACGATTAGATTATTAAACGCGCAGAACAAGTTGAAGTTATACCTTATAACGCAACCATTAAGTATTTGGTAAAATACATCATCAAAATATTGGGTAATTATTCGTATTTAAAACGTGTATTTAAACGTATAAAATAAACATTTAACGTTTAAACGAGCGGGAGAACGAACATCGCACGGAGCGCGATTGCGGGGACTGAAAAAGTTGAGGCTTTCACCTACACCCCACCTCCACTTTCCCTCTCTCTTTCATTTGCATTCATCAAAAACACCCACACACCACTAAACACTCTCAAACCCATCACCACCAAATTTTCGGATTTATCAAATCCGACCACAAAACTTACATTTTCGGAATCACCATCAAGAGAGGAACAAGATTAACAAAGGCACCACCCTCGTTTTCTTCCTCGATTTGTCTCGAAATTGCAATTGTAAGAAATTCTCTAAATATTTTGATCTACTCATTTTGGTGTATTATTTCGGTGTTATAATGTTTGCACAACTTAGTATTGTCCAAATGTATGAGGAAAACATGATTTCATAGCCTAAAAACGAGTTAGATTTGGGTTTTGGGTTTGAAAACCACGACAGTCGCTGGGGACTGTCTGAGTGTTCATCTTTGCGACACAAGCCTTGTGTCGCATAAGATCCTTTATGTCGTATCTTGTGTCGTAGAAACCCACTTGTGTCGTACCTTTTGCGACACAATATTGTGTCGTACCTTATGTCGCAAATCCCATGCGACACAATCACTATGTCGCTGTTAAATCAGCATCGTACACTTATGCGACACAACCCTTGTGTCGCTAAGCTCTTGTGTCGCATTCTTATGCGACACAACCCTTGTGTCGCATACATGACCATTGTGTCACATGCTGTGTCGCTAAAAACAGAGAGTTTAAAACTCAATTTTACACTAAGTTTTGAGACCCAAAATTGACGCCCCATTTCACCCAAATTCGAGTCCAGATGCGTTTTTCACCAAAGCAATATAGTAGAAATGAAAATTTTCCAAGCTGACCTGGCAGCTCGACCCCAGCCAGGGGCTCTGCCCCTTGGACCCCGCTACCAGGGGCGCTGCCCCCGGACCCCCGTCATTAACGGGCTTCGCCCTTACCCTAGAGTCACGAGTAACAGTGTTACATCTAAATTTTCACACAAAGTGTTAAACTTGTATAACATCAAACACGAATGCGACATGACTTCTAAAACACTTTGGAACATGTTTTTCAAGAATAATGATAATATTATTATTACCAACAATCACCAACGGGCTGTACACATTTTCAAACACTTAAACAATCAACCAAATTGTAATCATTTGGACATTCTAGTTGGACAAACAACTACAAGGTAGTCTTATGAGATGCCTTCATATGTTTATAACCATCGCGTGTCGTGGACACCCTCAGGTTACAAGTCTTTGGACTTCGATTCCCGACTCATCAATCTCAGTTTATTAATATAAACTCTAAAGACTCAGGTGAGTCTCATAGCCCCTCTTTTACTATTTTTACTCAGGGGTGTGATATATTGCTTGTTTTAACGCGTGAACGCAAGTACAACTTTTACATGTACTACATGAGTTTTACACAACTAATCTTTTAAAGCCCTCCATCAGCATAGTTGTTAATACATTTGTAGCGTGAATATTAGTATATGGTACCATATAGGATTGACCCACCTCGTCCGGGTTAGCAAGCACTAACCGGGTAAACGGACGTACTAATATTTAAGGAAGACGGATGTTGATTAGGCATCCGTGGAGGCGAAAACGCTCAGGCTGTGTCCTGACCCACGAGTTAAGCTCAACTATGTGCTCATGGCTGTATACTGTTACCACTATCATTTGCTGGATGCAAATCAACTATTTAAATCTTGCGGTTCACACAACTTATTTGATACTCAAACCTGTGAGCTCACCAGCGTTAGCTGACCCATTTTAGCATGTATCGCAGGTACAAAGCAGTAGGCAGGATTGCCCCAGGAAACTATAGCTCGAGTCAGCATGCAGACAATAGAGATTTTCTTGCATTAATATATTTTGTAATAGTATTTATGTATTGAAATCTCTCATTTTAAACGAACACGAGCTATATGTAGCTTCAAACCTTGTAAACATTTAGCTATTAATACATTCTGTTAAAACGACGCATATAGAGTCGTTTACTATTAATCTCTGTTCTTTGAATATTGATTAGTAACACCCAAATCTTGCTTCCGCGAATCATTAAATTTGGGGGTGTTACAGAGTTGGAGAAGCAGAACTTGAGTTTGATAGCCAATGCTACCACCATTTCTGAGAAAGATAAGGAGATAGCAGATCTAAGGGGTCACCTTGCTCATGTTGAAAATCAGGTCCAGTCTTCAATTGGCAGGATATCTGAGTTGGAGGGTATGGTCACTGCATCCGAGGAGAGGAGGATCCAGGCAGAGGAGAGGGTTTTCAACTCAGAGCTAATTCGCGTTGATTGTATTAAGAAGGCCTTGGCTCATTTCTCTGAAGGTTTGACTAATAGTGAGGAGTTTTGGAACCCAGTTGCTCATGCCTTGTCATGTGCTGGGAGAAAATCTGGGCAAGAGATGTTGGCACTTCTTTCCTCGAAGTATCCGATAGAGGGCTTGAATATGGAAGAGTTGCCCGAGTTTGACTCCCAAGCTGGAGTTGACTATGATCTGGCCGTGTCTGCCTTGAATGATGCTCGCTTTCCTTTCCTCCAGAAGTTGCTCAATTCTGCTCATCTCCCGATTGATGACCTTCTCAAGATTCAACCCGATCAAGCTTCTATCAATCCTTCTGACAATTGATGTTTTGTGCTTTTAGCTTTATTGCCTGAAATGGGCTTTGGATTTTTGCTGCAGACAATATGTGTTTGGCTGGATGCCTTTATCCTTGTAAACATAACTGTGCTTTGGTCTGGCTGGACGCCTTTATCCACATAGACATAACTGTGTTTTGGTATGGCTGGACGCCTTTATCCACGTAGACGTAACTTTATAAAATGTGGTTGGACATCTTTATCCGATGCTTTTACTATGATTTGTGTGTTTTAATGCCAGTGTAATGGACATTTCGGGTTTTCGACCGAGTTCCTATCTTTATATGAGGCTTGTTCTTTGTATGACTTACATTTAGGTCAAATGCATACATGCCATTCATACATATATACACATATTTTTTTAGAAAACGGTTTCTATGGTTGCCATGTTCCATGGGTGTGTGTTTTGCAACCTTGGTCCGGACTTATATGCCCACAGTGTGGCATATTTTTGATTGAACTACGTTTCAATCCCTGTTGTGGGTTGCTATCCCATATACAGTGCTTAGAGTTTTCAAGAGTGTGGTTGCTCCGTATATTATTATTTTAGTTTTGCTGTGAGTGTCGTTATCCATATTGCATCAAACAATTTGTGGACACACGTTCATGTTTTGAAACCATAGAGAAGGAAATCTATCTCATTCATTAAAGTCAATAAAACTTTCGAATCGATTCTTACATGGCAAAACACGTGCCAGTAGTGAATTTAGTACATCTAAGTATTTATATGTAATACTTTCTCAAATTGGATGCATGCCAAATACGATCCAAGATTTTTCCTTTCGAGGTATGGAGTTTGTAAGATCCATTCTGGTATGCTTCGACCACTTTGTATGGTCCTTCCCAATTCTGGCCTAGCTTTCCATGATTTTCAGCTTTGCTGGCTTCGTTATTTCTGAGCACGTAATCCCCAACCTTGAAGGAAGTCTTGCGGACCTTCTGGTTGTAGTATTTCTCCATTTGTTTCTTGTACCCGGCCTCTCTTATTGCAGCAATCTCTCTTCTTTCTTCCAGAAGATCTAGGTTTTCTTTAAGATTTTGACTGTTGCTTTCTTCGGTGGAATGAAGGTAACGGTAAGAGGGCACACTTATCTCTGCCGGGAGTAATGCTTCTGTCCCGTAAGTAAGGCTGAATGGGGTCTCTCCGTTGCTCCTTTTCGGAGTGGTTCGGAGTGCCCAGAGTACGTTTGGTAATTCATCCACCCATCCGGCCTGATGTTTGCCGAGCCTCGTTTTTAGCCCTTTGACAATTTCCCTGTTCATGACCTCAACTTGTCCGTTGGCCTGTGGGTGGTAGACAGATGTGAATGATTGTTGTATTTGAAGCCCCTCACACCAACTTCTGAACGGATTTTCCGCGAATTGTTTTCCGTTGTCGCTTACTATTTCTTTTGGTACCCCGAATCTGCACACTATGTTGTCCCACACAAAGTTTACCACATGCTTTCCTGTGATTGTGGCCATAGGTTTAGCTTCTACCCATTTGGTGAAGTAGTCAACTGCTACTAGGAGGAATTTGACTCTGCCCGGAGCCAGTGGGAAAGGTCCCACGATGTCGATTCCCCGTTTGAGAAACGGCCAGGCAGACGTGACTGGTATTAGGTCGTGCTTGGGCTGCCTGGGTATAGTTGAGTGTATCTGGCAGGATTCGCTGTTTTGTAACTCCTTATGTACATCTTGGTGCATGGTGGGCCAGAAGTAACCTAGATTCTTTATTTTTATTACTACGGTTCTGGGTCCAGAATGGATTCCACACGACCCTTCATGTACCTCATGTACCACTCTTCTTGCCTCCTCTGGTCCTACACACCTCAACCATGGTTGGAGGTATGCTCTCTTGTATAGTATTCCATCATGGAACGTGTAACAAGGTGACTTGGCTTGTATTTTCCTGGCTTCTTGCTTGTTCTCTGGTAGGACTCCATGGCAAATGTATTCAACTAGGGGTTTCATCCAAGAGTTTCCTTCTTCATGTATATGTAGTACCTCTTCGTCTCCTTCCACCGAAATTTTGTGTAGTACTTCCACCAGCACCTCTTTTGTTAGGTATGCGAACTGCATGGATGCTAACTTACTCAGGGCGTCTGCCTTCTTGTTTTGATTTCTTCGGACGTGCTCTATGGTGAACTCTTTGAAACTCTTGACCCTTTGCTTTACTTTCTGTAGGTATTTAATCATCCTACTATCCTTTGCATTGAACTCTCCTTGGACCTGTTTTGCTACCAATTGTGAATCGACATACGCTTTCAAGTTCTCCACCTTCATTTGGATGGCTAGGTTTATTCCTGCCAATAGGGCTTCATATTCGGCTTCGTTATTTGAGGTTGGAAATTCAAACCTCAAGGCATAGGTAAATTCTTTCTTGTCAGGGTCGGTTAGGATTAATCCTGCCCCGGAACCTTCTGAGCTAGATGCTCCATCCGTATGGAGGGTCCAGGAATCCTTCTCCGGCGAACATTCCGCCTTGAGCTTCTAGGATCCTGCCTCATAGGTTATTTGGTTGGTACTTATTTCTACCATAAAATCCGTGAGGACTTGTCCTTTTATCGAGACGCGAGGTTGGAAGGTAATTTCGTGCTCTCCTAGTTCGATTGCCCACTTTGCAAGCCTTCCTGATTTTTCTGGCTTGGACAACACTTGTCGTAAGGGTTGATCAGTTATTACCACAATTTGGTGTGCCTGGAAGTATCTCCGTAGGCGTCTAGCAGCGTGTACTAATGCCAGCACAAGCTTTTCCATTGGTGGATAATTAACTTCTGGACCATGTAAAGCTTTGCTAATGAAGTAAACTGGGACTTGGGTCTTCTTTCTTTCTGCTAGGAGTACTTCGCTAATTGCTTCGTTGGCTGCCGAGAGGTACATGAACAACTTTTCTCCAGCCATAGGGGCGACGAGGGTTGGCAACTCTGCTAGTAGGTTTTTCATTTCTTGAAATGCACCTTCGGCTTCTTGTGTCCAGGAGAAAGCTTTTTTGTTGGTGCAATTTTTCAATGTTTTGAAGAATGGTAGTGATTTTTCGGCTGCCTTTGACAGGAATCGGCTAAGGGCGGCCAACCTTCCGTTTAGACATTGGACCTCCTTTAAGTTTTTTGGGGACTCCATTTCCCTGATTGCTTGTATTTTGGTTGGATTGGCCTTTATTCCTTTCGCCGTGATGAGGTGTCCCAGGAACTGTCCTTCTTCTACCTCGAATGTGCACTTTTTGGGGTTCAGCTTCATGTTGATTCCTGAGTTTCAAAGGTTTCTTTGATATCATTTAACATGTCATCTTCATTGTAGCTTTTTATGACCATATCATCGACGTAGGCTTCCAGGTTCCTACCGATTTGCTCCTGGAATGCTTTGTCTATCAGTCGTTGATATGTTGCCCCTGCATTCTTCAAACCAAATGGCATCTTTTGGTAGCAAAATATCCCAATATCTGTGTGGAAAGCTGTCTTATCTTCGTCTTTTTTTTCGATCTAGATCTGGTGGTACCCTTTGTATGCGTCTAAGAAACATTTGATTCTGAACCCGGAGAGGGATTCTACCTTCCAGTTGATTGCGGGTAGAGGATAGCAATCTTTTGGGCATGCCTTGTTCAAGTCTGTGTAATCCACACACATTCTCCACCCACAATCTGATTTTTTTACCATTACTGGGTTGGCAACCCAAGTCTGGTATTTGACCTCTTTAAGTATTCCTGCAGCTACGAGATCTCTTACCTGTTCACAAGCTTCTTTACTCCGTTCTGGTGCCAGGTGCCTTTTTTTTCTGTTGAACGGGGGTTTTGCTTAGGTGTACATTTAGTTGGTGTTCCGTGACTAGCTCTTTTCTTTCCCCGTTTGGTTCCTTAAAGGTAATCCGTCGTGGAACTCCAGTCATATCGGCAGGAGTCCAGGCAAACACATCTATATTTTCCCGGAGTAAGTTGACAAGCTTTATCTTTATTGCCTCCGGTAACTGGTTGCCGATGGCTACTTTTTTATCCGGGTGGAGATCATTAATGATTTCCCTCCGTTCTGACTCTTCGCAGGCGTATATGACTTTTTTCTGTTCATCCTCGTCTCCATAGTTTTTCTCCGATGTCTTCTTTATATTCCTTGTTGAGTATACAGTCGCTACACCATTTGGTGTTGGGAATTTCATGGCTCCGTGCACAGTGGATACTACCGCCCCGAGCAGACACATTGAGGGCCTCCCTAGGATAATGTTGTACGGGGATTGCGCTCGTATTATCATGAAGTCAAAAATCTCGGTCCTGACCTTAGGGTAGGATCCTAAAGTCATTCTTAAGCTAATCATTCCCAGCGGCCATGATACTTCTCCTGAGAATCCTATCAAGGGTCGTGCAACCTCCTTCCTAGTGGCCTGTATACCCAGAGGTAGCTGCCTGAAGCAATTTTCATACATAATGTCTGAGGCGCTTCCTCCATCCAAAAGTATCCTGTGCACTTTTCTGTTTGCTATTTCGGCAGAAATTATCACGGGAGCTTCTGATGGTATTATAGTTTGTATGGCGGGGAAGGAAATCTCTTCCTCCTCCCACAGTTCTACTACCTTGGATCTTCACTTTACTCCTATCATGGGTGAGCGTATCATAAGAATTTCCTCTTCCATGGGCTTTGGCTCATCCTCTTTCTTTTTCCAGCCTTTCTTCGCCCCACCGAAACTCTTTTTTCCGTCCCTTTCTTCATCTTTAGAATCTTTTACCAAATGGGCTAACTTGCCTATCTTTAAGGCTTTCCTTACTTCTGCCCGTAGTTCCCGGCAGAAATCCGTATTGTGCCCATAATCTTCATGGTATTCACAGTACCTACTCGTATTCCTGTCTTTAGCCTTTCCTTGGAGTTTTTGGGGAGCCTTAAACTCACTTGAGACCTTTTCTGTTAGCCAAATTTCTCTTGGGGTCTTAATCAACCCTGCCCAGAGATTCTTGCCCTGTTCTTTTTTTGAATAGGGAGAGTATTTATTTCTCTTGACAACCTATTGAAAGTTTCCCCCCTACCTTCATTTCTCCATTTGGAAGGTCTACCGTTATGACCCCCGTAGTCTCCTTCATTTTGCCTGCCCAAATTTCCTCCTTTCATAGCTGTTTCTTTTCCTCTCACATACGCGTAGACCTCATCCTGCAGCTCCTGGTAGGTCTCTGGTAGGATCCTTCCCAGTTCTGCCACGAGCATTTTGTTCCTCAATCCATGGATGAATCCGGATACTCTTTGATCTTCCTGTAGGCCTTCTATTTGTTCTGTCTCGTCAGAGTATCTTTCCATGAAGTTTTTCAATCCTTCACTTTCTCCTTGATAAATGTTGTGAGCCTCTAAATGTGTTTTTGTATACTTACGCTGTTTGATGAAATGATATAAAAATCTTGTTTCCAATTCATCAAAACTTCCAATGCTTCCTGGGGGTAACTTATCATACCAGGCTCTAGCGGTTCCCGCTAAGGTCATTGAGAACATGTGCAGGTGATTGGCATTGTCCATTTTTTAATTTTTTCTGCCCTTCAGAATGCTCTCAAATGATCTTCTGGATCTGTTACCCCTGTGTACTCTTTGATGTTTGATGGGAGCTCCAGGCCGTCAGGCATCCCATAATGTTCGATCCATGGTGCCAATGGGGATTGCTTTTTCTTGATGAACGAGTGGACCCTGGATCGTGTCGATCTAGGATTATCATAATGTTCCCCTCCTATTTATGGATAAGCCGGATTATATCCACCATAAGGGAAATTTATCCATCCTCCATACTGAGGAGAATAAACAAAATGACCTCCTGGCTGGGGGTTATACGTCCCCGGGTTCATGAATCCTGCAGGGATTTGACCTCCTGCCGGAGGGTAGTATCCAAACAAATTAAATTGTCCTTGTGCCCCTTGGTGATTGCTAATGTCGGTCATTACCTGCGCGTTTTTAAAAACAGCTCGGGGCATAGCATTCTGATTCAGGGATGTGGCCGGAGCATTTCCTGCGGGAATCATGTGGGTTGTCGTATTTTTCAGGTGTTGGTTCAGTAGGGGTGGTAGGTTTTGATTCTGAGCCATCCCTGGATGTGGTCCGAAGTATGGCTGATTTGCCCAGAGGTTGTTATGAGTCGTCTGAAAACCTCCAGGCTGAGTTTGGTAGGAGGTTTGCGCACTTACACTTGTTTGTACGTTTGATACTTGTTGATTTATGCTTAATGTGTTTAGTGGCATCGAGGAATTTACTTGGATTTGACTTCCGGGCTGACGTGCGTTCAGCTTTTGGTTGACTGGCTGTACTTGGTCTTTCCATTTCAATTTCCTCGTCGACGTCATCATCTTCCTCCTCCATATTTAATCGAGACCTCACGCTTTCCAGGTTCATTTCCTTGATATGCTTTGTGATCAAAGGCTCCAAACATTTCATAATCGCTTCATTACTTACCCCAGGTATAAGGCTTTCCGGATTTCGTTCTTCCAAAACGTGTTCTGACGTCATGAGACTTGTTGTGGATCTAGTGTTGGATAGGGGTGTGAAACCTGGTGGTGGCGTCAGGATATCGTCGTTGCCACCTCCAAACGTTGGTAACGTCATTACCGTAGTCTTCTTGAAATAACTTTCGCTTTTTGCTAAACTAGGATTGATGGACTTCTGAGAAAATTAACCGTTATAAACAACTACAGTGTTTGCTTAGATTAACTACGATCTGTCCCACTGGGCGTGCCAATTGTTTGTACGATCAGCTCATACACACTTAAGATTCCATAACCTAGCTCAATTCAGGATATCGTCGTTGCCACCTCCAAACGTTGGTAACGTCATTACCGTAGTCTTCTTGAAATAACTTTCGCTTTTTGCTAAACTAGGATTGATGGACTTCTGAGAAAATTAACCATTATAAACAACTACAGTGTTTGCTTAGATTAACTACGATCTGTCCCACTGGGCGTGCCAATTGTTTGTACGATCAGCTCATACACACTTAAGATTTCATAACCTAGCTCAAAAATACCAGAAATCTGCAAAATAATAACACACTAAGTTAGGTGAAATACGGGGAAGGTCCCCGTAATTCACCTCCGGCGTGAGAATAAGAATCCATGGTTTGGTGATACGAATTTTTAAGGAAGTGTGGTGAATGATTATATTTTTTAGAGTGTAGAAGATAACCTCTCAATGAAGAAGATGAGCTCCTATTTATACTTGTTTCCTTCTTCATTTCCAAGTTATTACATATCGAGTGGATGTCGTCCATTCTGCACACCGCTTCCAAACTTGATCTCAGCCATTTATCTTGATTTTGTGAATATCCTTCATGGTCCCCACGAAGATACGCTGCGCCCGTAGGTCTCTCAGCATATCCCTCCGGGCGTATGGGTGTAATACGTTGTATTGCTAGCGAATTCCCTTTCGGTAACATATACCACTGGGTATACGTTTTACGCTACCAATGTTCTTTTTGTCTTCGTGGCAGTTTTTCCTAGAAGGAAAAAGGTGGTTACACCATTAACCATCATCACTACCATGCTGGCCGTCACCACCATGCTCGTCGTCTTCATCACCGGTGATGTAGCCGAAAAACGTGTTGTTAAATGAACAAGATGAACCTCTATCACCATTAATTTCTGCTCGTTTTCTTTTTCTTCCCATTTCCCTGAATGTTATTCGAATTTTGGAATATCGTTTTTTTCGAAAAAAACCGGTTAAAACCGGTTTTCTAAAATAACCGGTTAAAAAACCGGAAAAAAACCGGTTGACTCGTAAACCTAAAATTGATCCAAACTGGTTCGGGCTCCAAAAAACCTGTTTTTGAAAAAACCGGTTTCGGTTATTCGTCCGGTTTAATATAAAATCGGTTTTCGATTTGCACCTCTAATGGTTTCACATTAATGATACTGATTTGTTTAATTATAAAAAAGAGTTATTTTCAAGTAGTAATTGCATATAATAGCTATTAAAGAGTTACTATATATAGTTGCCATTTGTCAATTTAATCTATTTTTTTCAAATTTGCAAGGGTACTTTTGATATTTCGCATATACCCTAAGGACAAATATGTCAAACCCTTTATAAGGGTTATAGATTTGCATCCGCTCCTAAATATATGTACTATAACCGTATAACATCAATGATTTTGTATTAAATTTATTGCAACATTAAACTTTGCACCAAACATATAATGTTTCATTTTAGTCACTATGTATAAAATGTTGTTATTATTCAAGTACAAAACATGAAAAAACTTATTTATTTATATGATTATTTTTAGATTATGTAATTTGTTCATTGAAACAATAAAAGATAATTTTCAAATATTATGAGAATTAAACATTGATTTATGAAAAAAAACTAATGTAATTGAAACTTTATAAAGTAAACAAATAAAATATATATTTAAGTTAATAGTTTGAAAGGTTAGTTGATCGTAAAAATAATGAATTGAAGTAATGTAATGTAATTATAGTTTGAGGGCAATATGTAAATGTTGAAAGTGGTTATAGTGCAGAAATTTTGTGCATACGTTGGAGATGAAACACGTTTATTGCAAGCAAGGATTCCTTTATGACACTAAATTTAGTGTAATGTGTAATGCATACGATTCCCTAAAGGATGAGCACACAACCAATTGGTACGGTTTTTCAATGGCACAAGAGTAAGTATCGTATACTGGATCGTTAAGCCGTACTCGTATGCTACCGAATATGGTTTGGGAATTCGGTACGGGTTCTCATCCATAGTCTAGTTAACTAGTTATAATTTAATAAATTGAATTATTAGCTAATAATTGAAAAAGAAAAGTGCATGTAAGAGTTTAGATTACAGTTAGTTGATCGAAAAATTTGGCGTCAAATTTAACGTATATTTTGAAAATGAAAAATATCTTACATAAACATATTCTTTAAATATCTACTCCGTATCTGTACATCCAAATTCTTTAACAATGCACATTTTTTTTATACCTATAAGAGTATATTGCATGAATGGTCCATATGATTTATATACATTATTACCGTTAGTTTCTATATTTTGATTGTTGAATTGACAGTATAAAAATTCAAAAGTTGTTATAAGCTCAGTGCCTACCCTACCTAAAATGACTAATATACACTCGTCTCAACAAGCAAAATAAATAGTATCACGAAGGGGGTATTTTAGTCATTTTACTTAAAGGGGACTAAGCAAGTAATAACTTTTGAGCTTTTAGACGGTCTGTAACTAACGATAGAAAATGAACTTACATACACTATTCATGCAATTTACTCTATATATAATGTGTGTGTTTAATTGGCGGTTTTTTAATCATATATCCTAGATCAAAAATATTAAAATAAAATAGTTTGGGCTCTTTTGAGCCTAAGACAATTATAAGTTGGGCTTTTTTGGCGTTAGAAGTTGGACTCGTGAAGGTTAATAAGACATAAACATATGTACAAGTCCATTTGCTTTTTAGTGAAAACTTTTTACAATTATATGATCCAAGTATGAAGTATCATGCAGCGAGGCTGTTAGTTGAAACTTTAGTTGTGATTACACCGTGGTTACTAACCAATTTTTATTGGGTTGTTGCTAATTGCTGAATGAAAACCAAATTTAGTTGGTTAATATATGCTCTTCAACTATAATTATACTTATTAGTTGACGGTTTACAGTGGGAATTTATGTTTCTTAGGAAAGTTGAGTTCTTAACTACGGAGTATAACTCAAGGAAGGTGATAAATAAACCAAACAAATTTATTTAAATACCAAAATTATGGTATGATATAGTTGTACTGTGAGCTGTAGACTTAGTTATACAATGTGTTTTATTAAACATCTTTTGTGTTGTATTAAACACTTTTTGTGTTGTATTCATCAACTCCCATAACCCAAAGGTTGTGGTTAGTGGGCCACCATGGGCGGACCTATGTGGTTGTACAGGGTAGCACGTGTTAGTGATCAAAACTTTATACATAGTGTAAAAAAGTTATTTTTTTTTCTTATTATAGTTGAAGTGCTACTAGTGAAATTTTGAAGTGCTACTAGTGAAATTTTGTAAGTGCAACCGGTCTTCAAATTTAATAACTATACTATATCTCCTTTTTATATAAAAAGAATAGCCCAATAATATAATAAGCAAAAACGCCTTTTAAGTTTAAATCACCCTATACGTACTTAATAAAAAAAATACTTTTAATCCCATCTATAAGCAATCACTATTTCCTTACTTAGTGTCTTTCAAGTTTTAACTCAAAATTCAAAAAGTCAAAATATTCAATTCTACAAAAACCATCAGACTTCTCGACGCAAAACACATACGAGGTTTTCATTATTTTGAAATTGAAATTCGTGTAAAGTTTCAAGAATTTGCAAGCGGCTTCCTTCGTAAGAGGAACTAAACGAGCATGACAAGAGTTTAGAAAAACTGGATTCACAATATTTTTGAAAAAAGTGTGTTCTTTTTTGTTAAAAACATGATCTTCTGATGACGAAAATGACGGATAATTAAGTACGTTGATCCACAAATCAAAGGACCAATCACTAATCAATATCATTTTGAGGTTGAGATTTTCAACACGGTTTTGGATATGCAATTTCAAGAGTTTGTTGATCGTTTTAGTGAGGTAGATACAAAAGTGCTTGAATATATGATGGCTTCAAGTCCATGTGATTCATTCTCACGCATCAAAGTTAGTAAACCTTAGTGATATGTATCCAAATAATTTTAGTGACGATGATAATGGTCTCTTATGTATCAAGATGAGGTTTTCTATCAGATTATAAGTGGTAGTGAGTGGTTTGCTAACTTGAATAGTATAGCCGACCTTGCTCATTTGATGGTGGAAACAGGAATGCATCTATCTTTTCGTGTAATCTATCGCTTACTTAAATTAATTTTGATTTTGCTCGTAGCAACTCCGATTGTTGAAACAAGTTATCTAAAATGAAGCTTCTGAAGACACATTTGCGGAATCGAATGAGAAATAATTATTTGAATAATGCTATGGTTTGGTCAATAGAGAAAGAAGCACTTGACAATGTTATAACCGAAGTTATAATTGACCGTTTGCAACATCTAGGCGAATGTTGATGATAACTATAAGGTGTTATTTGTTAGTTTGTGTGTGTGTGTTTTTGTTGTTGATATCACAACATTTTCATTGTAGTCGTACTTTTAATTAACATCGCATTTTAGATGTCATAAATTTTGTTGAAATCGTATGATTATAACGGTTTATGTTTTATTTATTACTTATGGAAAAAAAATTTGTGCTACCCCTGAGATCTTATCATGATTTTGCCCTTCTGGGCCAGAGTTTGTAACACCCGTCAAATTAGGACTATTATTAGTACCTAATCATAAGTGTAAATACATGTAATTAAGATTAATTATATTTGTCATTATGTGTATTGATATTTTAATATATGTACACACGTACGCGATTTGATTAAATCGTGCATTTTCATATCGGGCGGATCCCGATACAATACTATGGACGTTGGTGAAACAAAATGTTAAATAATGAACATTTACATAATAAACACAAAAATTCACAAACGTTAGGTTAATATTTCGCTATAGACGATTCAAACACTACGAAGTAACATAAATCCGACAAAACCCGCAAATTAACTTTAACCGACAACGATAAATTACACGAGCACAAGGAAGACAATTCACGAGCCCAACCTACTAGTGGGTCGGACTCACCCAGCCCAGAGGGCCCACGGGTTAGCCCAAACCCAACCCTAAGACACTTTCCCCCTAATTCCCTCTCATTTCTGACAAAATCAACACACACACACACACCCTCTCACTTTCTCTCTGCATTCTCTGCCCTCTCCCTCTAAAAACGACAGCCACCACCACCACTCTCCTCCTCCATCTCTTCCAAGAACCACCACCAAAAATCACCACCATCTAGCACCATCTTAGCCGTTTTTACAAGCACGAAGTCAAGAAGGACAGCAGCAGCACCTTTCCACTCCCTTCGGCTTTGAATCTACATTTCCTTGGTAAAAATCTCTAAATCCTTGCTCATACTACTTGGATAACATATATAAACATGCTAGTAATTCGTATCTACTGATTATGTCCAAAATGTAAACCAAAAACCAAAGAACAAAGTGAAAAACCGTTGGACCATGACATTATCCACTGGACAAAATTTTAGGTCGACTTAGATCGACGATGTCTGACCCATAACTTAACGAAATCTCATGTTTCTTGACTCTAAAATGAAGCTCATCGAGTCTAGTTTCCAAAACCGTAAACCTCATATTTTTCTGAAGTGTATAGCTATTTTAACAAATGGATACAAAAGTACATGTACAGTCTGTGAATCCTGACAGGAAAATGGGCCAAAAAGAACAGGTCATATCTCGAAGAATACACAACAAAAATCGATAAAACCAGTTGGAAAAGTTAGATAATTTCGTTAGCTTTAATTCCCTTATTTACTAATCTGGTGAAGTTTAGTAAAACTTTAGTTATGAATTTTCAAATTAACACATGTCACCAAACTCACATGTTTGACACCCGACACTTCCCAAATTTTTATCTCGAATTCTGTTTATCCATTTCACATGTAAAAAAATGATTTAGAAAGTTAAGACGTAGGGGAACATCATATAAAAATTCCATGAATTTTAGCTAAGTGTTACTTAGTCAAATAATTAAATGAATTCGAGTGAAAAACGTGACTGCACAAAACTTTCTGTCCGTGACTAAACTAAATCCGTGAATCCTTATTTTCGCAAAAGCGTGTTGTCCGTGAATACCAAATTCCGTGAATAACCTCATTGTCGAACCATTCCGTGAATAAACTCTATTGTCGCAAAACACAATCCGTGAATTATCTATTCACGCATAAACAGGAATCCGTGAATCATCTATTCACGCCTAAACAGGAACCCGTGAATATCATTCACGTATAATATCATTATCGCATAAACACTATCTGTGAATACTCTTATTGTCGGATCAAAGAAGATTTAATAAAACTCACACTACCGTATGAGCATTGTCGGACAATTAACACTTAGACAAAACACTATTATCGCAAGTATTGTCGGAATCAATAAACCACGAAAACTCTTAATATCGGGTAGATAATCACGGACAAATGTATATACATTACCTTCAAATGGCTAATGTCGAATAGGTAATCACGTATATATATATATATATATATATATATATATATATATATATATATAGATATACGAATATTCATACGGTCGCATACATTATTATGCAACCAATACGTATATACTTACCGCTATAAGAAACCTTACGGAAAATTTTACGAATAAAACTAAACGGATCACCAACGGGCCGTATACACTTTCAAACACAAACCAAATATATTTGGACATAACTAGTGGGATGAACACTAGCATGGATGGTCTTACGAGACATCTACTTATATAACCTTATATGTCTAGGACATTAGAAGGTTACGGGTTCGGAGAACCTACTCACTGTTAGCACTCGACTCACGTTTATTGACATAAACGCAAAGGCTCAGGTGAGTCTCATAGCCCCTCTTTACTGTTTTTACCCAGGGGTGGGATTACATGCTCGATTTTGTTTTACATATGAACACAAGTACAAAACCTCGATATATTGATTGCATGAGTTGTTTTATCTAATCATGAAGTCCCTTACAACATAGTTTGTTTATATTGCGATAGCGTGAATGTTAGTGTATGGTACCATATGGGATTGACAATCCCCGTCCGGGGTAGTCGCGCTACCACGACTGCGGTCGAAAGGACGCATTTTCATTTGTTCATACATGTGTAGATTAGGCACATGCCGGGGGCAAACTCGATCAGGTCCTTGAATGTGAATCCTGGCACACTCAGTTAAGTTCAAACTATGTGCTCATGGCAATAATATACACTCATATTTTATTTGCATGTTTGCAAATCACTAAACTAAATCTTGTGGTTCATAACTTGGATTTCATCGATTTACACCTATGAGCTCACCAGCTTTCTAGCTGACCTTTTAGCATGTATTCTCAGGTGCCCAACAGAAGTAGATCTGCTCAGGATATTTTAGCTCGAGTCGCATTCAGATTTCAGAAGATTCACATGCATTTCTATATTTTGTACAATTAGATATGCCTTAGAATCTTTTACATTTAGCTATGAGCTTTTGTAACAAGAACAACAATGTAAAACTTTTATATTATCTATGTAATGGTTTTAAATGACGCATTTAGAGTCGTTCACTTTATCCTATGTGCTTTGTTATTGATTAGTAACACCCAAATCTTGCTTCCGCTAAACAATAAATTTGGGGGTGTTACAGATTGGTATCAGAGCCTAAGGTTATAGTGAACTAGGTTGCATTTAGTGAGCCTAGACTATGACCGTTAGGCAGTATTCCTCATTAGGTATGATTAGGTTTAGTGACTGCATTGTATTAGTTTAATTTAACATAGCCTGATCAACTATGTACAATTAAAAGAGTATGATGTGAAATCTGAAAGGAATCATGACTGAACAGGATACACTAGCTGACTCTGACCACGAGAGAAACCGGGACTCAAACTTGTCCGTGTTAGACACCCTAGGCTATTATGTGATATAAATATATATATATATATACATGGATAGGCCTCGTTCTCACTCTACGTCTTAGGCTATATTATATATGTATTATATGAATATAGGCCTCACTTCTTTTTCGAAACGCTTTGTCTCAGAATGGAAAACTCATCACACAATTCATCACACACTCAATCTGGGTCGCAGAATCCGAGGTTAGCTAGGAGGAATAACAGGTTGCCTCGAGCTGGCCCGTATCCAAACAACCTCACTCTGTCGGCCTTGGCCGCTAGGCTAGACCGTCAGGAACAACAACTCCGCACCATGGATGTCATCTTGCAGGAAACTAACGAAAACTGGAGATTCACAGCACTCGAACGTATCAACCAAGTCGCCGAAGATCACGAAAACACTGTTAACAATATGAACGTACTCTACAACCAAGTGGTGGAGTCAGGGGTGGAAAATGGACTCTTACGGCACAGAGTGGAGCAATATGAACAACGCTTGCAAGAAGCCGAAGAATACTCAAGGATGCTGGTACAACGCCTGACAAACCAGCAGACTTGCCACCATTGTGGACCGACTTGTCACCCTAATGGAAAGGATAGACTTGCGTTAGAACTAGGGTGACCATCATCTTGTGATCTATATCTATCTATGTAAAACTCTTATCATTCGAACCGGATGTAACAATTCCCAGTACCTTTTGTACTCCCCATATTATGTAGTCCTTTGTAAAACTCTTAAGTCATGACTCCCGAGGCTCTAATTAGAGATTTTCTATAATCGTTCAGCTTCGTGTTATGTATTGACAGTTTATTCCACTGTTTCTACTTTATGATTATTTCTTACAATGTTGCATATTATCGCTTGAATATGTGTACATCCTTCGAGCTTATTATCTTAGTAATCTTTCTCATGTACCTTTCATTTATCTTTTGAAGAAATATGCCGCCAAAGAAGAAGAGTTACAGTGATGCTGAGCTTGCTGCCATAGTATCCCGAGCTGTGGCCGAAGCCCTAGCCACTCGAGACTCCCCTCAAAACTCAAGCAGGAATACTGAGACTCCCGAAGTCACACCTGTTGTCAAACCTTGTTCCTACAAGGACTTCCTCAGCTTCAAACCGCTGAACTTCAAGGGCACGGAAGGTGCCATCGGTCTAATCAGATGGATCGAGAGGACCGAGTCTGTCTTCGGCCTGTGCAACTGCACGGAAGACAACAAGGTCAAATTTGCTGCTTACACCTTTCAAGAAGGTGCTCTAACCTGGTGGAACACTCATGCCAGTTCTATGGGGATCGAGGTAGCTAACCAACTTCCCTGGGCAGTGCTGAAGAAAATGCTAAGGGATGAATACTGTCCCACTGAAGAACTCCACAGGTTGGAGGAAGAATTCTGGCACTTGACTGTGCAAGGTAACGACATTGCTGGATACACCACAAAATTCCAGCAACTTGCTCTCCTATGTCCGAGTTTGGTCGACACGGACGAAAAACGCATCAAGAAGTACATCCGCGGCCTTCCCAAGAGCATTCAGGGAAATGTCGCCTCATCAAGGCCAACCACCATCCACAGTGCCATTCGACTGGCACATGAACTCATGGCGATGATTGTCAGCCGTGAAACATCAACTACTTCCTCTAACAACAAGAGGAAATGATCTGAAAACCCTAACAACCCACCAACCTTCAAGAAGTCCGAAACTGTCAGGGCTTACTCCTCTGGAACTGGGGAAAAGAAGGGTTACACTGGGAGCAAACCTCATTGCTCGAAGTGTGACCGTCATCACGAAGGTCATTGCAGTACTCCTTGCAACAACTGCAAGAGGTACGGGCATTCTAGCAAGGACTGCCGAGCCCCTAGAACCAACAACAACACCAGCAACAACAATAACAATCACAACAACAACTGCAACAACAACAACTCCAACCAACCCAGAGCCTGCTTTGAATGCGGTCTCACCGGGCACTTCAGAAATGACTGCCCGAAATTGAAGAATGGAAACAATAACAACAACAATGCAAGGGGAAGAGCCTTTGCTCTGAATTCGGGAGATGCCCGTCAAGACCCGAACGTGGTCACGGGTATGTTCCTCCTCAACAATCTTACTGCCTCTGTTCTTTTTGATACCGGTGCTAATACAAGTTTTATTTCCCATGAATTTTGCCCACTACTTGACATCATTCCTGTTGCATTAAACGAAAAGTATATTGTTGAATTAGCTAATGGTAAACTCATTGAGACCAACAGTGTGATACCCAATTGCACTCTAAACCTCGCCGAAGAACTTTTCTCTATTGACCTTATACCCGTCGAGATCGGAAGCTTTGACATCATTGTCGGAATGGACTGGTTGTCCAAACACCGAGCTGAGATCGTTTGTTTTGAAAAAGTCGTCCGTATTCCCCTCGCTGCTGGTAGAACCTTAGTCATACAAGGGGAGACCAGCAGAATGGGACTGAACATCATCTCTTGTCTGAAAACCCGAAAGTTTCTCAGAAAGGGGTATCCTGCCATCCTCGCACACATCACAGAGAAAAAGTCAGAAGATAAACAACTTGAGGATGTACCAATCGTTAGAGACTTTCCCGAAGTCTTTCCAGAAGAACTACCTGGTCTACCTCCGACTAGACAGGTTGAGTTCTCAATCGATCTTGTGCCGGGTGCCGCACCAATAGCCCGAGCACCTTACCGCTTAGCCCCATCTAAACTTCAGGAGCTTTCTACCCAGCTACAGGAGCTCCTGGATCGAGGATTCATTAGGCCGAGTTCTTCACCTTGGGGAGCTCCGGTCTTATTCGTGAAAAAGAAAGACGGTTCCTTCCGAATGTGTATCGACTACCGAGAGTTGAACAAATTGACCGTCAAAAACAGATATCCACTCCCTCGTATCGATGACCTATTTGACCAACTGCAGGGGTCGAGTATTTATTCAAAGATTGACCTTCGGTCAGGTTATCATCAACTTCGAGTTCGCAACACCGATATCCTGAAGACAGCTTTTCGAACTCGCTACGGGCATTACGAATTCCAAGTGATGCCATCCGGCTTAACCAACGCACCGGCGGTATTCATGGATCTGATGAATCGGGTGTGCAAACCTTATCTTGACAAATTCGTCATTGTCTTCATCGATGACATCCTCATATACTCGCGAAACGAGCAAGAACATGCGCAACATCTCAAAACCATTCTAGAATTACTCAGACACGAGGAGTTATATGCTAAATTCTCCAAGTGTGAATTCTGGATAGAATCCGTTCAATTCCTTGGACATGTTGTCAATAGTCAAGGAATCCATGTCGATCCATCAAAAATAGAAGCCATCAAAAACTGGCAAGCGCCAACCACTTCCACCGAGGTACGCCAATTCTTGGGATTGGCCGGATACTATCGACGATTCATTGAGAATTTCTCCAAAATAGCTCAACCTCTCACGACACTGACTGAGAAGGACAAGAAGTTCAATTGGACTGATAAACAGGAGTCAGCATTCCAGCTATTGAAACTCAAGTTTTGCAGTGCCTCGATTCTATCTCTACCCGAAGGCACCGATGACTTCGTGGTATACTGTGACGCTTCTCATCAAGGTCTCGGTTGCGTACTGATGCAACGAGACAAAGTTATCGCTTATGCTTCGCGGCAACTCAAAACTCATGAAAAGAACTACACCACCCACGATCTCGAATTAGGAGCTGTTGTCTTTGCTCTCAAAATCTGGAGGCATTACCTCTACGGCACTAAGTGCACACTCTTTACCGACCATAAAAGCCTCCAGCACATCTTTGACCAAAAGGATCTCAACATGAGACAACGTCGGTGGGTCGAATTACTCACTGATTATGACTGCGAGATCCATTACCATCCTGGCAAGGCAAATGTTGTTGCCGATGCCCTCAGCCGTAAGGAGCGTGTAAAACCAGTTCGAGTCCGAGCTCTCAGTATGACAATTCATAATGACCTCACCATTCAGATTCACGCTGCCCAACTCGAAGCTTTGAAACCCGAGAATGTTAAGAATGAAGCCTTGCGAGGCATGGATAAGCAATTTGAAATCAAGCCTAATGGAGTTAGATACTTCGTGGACCGAATCTGGTTACCCGCCTTTGGAGACCTGCGAGACTTAGTGATGGATGAAGCTCATAAGTCCAAATATTCTATCCATCCTGGATCCGATAAAATGTATCACGGCATCAAGGAATTCTATTGGTGGCCGAACATGAAAGCTGAAATTGCCGGCTATGTCAGCAAGTGCCTTACCTGTTCCAAGGTCAAGGTTGAACATCAAAAACCTTCCGGATTGCTCCAACAACCCAGTATTCCCGAGTGGAAATGGCAGCAAATCACTATGGACTTCATAACTAAGTTGCCAAAGTCACCGAGCGGTTGCAATACCATTTGGGTGATCGTCGATCGTCTCACTAAATCCGCTCACTTCCTTGCAATCAAGGAAACCGATAAAATGGAGCGCCTTTCGCAATTCTATGTCAAGGAGATCGTTACCCGACACGGTGTCCCAATCTCAATTATCTCCGACAGAGACGCTCGTTTCACATCTCACTTTTGGCAATCACTTCAGAAATCATTGGGTACTCGTCTCGATATGAGTACCGCATACCACCCTCAAACTGATGGCCAAAGTGAATGAAGCATACAGACACTGGAAGATATGCTACGAGCTTGCGTAGTTGATTTCGGTGCCAACTGGGAAAGACATCTGCCATTGTGCGAGTTTTCCTACAATAACAGCTATCACGCCAGCATAAAGGCAGCACCCTTCGAGGCACTGTACGGTCGTAAGTGCCGATCACCGATTTGCTGGACCGAAGTGGGAGACAGCCAACTCACTGGTCCCGAACTCATACACGAAACCACAGAGAAAATCTCTGAAATTCAGAACCGACTCAAAGCCGCCCGTGATCGTCAGAAAAGTTATGCTGACGTGAGACGCAAACCACTCGAGTTCCAGGTTGGGGATCGAGTACTCTTGAAAGTATCGCCTTGGAAAGGCGTGATTCGTTTTGGCAAACGCGGGAAGTTAAACCCCAGATACATTGGACCCTTTGAGATCCTCGAAAGGATTGGTCCCGTGGCTTATCGATTGCAACTGCCGTCCGAACTCAGCAGTGTGCACCCTACTTTTCACATTTCAAATTTAAAGAAATGTCTGTCTGATGAGACACTTATCATCCCCCTTGAAGAGATTCGCGTCAACGAAAAGCTTCACTTTGTTGAAGAACCTGTTGAAATCATGGATCGTGAGGTCAAACAACTTAAACAAAGTCGTATTCCCATCGTTAGAGTCTGGTGGAATTCGCGGCGTGGTCCGGAATTCACTTGGGAACGGGAAGACCAAATGCGACTCAAGTACCCACAGTTATTCACCGACTCCCCTCATGCCACGACTCCGAACTAAATTTCGGGACGAAATTCCTTTAACAAGGGGAGAATGTAACACCCGTCAAATTAGGACTATTATTAGTACCTAATCATAAGTGTAAATACATGTAATTAAGATTAATTATATGTGTCATTATGTGTATTGATATTTTAATATATGTACACACGTACGCGATTTGATTAAATCGTGCATTTTCATATCGGGCGGATCCCGATACAATACTATGAACGTTGGTGAAACAAAATGTTAAATAATGAACATTTACATAATAAACACAAAAATTCACAAACGTTAGGTTAATATTTCGCTATAGACGATTCAAACACTACGAAGTAACATAAATCCGACAAAACCCGCAAATTAACTTTAACCGACAACGATAAATTACACGAGCACAAGGAAGACAATTCACGAGCCCAACCTACTAGTGGGTCGGACTCACCCAGCCCAGAGGGCCCACGGGTTAGCCCAAACCCAACCCTAAGACACTTTCCCCCTAATTCCCTCTCATTTCTGACAAAATCAACACACACACACACACCCTCTCACTTTCTCTCTGCATTCTCTGCCCTCTCCCTCTAAAAACGACAGCCACCACCACCACTCTCCTCCTCCATCTCTTCCAAGAACCACCACCAAAAATCACCACCATCTAGCACCATCTTAGCCGTTTTTACAAGCACGAAGTCAAGAAGGACAGCAGCAGCACCTTTCCACTCCCTTCGGCTTTGAATCTACATTTCCTTGGTAAAAATCTCTAAATCCTTGCTCATACTACTTGGATAACATATATAAACATGCTAGTAATTCGTATCTACTGATTATGTCCAAAATGTAAACCAAAAACCAAAGAACAAAGTGAAAAACCGTTGGACCATGACATTATCCACTGGACAAAATTTTAGGTCGACTTAGATCGACGATGTCTGACCCATAACTTAATGAAATCTCATGTTTCTTGGCTCTAAAATGAAGCTCATCGAGTCTAGTTTCCAAAACCGTAAACCTCATATTTTTCTGAAGTGTATAGCTATTTTAACAAATGGATACAAAAGTACATGTACAGTCTGTGAATCCTGACAGGAAAATGGGCCAAAAAGAACTGGTCATATCTCGAAGAATACACAACAAAAATAGATAAAACCAGTTGGAAAAGTTAGATAATTTCGTTAGCTTTAATTCCCTTATTTACTCATCTGGTGAAGTTTAGTAAAACTTTAGTTATGAATTTTCAAATGAACACATGTCACCAAACTCACATGTTTGACACCCGACACTTCCCAAATTTTTATCTCGAATTCTGTTTATCCATTTCACATGTAAAAATATGATTTAGAAAGTTAATACGTAGGGGAACATCATATAAAAATTCCATAAATTTTAGCTAAGTTTTACTTAGTCAAATAATTAAATGAATTCGAGTGAAAAACGTGACTGCACAAAACTTTCTGTCCGTGACTAAACTAAATCCGTGAATCCTTATTTTCGCAAAAGCGTGTTGTCCGTGAATACCAAATTCCGTGAATAACCTCATTGTCGAACCATTCCGTGAATAAACTCTATTGTCGCAAAACACAATCCGTGAATTATCTATTCACGCATAAACAGGAATCCGTGAATCATCTATTCACGCCTAAACAGGAACCCGTGAATATCATTCACGTATAATATCATTATCGCATAAACACTATCTGTGAATACTCTTATTGTCGGATCAAAGAAGATTTAATAAAACTCACACTACCGTATGAGCATTGTCGGACAATTAACACTTAGACAAAACACTATTATCGCAAGTATTGTCGGAATCAATAAACCACGAAAACTCTTAATATCGGGTAGATAATCACGGACAAATGTATATACATTACCTTCAAATGGCTAATGTCGAATAGGTAATCACGTATATATATATATATATATATATATATATATATATATATATATAGATATACGAATATTCATACGGTCGCATACATTATTATGCAACCAATACGTATATACTTACAGCTATAAGAAACCTTACGGAAAATTTTGCGAATAAAACTAAACGGATCACCAACGGGCCGTATACACTTTCAAACACAAACCAAATATATTTGGACATAACTAGTGGGATGAACACTAGCATGGATGGTCTTACGAGACATCTACTTATATAACCTTATATGTCTAGGACATTAGAAGGTTACGGGTTTCGGAGAACCTACTCACTGTTAGCACTCGACTCACGTTTATTGACATAAACGCAAAGGCTCAGGTGAGTCTCATAGCCCCTCTTTACTGTTTTTACCCAGGGGTGGGATTACATGCTCGATTTTGTTTTACATATGAACACAAGTACAAAACCTCGATATATTGATTGCATGAGTTGTTTTATCTAATCATGAAGTCCCTCACAACATAGTTTGTTTATATTGCGATAGCGTGAATGTTAGTGTATGGTACCATATGGGATTGACAATCCCCGTCCGGGGTAGTCGCGCTACCACGACTGCGATCGAACGGACGCATTTTCATTTGTTCATACATGTGTAGATTAGGCACATGCCGGGGGCAAACTCGATCAGGTCCTTGAATGTGAATCCTGGCACACTCAGTTAAGTTCAAACTATGTGCTCATGGCAATAATATACACTCATATTTTATTTGCATGTTTGCAAATCACTAAACTAAATCTTGTGGTTCATAACTTGGATTTCATCGATTTACACCTGTGAGCTCACCAGCTTTCTAGCTGACCTTTTAGCATGTATTCTCAGGTGCCCAACAGAAGTAGATCTGCTCAGGATATTTTAGCTCGAGTCGCATTCAGATTTCAGAAGATTCACATGCATTTCTATATTTTGTACAATTAGATATGTCTTAGAATCTTTTACATTTAGCTATGAGCTTTTGTAACAAGAACAACAATGTAAAACTTTTATATTATCTATGTAATGGTTTTAAACGATGCATTTAGAGTCGTTCACTTTATCTTATGTGCTTTGTTATTGATTAGTAACACCCAAATCTTGCTTCCGCTAAACAATAAATTTGGGGGTGTTACAGAGTTCCCTCGTAAAATATCTTTTGTCGACAAAAACTTTATCCAAATTAATTTAGGTATACGGAGTATTTGAAATTGCATATTTTGCTGATTAGACAAAATGTACACGTTATGTAAAGATAGCAATACAATTGCTTAAATAATTTAGAGAGTTCAACCTCCAATTTGATAAATCCACACTAACAAAAAAAAAGCTACGTATTGATGCATATTTTAGTGGATTTATCAAATTGAAGGTTGAATATATCATTTGCCAATAATTTGTGTGCGGCTTTTTACCCTTGACATGTGTGACCCCAACATTTTTGACTCCATCAACGGATATCACTTGAACATCCAAATACAACAAGCTTCTTGTTACTATTAAAAAGGAGATGATTTGTACCGATAACAATTTAAAACAGGGGATGATTTGTACTGATAACATCATAAAACACGTTTGATGATGTACAAAAAAATGTGATATGTGAATCATCACACATTCCCATAAAAAACAAATGTAAATTACGATATTTTTGAAATTTAGCGCTCCAAAATTTGTACACACTTCAAAAGTTGTACATGCTTGCCACATCAAGATTCAAGAACGAAACAACTTTGACATATCCATGATTAAATGTGAGCAATATTATAACACTAGCTTAAAGTAAGCTAACTCCATACACAACAAAACACACCTGGCTCGTACAAAAACATAAGATCCATCGAATTACTATAACATTGACAACAAAAATGTCACTCATTTATCATCCTAATTTATACCACAAAATATATTCATATTTTACAAACACTAACTTCATTAAAGATACAACAAATGACTCAAACCTTGCATTTCATTGTTTTGTCTTGTCTATCAACTCATGTGAAATGGATAGTTATTAAGTACTTGATCTGAAATGATACTATTTTAAACAATTTTAATAAAATAAGATTAACCCAATATTCACCGCTATGATAATAGGTCCAATGACTTAGTTTTTTTTAACTAAGTTAAGCATCTTTGATGTTGAAAGTGCTTATTTGACCATATATTTTAACAAATTGAGCATCTATGTGTGTACTCAAAAGGGACAAAAGCCCTTAAAAAGGAAGTCTTTATATGGCTTTTCTTCCCTCACCAAACCCTTTGTTGTGGTCCCATACCTTTCATGATTCCCAAAGTACATCCAAAACTTCACCACTTGCTTATTGTTAACCTAATTAAGATTATGACTTAGGTTAGAGTAAAGACAAGTTGATTAACTTCTCTAAAGTTCGGTTCACATCGAATTCATGTTCACGTGTTCTTAATTCCGAAGTTCATGCTCGTCGAATGAAAGAGTTGGAACCTATTCATTGTTAATGACGGAGACTCTTCACAAACCTTGTTTATTGCTAATTGGATTGAAAATGTGGTGAGCTTTGGTTATGGTAGCAAACATAAACTATAAGACAAAAGAATTGGCATCTCTATGTGAATTACTTGACTCTATATCTAGAATCAAAATAGTACGAGTAATATTTTGCACATAGTTTATAAATGGAAAATAGTTATAAAACTAAACGGGTACTCATACCTAGAAATAGGTCAACATTATAGTGATATATCATCATAATCGGTACACTTTTTTAAGATTAATGTTAAGTAAACTAAAAACGGAAGGATATTTCTCTTGTTCAGTTTGTGCGGGAAAATGAGTATTTTTACTCGGATGTATGCGGTTAAATCGGGATTTCCCGTGATCATTTCCGAATCTTTCTCTAGCCATCTCAAGATGTACATACATTGTATTTTGAACCTATCTAGTGAGGATATTAAGACGTAAAACACTAGATCCTCTTAGTGATGGTTTAATGTAAGTAAACTCTAAGAGACATAATTTATCCAGTGTGTTATTTACTGAATGGATCAAGCTCATTTTAAGTCGATATCTTAGTCCTATATGTTATTTATCTAGCTAACCAATTGTGCATAACTCAAGTGGTATTGACACGGCAAACACTCATACCTCACATGTGTGACCGACATGTATGAGGTTCAAATTCATACCTTAGAATATCTAGGTGATTTGTGAACTGATCCTACTTGCAAGTGGCTGGGGCGAACACATAGCATTGAAATATGATACTTGAGTCAGGAGTATCATTCTTATTACCCGGTAATTATCTAACTATTAGTCGTACAACTTTTTAGCAACATAATAATTAGACAGTACACAATGTTGATGTTTCAATATTGTAATCGTAATTTCCTTAGAGGTGAGATTTGCTATTTTCTAATAACGTAAGGATCAAAATTCAAAACCATTTTAAAAGCTCCTACATTTAGTATGAAGCTAAATAAAACTACTATTGAATGAATGGTATATGACCCATTCACATTATTACATTTAGGGCACAAGTTAGCCATTCTCTTAGCCATTCTCTTGTTACATTACAAGTGTGTGTGTGTTTTCTCTTTTTGTTTGATAAAATTGTAGAAGATTGTTAGTTGTGTGTATAATGTTAAAAAAGGTGAATATTAGAAAGCTTTTCGGGCAACAAGCCAAGAAGGTTAAATCTTGGTGTTTATTAGTTTATTACTTTTGCATTTATGGTTTTACTAGCTTTTCGGGCAACAAGCCAAGAAGGTTAAATCTTGGTGTTTATTAGTTTATTACTTTTGCATTTATGGTTTTACTAGCTTTTTAACCCGTGTACACTGTTTTGTAAATATAATATAAGTGTAGAAATAGTGAAACGTTATAAAAGTTAAGCTAAATTGCATTTTTTTTTTGTCCCTCTTCTTAGTGTAGAAACAGAGAAACATTGTACTTACTATTTTTTTTCTTCCAATTCGTTGATTTATGTACCTGCATAAGTTTTCTTGCAATTTTTTCCCCTAACCAAGTATATACGTGTAATTATGTTACAACTCTTTTTTCTCTATTGGGATTAGGCAATCCACAGTTTGTAGCAAATGTGAGAGTATTAGGATTCGAAATTAATAATAATAACTAATAATAATAATTTTGAACGAAATAAAAGAATGTGATTGATCAATAGAAAGTTCAATTAAGATGATCAATATTATATTTGAATTTTTTACTTTAACTTTTTCTTATAGGTTTTAAATAAATTAGTGACAAAATTCTTTTTAATCGTAAATATATAAATAATATAGGAAACACATTTCTGACATCATCATTTAAGCTAAAATTTAATTAATCAGTTAGATAGCTTTATTTTAATTTAAATTAAAAACTAAACCTCTTATTTAATTAAACAATCAACGCCCGTATATATACATGGATCTAGAATCTAGTAAATACTTCCTCCGAAAATTGTCTCCATTTTTCATTTTCATTTTTCTATAGTTTCGTGTCCCTTGAAAACTAAGAAAAATTAAAACAAAAAAAAAAAACGCGTTTAAATGTAAGAGTGTGTTAAACTCCCCTATGTTTCTTACAAATTTCTAACAAAAACAGAAAATTAGACAACATGTTCAAGTTGTGATTCTTTAGAAAAGTTTTCTAAGAGAAAGGAATCTATAATTTTTAGTGCCTATATTTCCTACTTTGGAAATGAAAAATTCATCCCCTTACATTAGAACACATTTTCTAAAATAAATTTAGTTTTCAAGGAACACAAAATCTAGAAAAATGGTAAAGGGAAAATAAAGACACCTTTTCGAAAATAAACACGTCCTTTGAGATGAAGTTTTCATTTTTCAAAATAGGAAATATATGGCGCAATTAGTTGCGGAAAACTGTCTCCATATCCTGTGTCCCTTGAAAGCTAAAGTAAATTAAGAAAACACGTTCAAATATAAGGGATAAAGTTTTCATTTTCCAATATAGAAAATGTAGGCAACCATAAATCACAACTTGAACACGTTTTTTATTTTTTTTTAAAAAGAAATTCCTTAAAAATTTAGGAGTTTTTCATAACTAAACGCATCCTTATAATTAAACACGTATTCTAGTTTGTTTATTTTTAACTTTCAAGGGAAATAAGAATATAGAAAATAAAGAAGAAAATGAAAATAATATCTGTAACTAAACGCGCTCATATAGTTTAACTGAAAAAGAAAATTACGTACTTATTTACCAATAAAGTAAATAAAAGATAATTTCTATAGTGATAAGGTATCGTTCTACAAGATTTTTATGCTGTGAATACTCTGAATACGTAATCGATTATGCTATTAACACGGTGTCAATACTTATTTACTAAAGTTGGTATGAGTAGATCTAATCCGATCCTTTCTTAATCTATTTTTGGTATCTAAAAATAATAATAATAATAATTGAGCAAAGAATATATGACGGCAAACATGAATGTACTTATTTGTTGCCATTTCAAAACACGTTGTAATGGTTTATTGAGGATTTTGGACCCGTAATACCGATATCTCAATTTTTTATAAACTTGTACCATAAACATAGAATTAAAACATTTATGCAAATCATTAAGACATTGATACTTTGTATAGCAAATGAAGCCGTAACGTTAGTTACCTCTAACTTTAACGTAAGTTCGCCCCGAATACAACTTTAATATATGGTGTGCATATCACCTTTATTATAGATAGAGTACAAACCACTATCTCAATACAATATATGTACGTATGTATATATATGTAGAGAGTAATGTATATAGTATACGGTGGGTCTCATACTCTCATGCCTTTGAGATAAACGTGGATCATGGCTATATTACTAAAAGACTCAAAACTCTTTGAAATATTAAAAATGGCGGTTTAATTGCTTAAACTCGAAAACAAAAGTTTAATGGGATAGACAAAGATTAAATCATATTATAAGCTCTATAACTAATGACAAAAATTAATAATCAAAATAGACAAAAAATTCTTTTGGTTTGATTTGGGATTTTATACTAATAATTATAATATTAGTGGAAAAAAACTAGTGAATACATCTAAATAACATAACAATAAAAAACGGTGGTTCGAAATAGTGATATAGATAAGATAAAATTTCATAAATCATAAGATTTTCACAAGTCATATCCAAACTTTTTTTTCTTCAAGATATCGATATAATAAGTTTCCATTTTGCTCGTAAATGATACTTCCGTCACAATCCGTTAATTTTCGACGTTAAGTTCCATTAGTTGATATACACGAACTTAACGGGAAAAAACTAATGGATTTGTGGCGGAGGTAACATTTACGGCCAAAATGGTAACTTATTATATTGATAACCTGAAGAAAAAAAAAAGTTCGAGTATGACTTGTGAAAATCTGTGTAAATCATATATATGATTTTTGCTATTTACTATATAGATAAATTAAGTCCGGAAGTAGTATTTTCAAGTGTGAGGGGCGAAGACTACTCGACGTGGTAGATCTATCAATATTTTTCTCATATATATGGTGCTATCTTTTACAATAAATTTACCTACTTATAAGGTGACACAGAGCACACGGTGTGGGTGATGTGGCGTCGCCGTTCAACGACGAGAACACCGTGAGACAGCATTCTATCGCAAAGTATCAACGTTCTTCTCGCCGTTCTTGTGCTAGCGTCCGGATATGGACGTTGTTCCATTCAACGTTCCAGCCTTTTTTTAGTTTTCCTCTTTCTTTTTCTGTTTTTGTCACGAGTTTGAATTAAAAAAACCCTGTGTCGTGAAGAGGTGGTAGGTGGGTGCCAAATAATTTTTTCCTTTCTATATATAGAGTATCATGCTACATGCAGATTCAATTAAAACAAACTACATGCAGAAACTTGATTCACATTCAAGTACTACATTCCTAGATATTTCTATATAATTCCAACAAACAACCAAATTAACTACAAAAATTCTATATAACTCCACACCAAAATGTCATCCGATTCATCCTCCGATGACGAAACTACGTACAAACTTCTCATGCATGCTCGTAATTTTCGTGATGAAGTTTTAATTCCCGAAGAACATGCCGAAAGTTCCACGGCTCGCTTCGGGATCAGGAACGGAAGCTGGAGATTATTAATTTTACTTGTATTGCATATTTAAATTTTAGGACTTGTATTGCATATTTAATTTTTTTGTATTGCATTTTTAATGAATAAAATGTTGTTTATTTAATTTATTTATTTTTTTATATATTAACTTATACAATTATCTTTATTAAAAAATCAAATAAAACAAATAATAAAAAACTCCAGAACACTGTGAATTCAGTTTCAGCACACCACAAAATTTTCACTTTTAACATTCTACAGAACATTGTCTAGAATATCGAATTTCGGTGTCATCACACATTGTGCTCTCATTCCGGTAATATTCTTACTTGAGAACGCTTTATAACAAAGCACGTTGTGTCTGATAACAAGGTTATTTTACCTTATCAAATTCAAAATCTCATGTGTGCAGTCGATGTGAAATTCACCGAAGATGATACATGTAAATATACAATACAATTTACACATGTATAATGGCAAAAGAAACAAGAGTAATAGTGTAAATTAATACTTTTTTAGGATGTGTTTGACAAAACTATCTAGAATTTAGAATGATATATAGAACTTATTTTCTTAAGCTGAAAGCTACAACTTATTGTTTTATATATGTTTGACAAACTAACTATAACTTAAATATGTAAATTGACATAAAAAAACAAGAAAACACATTATAAATAATTCATAAATCTATTCTTTTTTCCCATTTTATAAGTCATGAACTTATTTGAAAGGTACTTCAAGTATTTTTTTCCTCTTTTTATAGATCTTATTTTTTTAATAATCTCTAAAAAATATGTCAAACAATACTATAAACTTGAAACTACAAGAGAATAAGCTTACACTCTCATAAGTAAGGTGTTCACAGTTTGGATATAACCGAATTATCCAAATGGTTATAACACCCCATATTAACAACCATTTTTTTATAATAATAAAATATACGTACTATAATTCGAAAGTGCGGGTCAAAACATACGTTACTATAACACCCTCGTTCTAAACTTGAATATATTATAATTTCAGTCGTAAGCGTAGGTTATAAAATATTTTTCATTTTTGTACATTCAAGATAATGAACATAAACCATTTACATAATTAATACATCACAGTTAAAAGTTATTAAAACCCATAACACATATATTACACGACCGAGGTGTTATATTATTCCAAACAGAGTTTATCAAAACATATCAGAGTAGCACAGTTTGTCAAACACTTCTTGATTCAAAAGCATCATCTTTCTGCTGCCCACATACCCAAAATATAACCTGCATGAAGTAAAATGAGGGATTAACACAAAGCTAAGTGAATGAATTCTTCACCCACAATTCAACATAGCATAACCACCTGTTTACATCAAATAATCGTAAACACATATTACACAGTACAACAATGCAACAATGAGGATCAGTGGCTCTTGAGAAACGCTAATGCCGCAATGGCTCTCAAGAACACTTACCCACCAATCTGTAAGGCCAATACATAATAGACCGATAGCTAACGGTTATTATACTCAAACACAGGTTCTATACACAACGAATGAATTAAGACCCCGTGTAATTCACACAATAACCAAATAGCCCAACTACCCAGTTGACCTCAATACACTGATGCCCGAAGGCCACATAGCACGTAGATTTATAATCAATAACTCAGATTAAATAATTCAACAAACACATCTACGTTCACTTGTTGTAACCAAACAGTTACAACTAAATCAAAAGGTGAGTTCTAAATCCACTCACCGATACCTCTGACGTCTCCACACTCAGGATTCTTATATCACCGAGTCTTATGTTAATCTGAAACAGAAAATCAAATATAAGTTAGTAACTCGTTCCATAATCATCATAATAACATATTTATCCAATCAGGTAATCCCCGAAGTCTAGGCAAATAAAAGTTCAATCAGAAATAATATTAGAAAATCTCGAAATAACGTTTAAAAACTGAAAAATACCATTTTCGACCCTAGATGACCCTGAATGGCCAAAAACTGCCTAGGCTCTTATGATAGAGCCTGAATCATTAGGCCGTTTCCGAGTGACCATGCGAATTTCAACCAAATCCGAGTTAATGAAATTGTACTTATCCGCGACCCTGAAGACGCGTTTTCAAAATTTTCAAAACAAAAAGTTTAAAAATCTCGGTTCGTAGTGATCTCGGTTCGCAGTCAACTCGGTTCGCAACATTTCGGTTTGCAACGCATAAGGTCGGTTCGCACAACGATTCAACTCGCATCGCAGCGATTCGTTCGCAGAAACTCGGTTCGCACCGCAACATCTCAGTTCGCAAGATGAACTCGGTTCGCGAGACAAACTGAGTTCTGTGCAGACTGCAAACTTCGCTGTTGATGTCTGATTTACGAACCAATCTTCACCATAACTCCAAAAACTTAATTTCTAAAGTTTCTAATACTTCACTAACATCAAATAACACCGAATAACAACATATCAAGCTTCAATTTTATCTAAGTCAATCATAAGCTTATAAAACCCATAAATATAACTTTGAAAATCAACTCACTCTTGATGAAGATAATGGTGAGATGATGATACAGAGCTGATATGAATAATCAGAATCATATAAAAACTAATTGGGTTATTAACTTGGTATGGATTTGGAGAGCCTTTAAGTTCTTGTCATGAAGGAAAATGAAGAAACCTTGAAAACAAAAGTAGTTAAGGTCTGCTCACACAAACCGCCTCTGTTCCAATTGCTTTAACTTTATACCCGTCCTAAATCTATTGTCTGGAACCCGAAAACCATTTGCGAGAATAATATTTTATTTTACCTTCATTTATAATGATTTAAAAGAACTAATATTTCACTATTCACAATAAATCCTGGGATCTATTTATTTAAGTTTCACTAGAAAACAAATAATATCAGGTAATTCCTAAAACAATTAAATAATCAATTTAAAATACGAAATTACCAGACTGGTGAAGAGGGTGTTACAGTTACCAATTTACATTCTATTTTATGTAAACAAAGTCATACTATTTTAGAATCGTAGTATATCAAATGGGTGTTATATAATTCCAAAAGTTAACAATGACTCAGCCAGAGCAATTATCAGAGTAACCGTCTGGTCAAACATTCCATCCAAATAGAGCTTCTTGCCCAACCTGTTATATCGAAACCATAACCTTCAAGAACTGGGGTGGTGGGATTAGCATAACGCTAAGTGAGTGAATAAATAATCAACAGACCAACGTAACATAACAACCCTGTTTACCGCAAAGCATCGTAAACACATAATATCCCATTTTACAGCATAAAGCAACGTAAACACACAATGTCATGTTTACAGCATAAAGCATCGTAAACACAATATATCATGTTTACAGCATACAACATCGTAAACACAATATATCCCATAGAGGATCAGTGGTTCTTGGGGAAACCCCTAGCCAAGAACACTTAAAATCAACTGCAGGCCAATACAGTGATTAACCGATAGCTTGTTGTTATCTTCACACGCCATAGGTTACTATTAACTATGTGTACAAGGAACCCCTGACGTGCCCAACAATAACAACAAAGCCCAATCCAAACGCTGACCTCCATATGACATAATTCCCAATGGCCACGTATCACATTATCACATAGTCCATAATCGTCATGGAATCATGTCAGATTAAACAGTCTATTAACAACAATAATATCATGGCAGACTAAATAGTCTATAAATGATAACAATACGTTTACCTGATGTAACCAAACTTATTACAACTAAATCACACTAAGGATTACAGGTCCACTCACCGTTACCTCAGCTGCAAGCTCAGAAGTCTAATATTACTGAGCTTTCTCCGTATCTGAGAATGTCATTAAACAATGAGTTAGTAACTCATCCCATATCATATAACTCATTTTATAATCATATAACATATTTCGATACATAGTATCCAATAATAACAATATATAATTAAACATCTAACACCCTTTTTATAAGTATATTACTTATCTCAAAAGTATCACATTAAACCAAGTCATAAATTATAGTAATATCAAATTTAGGACTTATATTCTAACCAAGTCAACTTATACCACTACTGTGACACTCACCTAATTAAGGCTGTAATTAGTGCTTAAACTACTTGTAATTACGTGTACTTAGTTTTGTGTTAATCTGAATATACGTAATACTTTGTGTAATTACATACACGCATACGCGATTTGTTTAAATCGTACACTTATGAACCAGATAAGGTCCGACTTTATTTAACATGGACGTTGGTGATAAAACTTATAAATAATGTGGAATTATCCATACAAACATTATTTACTATAATATATTACGATAATATATTACACAAATTTCGTATTTTCTAAAACACGAACTACTCGACGAAATCACGCGAAACGCACCCCAACGAGCGATTAATAACAAAAAGTATATTTTTTAATTCTATAACTTGAAATAAAGTATTTTGATAAAATACTTCGGTTAAAATATTTCGGATATACATTAACATATTTATAAATCTTAAAAAGATTTTGCGATTAAACGACTACGGGGATTAACCGACTACGAGACATAACACGATATTCGGAAACACAAACACGCGAGCCCGAGACCCAAGTTGGGTCGGCTCAAACCCGCGAGCCTAACCCAACCGAACCATGACCCATCCCCCCTCTTTTATCTAATTTTTCTCCATTTCACTTCATTTTTCACACACACCCACACCTCAAACTCTCTCAAATCTCTCCCTCTCTTCCTCTTGGATTCGGCAGCAACAACATCAACAACATCACCATCAAATCGCTCATCATCAAGAACAAGCACCAAGATCCCAAATCCCAGTTCGTCCTGCGAGGCGAACCGAGATCTCGACTCGCGAACCCAAACAATGAACCGAAACTGCGAGTCGACCTGCGAGTTGACTTGCGAGCCGAACCTTGTGCTGCGAACCCAACTCGGTTCACATCCTACTGCCTTGCGAGCCGAACTCAGCTCGCACCACGAACCTAGTTCGTAACACCTTTTCAGCCGCAGCCAGACTAGGTCAATTTTCCCGATTTTAAATTCCAGATGTGATTTTTACCAAAGCAATGTAGTAGAAATAAAAATTTTCCAAGCTGACCTGGCAGCTCGACCCTAGCTGGGGCTCTGCCCCTTGGACCCCGCCAGGGGCTACCGTCCCTTGGACCCCACTACCAGGGGCGCTGCCCCCAGACCCCCGTCATCCAGGAACTTGTAAATACTTTTCACACTAAGTGTCGAACACTTACAAATAATGAAACCTGATACAATGATACATATAATAATAACACTTTGGATTATTATTACAAACCGTCACCAACGGGCCATATTTGTTTTCAAATTACAAACGGATTACTAAACAAACACTTGGACATTTACTAGTTGAGTGGACAACTATCATGGGTGATCTTTTAAGACACCAACTTATTTATATGTTTACTTACAAACGGGCGACTATTATTCGTTACTTACGCTTGCTCAGTTTTGAGCATGTCGCGGGGGCAACTTATTACTTACGGGTTAACCTTTGATTATGAGCCTCATGGCAACGGTATAAACTTACATACATTTGCAGGATTGCAAATACTTGATTTACGCCTGCGGACACCACTGATAAAACTTGTGTTCAAAACTGATATTACCTACAAACCTGTTAGATTCACCAACATTCGTGTTGACCATTTTAGCATGTATTCTCAGGTACGCTTACAGAGTAGGATTACTCCTGGACATAGCTAGAGTCGCATGATTTCAGCATAACTACATTAACGGAGATTCTTAGCATTATCTTTTGTATATTACGATTATGTAATAGAATCTCCCGCCTTACGCTTGGACTCTAGGAAATTACAACTTTTGTATCGAAAACAACATGTTTTCAAATGATTTACTATGAAATGTAACTATTTTCTACAAACGTCTCATTTAGAGGTCGTTTGCTTGTGATTATGTGTTATGATATTGGATTAGTAGCGCCCCGTATTGACTTCCGTTGCATTATAAATTTGGGGGTGCTACAGATTGCTATCAAAGACATAGTTATAGCGAACTAGGATTGCATTAGTAACCCTTGACTATAACCCATAAGTTGTATACTTGTTCATTATAATTGATTCGGGAGTTTCATCATTTAATCTTAATTTAACATAGCCTGATCAACTATGTACAATTAAGGAGAAATCGATGAAAAGTACGTAATGGTTGTAATGGAATGGGTATACGGTAGCAGACTTGGAATGTGATAAAACGGGACCAACGCTTAAGCGTTCTTTATGTGTTAGGTTACTATATATAAGATCCTATATATACTAAGCCTTACACATACGTATATACTTGCCACAGAAAATGACATCTACTCCTTCGAATACCTTACCTACTTCTTCCCGCCGCCGTTCGGGAATGCGCGCGCCACGAGTGGCCAGGAGAACCACTAGCTCGCCTAGGGCTAACCCCTAATCCAACCACTCCAAGGGAAACAATTCACGAATCTCCCTAAATCGTTCGTGTAACTCTGTAATTCGACCGGATGAAACAATTCTCGGGAAATCTTTTGTAAAAATCCTAACTATGTAACATTTTGAATCAGTATCGAATTCAACTATCTAATCCTATCGTTCTACCTTGTCGACAATTATATTGTGATGTAGTATATTACCGCCATTTTATACTTACAATTGCAATGATCAGAATTATCATATTAGAGACCTTACACATTCTTCAACCTCTTTTTATCAAAAAACCATGCCGCCAAGGAAGCAAGCGTACACTGATGCCGAGATCAACCGACTTGTATCTCGAAGGGTGGTTGAAGCTTTAGCCGCTGAACAATCAAGAAGAAGTGATGATACTGTGAACACAAACACCACCCCCACTCCTACTACCAAACCTTGCACCTACAAGGATTTCAGAAGCTGTGGACCCTTGGAGTTTAAGGGTACTGAAGGGGCGATTGGTCTAGTACGTTGGATCGAGAAAATAGAATCCGTATTCCTTATCTGCAACTGCACCGAGGAGGATAAGGTCAAGTACTCCGCCTGCACTTTTTCTGACAGCGCCCTTACCTGGTGGAACACCTATGCCTAGACCGTGGGCATTGCTACTGCTTACAAACTCCCGTGGGAGGAGTTGAAAAAGATGCTGAGGGGCGAGTATTATCCCAGGGAGGAATTGAAACAACTAGAAGTAGAATTTTTGAACCACAAGATGCAGGGTGATGACATCACAGGTTACACCAACCGTTTTCACCAACTGGCACTTTTGTGCCCATCCATGGTTGATCCTGAGTAGAGGTCATTTGCTTGTGATTATGTGTTATGATATTGGATTAGTAGCGCCCCGTATTGACTTCCATTGCATTATAAATTTGGGGATGCTACAACTACTTAGCATCATATAACAAACTATAATCAAAGTGCAAGTATTATTCATACTGGTTTATAATTAACCATAGTCCTATTTAAATATGACATTCATCATTTAATTGCACAACTACAATTAACTCTTCACTTTAACATGTTATTGCTCCTGGTACCACATTTATATTAATAACATTACTAGACTAACAAAAAGCATTAACAGATTCTGAGTATACACAAAATCGCGTCGCGTCAGATCCGGAACCGCGTCGCGAAACCAAGCTGATCGCATCACGTTTAAATGAAAATCGCGTCGCTTTATAAATATAAAATCGCATCGCGATTATTTCTATTTCGCGTCGTGAAATGACGCGATCCTCTTCGTTCCCAGACCCTGTTCTTCCTGTTATAACTCAGAATTCGAATTTAAACCTCGAATAACACTAATTCAGATTTCAATCAATTAATTCAGTTTATCAATACCATGTAGACATCAAATAACATCAATTCAACATCATCATAAACCTACTTGTATTATTCAAACTATGTTACATTCCACTAAATCATGCTTGTAATAACTATAAGTGATTCAAGTAATTTACTTCAATCCTTACTAGGGTTCTGATTCTAAATCATTATCAAAATTAATTACCACTTCTGGTTATAACTTTGTACCAAAAACAGACTTCAGATTAAATAAGGAACCAAAACAGATTCTGTACAGGTTGAAATTGCGTCGCAACATCCCTAGGATCGTGTCAGAATCAAATACATTTCGCGTCATGATTTTATAAAGTCGCGTCGTGACCTGGTTCATTTCAGAAGCTGCACCTGCTGTTTAAACATGGCAGCTCGAGTGTTATACTAAAACAACATAACACCAGTTTCCTTAGCATCAATAATCGACTAATAAACATAATCAAACCACCTTAGAAATTCCAATTTCCTATCAAATCACCAATCAAACTTTCTAGGTTCAAGTGCAAGAATTAAACTTACCTGGTTCATATAAAGGAGATGAAGGTGATGAATTTAAACACTGAAGATTGAAGTTGAAGGTTAGAATTGTAATCAAGTGGGTGTTGAATTGGTTTTCTTCTTCTGTGACTAACTCTCTCTCTCGTTTCTTTCTATTTCTTTGTTTTGTGTTTTAGGAATCAATGAGAAAGGTTGAGTCGGTTATAATCAAACCGACCCAAACATATACTATAAATTAGTCCCCTTTTTGACCAATTATTTGGAACCTAAAAACCATTTGCAATTTCAACAATTATATTTTACCATCGACTGTATAAAGTTAAAAAAATTAATAAATTACTAGTCACAATAAGTCATTCGACTTTTTAACTAATTATTCACAATAACTTAATAAATAAATAATTTAATTTCCTAACTCATTAAACAAATATTTTAAAGTCGGGAAATTACTCTAATGCCACTAGGCCCCTAAGGAGGATGTTACAATGGTATAACTGGATTGGACCGTCCAGATTGGACAACTTAGTTTTTGGATCGGATTCGGCAAAAACCAAATTAGTAATTCGGTTTTTGGATTGGTTTTGGTTACTATTATTGGAACCGGATTATCCAAATAAACCAAATAGTAACAATTGTATATGTAACGATCATATGTAATACTCTTGTTTATTTATCAAAGTGAATGTCAAATATATGTTTGGTTATTTTTTATACATGAAACATTATAATATTATTGGTATTGTTGATTGTCGCACCCCCAAATTTAAGATGCGGAAGCGGTTCGGGTCGGGGCGTAACCAAATACAATAATCACAACACAAAGTCATAATGAACAACTCTATATACGCTGTTTTACAAAATGTATTGATATGATAAAAGTTTATATCAAAAGTAATGTTTACATTAGCTCTTGTTCTGATATGAGAGATTTACACACATAATTAATTTAAACAAAATATAATAATGCAGCTAAATCTCTGATTTGTTTGCATGATGACTCGAGCTAAAGTATTCTGTGTGGGCAGTCCAACCTACTGCTGAGTACCTGTGAGACATGCTAAAAATGGTCAGCTAAACGCTGGTGAGCTCACAGGTTTGTATGTCAAAACATATTGTATGAACCGCAAGATTTAATTGAATTTAAATTGCTAAAGAGGAAAGTAAAAGTAAGTATACAGTCATGAGCACATAGTCTGAGCTTAACTTGAGGTGTCGGGTCCACATTTAAGGAATTCCAATCGAGGTGCCTCCTACGAATGTCTAATCTACATTCGTCTGAACAAATGCTAATGCGTCCGTTTGACCAGTTAGTGCTTTTTAACCTAGAAGAGGATTGTCAATCCTATATGGTACCATACACTAACATTCACGCTACTACATATTACCAAACTATGTTGCGGAGGACTTTAAATTGATTAGTGAAAACAACTCATGCAGTATTTGATTTTTATTGTACTTGCGTTCAAATGTAAATAAATCGATCAATGAATCACACCCCTGATGTAAAAACAGTAAAATAAGGGCTATGAGACTCACATGAGTCTTGAGTGTTTATGTAAATAAACTTGAGTTGATTAGCCAAGTAATGATGTCCGAAGACTTGTAACATGTGGGCGTCCAAGATGCGCGATGGTTATAAACATGAGTAGGTATCTGGAAAGATTACCTATGTAGTTATTCATCCAACTAGAATGTCCAAATGACTCGATTTTGTTGATTAGTTTGAGTTTCGAAAATGTGTACGACCCGTTGTTGGCGGTTTGTGTAACATCCTCTCCAGTAGTCTGGTGATTTCTAAATTTAAATTGATTATTTAATTGTTTTAGGAATTACTTGATATTATTATTTAATTATGAAACTTAAATAAACAAGTCCTTATACTTATTGTGATTAGTAAAATATTACTTATTTTAAATTATTATAATTGACGGTATTATAAAGTAATATTTCTCGTGAAAGATTTCTAGGTTCCAGACAATAGATTTAGGACGGGTATAAAATACCCAAATAATTTAAGCTAAGTTATGAAGGATTCGACCTCCTTTTCTTCTTCTTTCCCAAACCTGTTACTTTCTTCTAAAACCTAAACCTAAGAACTCAATCACCCAAATTGAAATCATCAATTGAGAAACTGTGATTATTGCTAGCTCATCATCATTATCATCATCCTTGCTATCATCTTATATATCAAACTGTAAGTATCCCTATTTGAATGGGGTTGGTTTCGATTGATGGGAATTATATAATCTTGTGTGAATTTGGTAAATTGATTGAATACGTGATAATATATGATAATTAGTAGTGCTATATGATGATTGTGAACTTGAATTCATACTTTGAATTGTGAATTTCAGTTCCTAAATGATGATCTTGAATTCAAGTAAATGAACCAAGTGGGTTTTATAATTTGTACATGAAATAGGATGATATTAAGATTTCTCAATGTTATTGAAGTAGTCTACTTGCTAAATGGTATCCCTTTCGATGTTAGAAACCTGTTTTAAGTGATTGGTAACTGAATTGAGTAAAATTTGGTATTTGGTTCGAGCTGTAAGTGGATGAACAGACCATGAATTTTGGGTCTGGACCAGGTAGCCGATCGGCTAACTAACCAAGCCGATCGGGTATATGTGTTACTTAGACGAACGGCTAAGATTAGCCAATCGGGTAATTTAGTTTAAAAATGTCACAGAACTTAACCTTTGAGTTTAAAGTAGAAAATTTTAGTGGTAGCCGATCGGGTAAACAAGGTAAGCCGATCGGGTATGGCATCTTAACCGATCGGGTCATTTTAGCAGTTAGGTTGGACTAGAATAAAATCATTACAGAACTTGGGGTTGGAACATAAAGTCTTAGAAAATTACCCTCTAACCGATCGGGTCATTGGTGAGCCGATCGGGTATCTAGGGCTAGCCGATCGGCTATATGAATTAAAGTCGATCGGGTACGGTTTAAAAACAGAAACTAATTAATTGTTGTGTTGTTATGTATATCTAAAGTTGGTATTCAAGTATTGGTACAATTTAATTGTGCTTGTGAATAGTTAATAACATGATTACTTGTGTAAAGTGTTTAATTATATAAGTATGATTCATTGATAACAAGTTATTAACTTGGGTGTTTTATGACATTTCAGATACCCCAAAGACTCAGTGACTAGAATCTGAGTGTGGAGACGATAGAGGAATCGGTGAGTGGATTTAGAACTCACCACTTGATTTAGTTGTAACTATTTGGTTACAACAAGTAAACGTAGATATGTGTTAGACTGTTTAGTCTTGATTAATGATTATTAATCTACGTGATATGTGAACCTATGTGTATCAATATTATTGAGGTCAACGTGTAGTTGGACTTTTTGGTTATTATGTGATTTACACAGGTTTTGATTCATTTGTTGTATTTGAGACCTGTGTATGAGTTTAATAACCAATAGTTATCGGTCTATTCTATAATGGCCATACAGATTGACGTTAAGTGTTCTTTGGGAATCCCCAGGTATTATGATATCCCAAGAGCCACCGATCCTCATTGAAAAAGAATGTGTTTATGATTATTTGCTCTAAACAGATTGTTATGCTAAGTTGAATTGTGTGTAATAAATCTATTCACTTAGCTTTGTGCTAATCCCACCAATTACTTCCTACAGGATATGTTTTGATTATAGTGGGTGCAGGAGGTGAATAGTGTTCAAGGAATGTTTGACTGCGCTTGAAGACTCTGATATGGTTTTGTAATAAACCTTGTATTAAGAATTTTATAATACCCCGTTTTGAATGATTGTTAAACAGTTTTAACTTAGTGTGAGTTGAATATGTACATTATTTAATATAGAGTAATGAACTGTATTTTATAATATACGCTTTCGAGTTTATTAATATAATATTCTTAAATAGAAGGAGGGGTGTTATAGTTTGTAATAATAATCTCATCAATTATTATTATACTTCAGTTGTTTGTATACTTAAGTATATATATATATATATATATATATGTCCCGTTGTATCGTATACTGTTTGACACTCGGTGTATAAAGTATTTCTAAACTTTAAGTGACGGGGGGTCCGGGGGCAGCGCCCCTGGTTAGCCGGGTTCCAGGGGTGGAACCACTGGCAGGGTCCAAGGGGCAGAGCCCCTGGCTGGGGTCGAGGTGGTTACATTGTATTGGATACTGTACTATGTGCTAGTAAATGGAACAGAATTAAAATGCACAAATTATGTGCTTACGTTTGATTAAATTGAAATACATATAGCTGGAAAACTATTAGTATTAATGTAATATATTTGCTATTGAATAAAGTCGAGTAAGTCTGTTGATGGTAATAGTATACTTGAAACTTCACCCTTATAGAAATATAGAATGTATTTATCTTTTGATCTTGGTGGATCAAATTGGTAGCATGTGATTAAAGGAAGGAAAAGAATATATATCTAATAAAATACATATGAAATAATTTAAACTTATTATGGTGACGAAGTGTCTGGAACTAAAGTGAAATATGAATAAAAGAGATTTCGTGGATACATGAGTGGTGTACACTCATATTATGAAATAATTAGTGATACAAAGTATTGTATATGAATAAACGCTTCCGCATATGTAGAGAAAGTATTAATACGAATCTATATGAGTAACATTCGTGAGGACACGAATGAAATAAGTGGGAGAGACTTGTAACACCCCAAAATCCAAAAGTATTATTATGAATAAAGTAATAGTAGTTGTTTTAAATTATTATTACTTTATGTGAAATAAAATCGTAACAACTGTGAATGGTTTTAAAGTTCCAGACAATGATAATCACGGGAATAAAATTAAAACACATATATATACCTATTACAGATGTATGCACATATCATATATCATTCTCATCATATCTCTAAAACACCAGAAGCTTCACGAATATAGAAAACACGTACGAATCTTCAAACCCTAAACTGAAATCGGTTCAAAATATGAAATTGGTGCTGGAAAACACGAATTCATCACCAATTAATCATTTCTATCATGAGGTAATTATGTTCTTCACTTAATTTTAATCTCGAATCTTAATTTTCATGGGTTTAGGTGGATTTTGATGGGTTAATGATTTATATCCGAAATTGGAACTTGAAATTGTTGTATTAGTGTTAGTTTAGGTTATTAATGATGATTAGTAACCTTATTACATATTAGAGATGAAGAATCATTGTTAGAGATTAGTAATTAAAATGAATTTTCATGGGGGTCTTGAATAAGATGAATGATTAATGGGTTCTAGATTGAAATTATAGTGTATTATGGTGATTATGAATGTGATTAAAGGAATTTGAAGTATTGAATCAAAGGATTATGTAATTTGATTAATTATGATTATGAGGATGATTATGATTATGTTAAAAATGATCATGATAATCATTAGTGATGATTAAAATAAAATACAAATGATTAAATCATGAATATGATTATGGTATAAGTGATGAAATAATGAATTTAATGAATTAATGATGAATCTTGAATTTTGATAAGAAGTAATCATTGAAATAGTATACAAATAATGAAATAGTGAAATAAAGGGAATTATGAAATAAGGGATTATGTGTAGTATGATCAATCCAAAAGGGTAATGGATTGATAATGTTGATGTATTGATTATGATGATTGTTAGTTGTTAAATGTGTTATTTTGTCGATGTGTTATCTATTAGGTGATTAAGAATGATGGACTTGCTATTCAAGGATGACATCATGTGATTGCTTAAAAGAAAAGGTGAGTGTTATGAGGATTAAATGGGTAATGATTGTATGTTCCGAATTGCTTACGAGCAAGAGGTTCATACAATCAAGTGGTATTTATTTGTATCTTATCTTATTTCTTAATTGTGGATTATTATGGTTATGTATTACCGGATTGTTTACGAGCAAGAGGTTACATGACCCAACGAAATATTAATTGTTTCGAATCTTGTTTCTAAATGTGGTTATTAGGATACGGATTATAAGTGTTGTAGTGATGTTATGTTTTGTGTTTCGTGCTAAGATGTTTGGTTGTGAGTAAGTGATAGTTATGTGGAGTAATATGATGTTTTCGTGGATTTTGTGGAATGAACAAATTGTAGAGATTGTATCATTACGAAATAATCAGTGATCATGAAATAAGTGCTTAGTACTACTTGTATCCATTGGACTGCGGATCCATACGATATAAATAAAAATCTCTACAATTGTTTCATAGCTTATTGTGGAACCAGATAAGTGCATTCTTGAATAACGAAATATATTGTTATATTTGTGAATTATTCATTTAATTGTTCACAAGTTCACAAAGCTTTATGCTTACCCGTTTTAGTGGCTTTATGTTGTAGGTGTTTGGTTCGGTTGAACCAATTGAACGAAATATGATTACAAGGAGGTAGAGTAAATTGGAGCTTGCAATGTGGTTAGACAAGCTTCTCTTTCTTTTGAATTATCGTTATGAATTATCACTTGTGTAAATTGCTCAAAAAGACACCTTTGAATTATATTGATGAATTAAAGTGTAAAGTGTCATTTGATTGAAAATGGTATCCTTGACTTGAGAAAATTAAATGAATTATGATGGTGTCAAATTGGGTAATGGGTATAAGGTATAGTGTTAGATGTTGAAATAGGTGGATATTGATCATAGTTTTGGTGTAATTATGATTAACGTGTCAGCTGTTGTACTTTAGTTCAAATTAGCGATTATGAGTTTAGAAATATGGTAGGTTGATGAAATGAAGTGAATTCAAGTGTCAAATGATTTAAATGGGTTAAAATTGATGAAGGTGTCCAAATGGACACCAAACGGGTCAAACGAATCAAAATGGGTTAGAGCGGGTGTATGATGTTGATGAATATGTTCATATGTGTTAAATGTATCATAGAATATGTGGGAAAAAGATGGAAACCTGAAACCAAGTCATTTGGAATATGACATGTCCACCAAAATGGTCCAAAATGGCCATACTGTGGTTATATGTGACACCTGATCAAAAAGGGCAAAATTAGCGGCCAAATTAAACCTTAATCATTCGTACTCAGTACATGTTAATACAAAATTATTCGGATATTATATGTATTTATATATATGTATTTTTATATATATATATATATATATATATAACACAATGATTATGTTATAATCACATACAAACAAATCTGAAAAAACGCGAAATACTTATATGGACGTTGGTGACAAAACATTTAAATAATGTATTATTGTTAGAAATAATAATTATTTAACTTGGATAAAAATAGAAACATATTTTTTTCTATTTAAAATGTGTTGTACTTATTTGAGACCACGCGAAATAAGTTACTAAATTTTAATTCCAAAATAGTATTTTTATAAAATACTTCAACTCGAAAACATTTCAAAAGAATGTAATAAATTTTTAGAATTTAAAATAATGCATTTTGTACACTGGAAACTATCCGACAAACCAAAGAGAAACAAAGATATAATTTTATATCTCATTAAAAGTATTTTTACGAAATACTTCGATTAAAATTCTAAACGATTTCATATTTAGAAAATTATCGTTTAAAAACATTATACTACTTTACGATCGGATTAACGAACACGGATACCTCCAAACCAATTATTGGAGCCGGTTATATACCGACTCCAATAATTCATTTACACCTACAAACACAAACATAGACACAATTTCTTGTTGATCACTCTCTCGTTCTCAATCTCTCGATCTCTTCTCTTCATCAAACAACAACAACCTCAAACAATAACAATAACAACAAGATCAGCAGTAGGAACCAACATCATCATCATCCTCAACATCTAGCTTCATAATCTTCATCATCATTTTCATCCATCTCCATTTTCGGTCTCAATTTTATTACGTAAGAAAACTCACCATATTACATTAATTTCGCGTTTATAATACCTATATTATCATATATTAGTGTTCTATATGTGAAAATTTGGTTAAAAATGAAGTTAACAACTGGTTTGGGGATGCACTGCACGAACAGACTCTGGTAACAGCCATAGCCGATTGGGTATCAGTCCAGCCGATCATGTATACTTTCCCAGCCGATCGGCTATGATGTTTCAGATGATCGGCTATGATGTTTCAGATGATCAGATATAATAATTCAGATGATCGGCTATAATGATTCAGATGATCAGCTATAAAAATTCAGACGATCAGCTATAACAATTTAGATGATAGGCTATGATAATTCAGATGATCATCTGAATCAAGACAGATGATCCTCTAAGGACGATGGATGATCATCTATTTTCAGATGATCATCTGAGGACAAATAATTCTTTTTCTTCCAAAAAGTATCAAACTTATTCGACAATAAATATTATTATGCGATACGAAAACATATAAGTATATCTTTACAAAATGAACAAAATTTGTATTTCGAAATATGATTTCAATTCCGTCACCAATGGGCCGTACCACTTTTATAAACCACAAACTTAAACGGTTTTAAAGATATATTCGGACATCACACATTAACGAATGAATGGACACACATCGGGAGTGATCTATATAGACGTGCACTTATGTATGACCTTATATGATTAGGGCGTTAGGAGGATTCGTACAGTCCATTCCACATCAGATACTTGATTGCTCGGTGACTCAGGTGAGTCTCACGGCCCCATTTTACTGTTTTACTATTTTAAACTCGGGGGAGATGCAATATAAATTGTTTTCGTGATCACAGTTATTTGGTTAGTTAATTTAGTATTAGCTCGGTTAATTATATTCGGTTATCATTGTCGGTATTGACTTGTTTGATTATTTCATGAGTGTTTTAATTCGGGGAAGTCCTCATCAGTGTATGGTTCATTAACTTAATAAGGCGCGATTACTAAAAGATAGATCTATCATGGGAGTGACGTCCCCGTCCGGGTTACTAGCTACAACCACGTATAAATGGACATTTTAGTAATTGTTATGGGTGTTGACACCGTTCAGGAGGCAGAAAATCAGGTTAGGCCTTGAACCATAGCTCAGTGCAATATCAGAGTTGGTATATTTAATTCGGAAACCTTAACAGGTTTACCATTGTTCAGTTATGTTGTTTAATGTAACACCCCCAAATTTACTATTTGGCGGAAGCATAATTTGGGTGTTACTAATCAATAATCAAAACACACAGATATATAGCAAACGACTCTATATGCGTTGTTCTAACAAAATATATATTAATATTAAAATGTTTACAATAGTTGAAGCCGTAAATAGCGCGTGTTCGATTAAATGAGAGATTCCAATACATAAATACTTGTACAAAATATACTAATGCAAGGATATCTCTATTGTCTGCATGCTGACTCGAGCTATAGTAATCCTGAGGGCAGTCCAAATGAACTGCTGAGTACTTGTGATACATGCTAAAATGGGTCAGCTAACGCTGGTGAGCTCACGGGTTTGAAAATCAAATAATATCGTGTGAACCGCAAGATTTAAGTACTGATTTGCATACAACAAATAAAGATAATGATAATGTATACAGCCATGAGCACATAGTCTGAGCTTAACTCGAGGGGTCAGGATCACAATCAGTGCTTGAGCGAGGTGCCTCCACGAGTGCCTAATCAACACTCGTCTGAACAAATATTAGTACATCCATTTACCCAGTTAGTGCTTGCTAACCCAGACGAGGAGGGTCAATCCTATATGATATCATATACTAATATTCACGCTACAACGTATTGCCAAACTATGCTGACGGAGGACTTTGAAATGATTAGTTGTGTAAAACTCATGTAGTATATGAAAATGTTTGTACTTGCGTTCACATGTTAAAAACGAGCATTGAATCACACCCCTGAGTAAAACAGTAAAAGAGGGGCCATGAGACTCACCTGAGTCTTGCAGCGTTTAATCAATAAACGTGAGTTGATTAGTCGATTAGAGGTCATCCGAAGACTCGTAACCTGAGGGTGTCCACGACACGCGATGGTTATAAACATGATTGGGTATCTCAAAAGATCACCCTTGTAGTTGTTCGTCCAACTAGAATGTCCAAATTACTACGATTTTGTTGATTTGTTTAAGTATTTGAAAATGCAAACGACCCGCTGGTGTTTTGTTGTAACAATAATCTCATTATCATTATTATGGTTTCGAAGTGTTCATGTATCTCGATGTGTTTAAAAAGTCGTATCGTATAAGTGTTTGAAGTTACATAAGTTCGACACTTAGTAAAAATCCATGTTTTCAAAGTTCTGATTTATACGACACTGGGTGCGACATAAGGCTTGTGTCGCTAGGTGCGACATTGTAGTTCTACTGCGACATAGTCTATTGTGTCACAAATCTGGACTGTGACATAAGTCGTTGTGTTGCTATGTGCGACATCCGTAATTTAATGCGACATATAGGCTTGTGTCGTTATATGCGACGTCCGAAGGTGTTGCGACATAGTCTCTTGTGTCGCTATATGCGACATAAGTACAGGTTTTGCGACATAAGGGCTTGTGTCGCAGGTGGTCTGGAGCCTCTGCGACATAACGGGTTGTTGGCCGGAATTTGGGCCAAAAACATGTTTTCCAGGGACCATTTGGTCCGATTCTTTTACCCAACCCTTAGATGGACATTTCAAGCTATTACAAACAACAACAAGTGAAAATAATGGAAATCGGAGTGTTTCAGGATTTATCGGGAACTTACAAACTTAACGCCGGAGAAATCCGGAAAGGTAGAAATGTAGATCGTGATGCGGTGGTTCTTTTTCTTCAAACTAGCGAGATGAAATAATGGGTTTTTATGGTGGTTTTTGATAATTTAAGGTGGGGGTGGTGTGGTGGTGGTATTTGATGAGAGAAAAGAGAGAGAGAAGAAGGTGGGTGTGTGTGTTTTATAAAAGTTGAAAATGAAGGGAAGAAGAGGGGGGGGGGGGGGGGCGGTTTTGGGGGAGGTCCCTAGTGTGGCCTCTCCAACTTTTTAATCCCCCGTGTTCGCGCTCCGTGCGGTGTTCGTTTTCCGATAGTTTTAAACGTTTAAATAATTTTATGTACATTTAATTATAGGTTTTTAAATTACAAATATTTATTCGATATTTTACTTGAAGTATTTCATCAAATACTTAATAATTGAGTTATAAAATATAACTTAACTTGTTTCATTTTGTTTGCATGTTTGTTATTTTAATCGCGAAATCCTTGTTTGTACGATACGAATATGAGTTGAAATATTATCTAAATAATATTTTGGATAAAATAGAGTTATTAAATAATGTCATATTATTTAATAAAAGTTGTTCACCAACATCCGTATTAATTGAATCGAATTGCATTCGATTTGAAACTTGTACGATTTAATCAAATCGCATACTTGCATATATTCAATAATATATATTTTGATACATTAATTAGCCTAAAACCGAACTAATTACTTACTAGTCCTAATTTGGCGGGTGTTACATTTAATTATTGTCGATATTAAATCGTCGGATAATCATGTTGATCATATCATGTTTTATTTAAAACATGCGAGATTCACCAGCTTTATAGCTGACCTTTTAGTGTTGTATTCTCAGGTGCTCAGCTACAGTAGGGTGGCCCGCAGGATATGCTAGCTATTACGAGTCGCATGCATCTTTATAAACATGAAGATTTTCTTGCATTATATTTTGTATAACGGTTATGTATTAAAATCTTCGAGATCATTATGCGAACTCGTTAATGATATAGCTTATGACTTAAAACGATGTACTACTTTTGTAATATATTTATAAACATATCATGTAGAGTCGTTTGCTTGTACCTATGTGCTTTGATTATTGACTAGTCACACCCGAAATCGTCGCTTCCGCAATTCATGAAATTGGGGGTGTGACAGATTGGTATCAGAGCCTAAGGTTATAGCGATCTAGATTGCATTTAGTGGGCCTAGACTATGACCGTTAGGCAGTATTCCTCATTAGGAATAACTGGTTCAGGAATTACATCGTACGAGTTTAATTTAACATAGCCCAGCTAACTATGTACAATTAAATAAAGATGATGTGAAGTCTGAAAGGGGTTATGTCGAACAGGAATGCACTAGTTGACTCTGACCACGAGAGAACCGCGACTAATAATTGTTTTGTGCTAGACACAACTAGGCGGATATATATGTGTATATGGTATATACGTATATGATAAGGCTATTATATATATTGTATATATATATATATATATGAATATGCCTCAGACACGGAATATATTTTAGGCTGTTATATATTGTATATATATGATAGGGCGTAGGATAATATTTAAAATACTCGGTATATATATAAATATATTGTATATATATATACATAGGTCACGGATATTCAGAAATATACTTAGTATATATGCTATTATACCTCGGATACTCAGTAACATACTCACTGTTCGGATACATCATAGGACTTACCGGTCGTAAGTTGATCGAATCAGTAAAAATAGTACTGGGATGTACCATAGCTTTAGAGGGTCATCTCTTTGAGCCAGACTTACCCCGGTAAGGTTAGAAAATTTCGTCATTCACTCGTCGTCATGCTTAATGTTGGGAATCGGTATTCCTTTAAGGACTGATATCTTTTCCTATTATTCCTAACAAATTCTCTTGAACTGAAACGGCAAACCCCACAACGGATGACCCTGCGTCGGATAACGAACAAATTCTAAATATCTTTCCGGATGTGATATCCCCGGCGCTTTTGTAAACTTTAACTCTTGTAATCTTTTGGACACGCTTGTTAAATGATTACAATCCTAATACCTTCTATTTTTCTCATTTGACGCATCATGCATCAATTCACTGTTCAGTATTCATACAATTGTGACAATCACTTTCTTCGATTCAAAACTCTGACATGTCCCTTGTCTTTATTGAAGGAGCATGCCTCCGAGACGACAATCCTTCATTCCCTCTGAACTTGAACAACTAATCACTCAGCGAGTAGCTGAAGCTCTGGCCGCTCGACAGACACCTCCCAACATCAGGTCAGGCCCAAACCCGAAAAGCGATGAAACTCTGAACAACGCACCACCAACCAAACCCTGCTCCTACAAAGACTTCCTCAACTGCAAACCCTTGAACTTCAAGGGCACTGAAGGAGCCATCGGCCTACTGCAGTGGATCGAGAAGATAGAGACTGTCTTCCGCATCTGCAACTGCCCAGATGACTATAAGTTCAAGTACTCTATCTGCACACTGATGGAAGGTGCATTTACCTGTTGGAACACTCATGCCCGACTGTGGGTATTGATGTTGCTTACAAACTTCCCTGCGATGATCTGAAAAAGATGATGACTGAGGAGTATTGTCCTAGAGAGGAAATACAACAGCTGGAGACTGAAATCTGGAATCACAATATCAACGGCAATGACATAGCTAGATACACCACCTGTTTTCATCAACTAGCCCTCTTGTGCCCAACTATGGTCAATCCTGAATACAAAAGGGTCGAGAGGTATATCTGGGACCTTCCCGCAAGCATCAGAGGGATGGTGACTGCATCCAAACCGGGGACTATCCAAAGTGTTGTTCGTATGGCTCACAACCTCATGGCACACGTTGTCCGCGAAGGGAAGTATAACAAAAGAAAATCTGATGGAAACCCTAACAACCAAGGCCAAACCTACAAGAAGCCTGCAACCACTAAGGTCAACGCCTCTGGATCTGAAAACAAGAAGGAGTACAATGGAACCAAACCCTTCTGCTCAAATTGTAAATGCCACCATGACGGGCCTTGTGGCACCCCTTGTGACAAGTGCAAGCGTTATGGTCATCTTGCTAAAGATTGTCGAGTAAAATCTTGTTACGAGTGTGGCACCATAGGACACTACCGAAATGATTTTCCTAAGCTGAAAAATAACAACACTGCTAAAGGAAGGTTCTTCGTGCTGAATGCTAGGGACACTCAACCAGACCCTGACACGGGTACGTACCTTGTTGCGTAATGTCTATTCTATTCTTCGACGGTAGTGTATAATCGGTTTAGCAAATGATAGTTAGTCGAGTCCGGCAGTGTAGTACATAATTACACTTTAAAATAAACGGCTAGAACTTCATTCTATTTATCTCACAACTGTTAAGGTCGGTAACTCGGATATCATTATTGATATATATTGGCAAATCAGTTATCTTGTCGGAATCATTTGTTCAGAGGAAACTAATTGTATTCTACTCACGGATAAATCGGTAGTAGTGTGTGCTATAGTATTCGGTATTTATATACGGTTATTTATTTAGGATTATTATATTTGGATAATATAGAAATTCGGCATCTAGCTTCATGTGACACCTGCTAGAAACCCTAATTACGCGTGTTTAGTTTTGTATTAGGCTAAATACTTGTAATTACTTGTAACTACTTGTATATTTATGTGGATATACACCCCCGTAATTGATTTATATTACGCTACGTAATTAGTTGTAATTACGCTTACGCAATTTGGTAAAAATTATGCAAAACAACTGGACAAAGTCCGACACAGTATAAATACGACGTTGGTGAAAACATTTCTATAAATAACTTAAATCTATTTTTAGAAGTTATTTATCATATATTATTATTTTAATATAATAATACACGAAAAACCTGGATGTTTCGATTAAAACGTCTCAAACACAACGAAAACGCGCGATACGCGCCCATCAATCGAATGAGAACCTAATATATTTTATAAGTTTAAAATATACTAGTTCAATTAAAACTTTCATTCAAAATATCGTACTTTGAATCGTTAATGAAAAACGCCTAAATAAAACGTTACGCGATTAAACCTCCGTACAACGTACACGCAAATCGAGACCGAACAAAAGACGAAACATTTTTATAAATGTTTTCAAGAAAATATATAAAATATCTTAAGTGAAATTATCAAGATTTAATTTCTATTAAAAACGCGTGCTTAAAACGATTAACGTATATATAAACACCGAAACAAATGAGAAAACGAACACCGCGCGAAGCACAAATCGGAAACAATAAAATGACCAATATACCCTTGTAAGGGCCCCCCCTTGGCCGGCTCCCCCCCCCCCCCCCTCCCTTGGCTGCCCATTCCACTTCCCTCCTTTGCTTCCTTTCTACACCACCTCATACTACACCCAATTACACTCATTCACTTAAACAATTTCACACACAATCTCTCCTTCCACTCTCTAAAAATCTTCCCTCTCTCTCTCTCTAAAAACCCTCATAAACTCAGTTCCTTTTTCATCATACATCATCAAATTATCATCATCTCACTCAAGAAATCAAGAACAAGAAGAAGAGAAGCAAGGATCAAAACCTATCTCCATCATCTTCACCATTTCTTCATCATTTTTAAGTATGAATACCCATCCTCTGTCTCTAAAATTGATTGCATGATGTTTATTTACTGGTTTTGTAGCTCATTTAACACTAAAATGTCCAAAGAGTACACGTTTTTCTTGGGTTCTAGGAAGAGTTAGAAGATGCATTTGTTTTTAAAATTTGCGTATTGAAAAGATATACAACTTTCGTGTTTTACACTTTTTCCAAAAACACACATGTTTTTCTCTACTAGCCGATTTGTGGGACTGGTCTGGGTGAAATCAGAATCTGAGCTAGGCTTTGTAATTTATTTTGTTTCTCCATGAAGATGGGACTTAAAGTTCTTAGAAAACATAAGATAGATACTAGATACATGGATGATCAGTTGGTAAAATTTGTGAGACTTGATTTGGACATGAAATTGGTAAGACACATGGCGAAACAAACCGACAAAAGTCGAAAATAAGAAATCTTGAAGTTTTGGGACTTTTATAAGAACCGACACTTTTGGTGATTTTGGACGTAAACCAACAATATAATTGGACTCTATAAACTGATATTTGGGTTGGGTAAAAGTTTCGGGTCAAACCGAGCAAGTTTGACCAAGTCAACAAAAGTGGCTCGATTTCGAAAAACTTACTATATTTGGAAAATGGAAACAAAAATGGGTTTGGGTGACTTAGTTAGTAACTTGGACCAAAAACTAAACTTAGAAAGTTTCCCAAATGAAAAACCGACACATAGAACACTCGGATTAAAAAATTGAAAATCTGATCAGGCACAAGTGTCGCCTAACCAGCGACACTTACCCAAGTGACGCCTAATCTAGCGTCACTTACCCTTAGTGCCGCCCAATTATTCAAATTTCTCATTTAGCGTCACTTGACCCAGTGCCGCCTGAACCAAGTGTCGCCTATAGCAACACTACCCCAAGTGACGCTGCCAATTTAAAAATCACATTTAACGTCACTTAACCTAGTGCCGCTAACCAACCGAGTGTCGCCTATAGCAACACTTACTTGAGTGACGCATAGAGTGTCGCCCCTAAGTGACGCCTAAAACAGAACCTTCAAAACTAGTTTCACACTAAGTGTCGAACTCACTCAACTTCAATACTTGTATGTGATACAACACACGAAACATATACTTGGAAAGTATACAATGAAACGATACATAATAATATTGGTTTAAGATTATTATTACAAACTTTCACCAACGGGTCGTACACGTTTTTGATATACGAACTTGAACAACTTATTTGGACATACAAGTTGATGAACTAGCTTTAGGTGGACATAAAACCCCCACCTACCCGATTGGCTTAAGTGGACATTAACTCCCACTTATACAATCGCTATAGATGGTCTTTTGAGACATCTACTTATACAACCTCATACGCTTAGGGCGTTCGGAGGTTGCACACGGGAACGAGAACACCCACTGCTTGCTAATATTTGATATTGCTTACTACCTGCTTATCTCTAGTGAGTTTCATAGCCCCTTTTTACTGTTTTTCACTGGGGTGAGAATACATACAAGTGTTTTATAAACTGCTTTATGATCACAAGTACTGGCAACAACTTTTCGTACGGATTGCATGAGACCTTATGATAATCCACTAAAGTCCTCTACTTATCATAGTTCGTTAATATATGCGTGAATATTATTGGATAGTACTATCAGGGTTTGACAAACCTCGTCCGGACTAGTCGCGCTAGTCAACCCACGGGCGCAATATTATTTGTGAATTAGAAGTTTATCGGATTAGTACACTTACCAGAGGCAAACAACGTTAAGCTCGAACTATGAGACTCATGAAAATGGTATACTTATATTGCTGTATGCAATACTTTTACTTGTCGTTGGTTAACGATACTTTTACTTATCATTGATGAATGATGCAAAACTTGTGAAATCTTGTGGATCATTTTTGTGACAACCCGTACTTAGGCGTATTAATTTACTCTAAGTTGCTTGTAATATAACGTATATTGAATATACACTCGTACGTAATAAATAGATATTACACGATTTGCTCGGATGGATTCCGACTTAACTGGACGTTGGTGAACACAATTTATTAAATAATGCGAAATTATTTGATAAACATACTTATTTCCAAATATTATTGCGATAATATTTCATAAGCATTTCAAATCATGTATAATGCTCAGAAACAACCAATAACGCGCAAAACGCGCCCGACAATCAAATAAACATCAAAATATATTTTATAAATTAAAATATATCAATTCGGATGGTAAGTATTTATTTGAAGTATCGTATTTCAAAACGATAAAAAAACGTTTAATTGAAACGTCATGCGATTTATCAATCGTAACACGACTCCGTGAATCACTACCGACATAACACCATAACATTCTTATAAATGCTTCTAAGTAATAATAAGTATTACTTCAAGTTAAAAATATCGGGTTTGAAATCACTAGTTAAATACGTGTAATAAACGTTTAACGCCTAAATAAACGTCGAAACAAACGGGTAAACGAACACCGCACGGAGTGCAACTTTGGGGGAATGATTTAAACACCCACCTAGTGGGTCCCACCCATGAAATTCTGCAGCCAAGGTATGGCACCCCATGCCTTGACTCCCTCCTCCTCTCTTTACTTCTCCCACACTTCATTCAATCAACCATTCCATCCATATCTCTCTCTCTCTTGTCTCTCTCTCTCTAAATCCGACTCTCTCTCTCTTTTTCACTGATCTCCAGCCCAAAAACAACCACCACACACCACCATAGCATCACCATACAACCACCACGAGCCGCCACGCCGGAAATCAAGAAAACGCGATAAAACAAGTCTTCGGCTTCTCTTCTTCTCCCCTTCATCATTTCTTTGTAAGAACTCTTGAAATTTCATTATATTTACTTGCAAAACATATAATTACTTGTTATGATGTCCACTTAACGATTACATGTCCAAAACATAAATCAAAACGCAATTTAAATCTCGAAACTATGAGTTTATGTTTCCTATCCAGATTCTGTTTCCACTTCCATGAATTTTATAAAAATCATTACAACACCAAAATGGACGTTTCTTGAGCCTAAAATCAAGTGTAAGAAGTCTACTTTTATAATCTGTAAGCATCACGAAAATTGAAGTTCATTTGCTATTTTTAGTTACTGAAATAAAAGTACATAGCAAATCTGATGAATCTGACCAGAATCTTGACCAAATAAAAATAGGTATATCTTGGGCTATGGAACGAATTAGAACATGAAACCAGTTGGAAGAGATCGAAAATCTTGTTAGTTTTCCAAATCCTACTGGAAATTCTTGTGAAGTTTTGTAAAACTTAACTTATGACCAGACTATTGAGCATATGTCACAAAAACGATCTGCTGGACTTACTTCAATTTAAAAACTTTCATCTCGAGTTTTGCTTGGTTAAAATAGATGCAAAAGTATGTTTTGGAAATCTAAGACATAGGGGAACCTTGTGTAAAAGTTTCATAACGATTCGTTAAGTTTTACTTGACCAAATTGATGTTTTAACACGGGTGAAATATAGGTCCGACAATAGTAAAAATCCGACAATGACCTCCGACAATGGCCTCCTTCTTGAGACCAAATCTTGAGTTCTAGACCTCAAAAACGTATGAGACCACTTGGTAAATCTTGGTAATTTTGTTATGTACAAAAAGTTCTTCTTTGGATTATTCCAGAAATGCACACATTTCTCCAGAAAATTTGATTTGTGAGAAGTGGTCTAATCTCGGATTAAACTGAACACTGACACTTTGTGAATTTTTATAAAATATCAAACAACCTCCAAAAATCATAAACAAATTACAGAAAGTACATAACATATGTAGGAACTTTGTGTAAAAATTTCAGAACGATTTGATAACGTTTACTATTTTAGATAAAAATCACAAATAATCCGTGAATGTATTGTCGCATAAAAACTAAATTCCATGAATACATACTATTGTCGTATAAATAAAATCCGTGAATACATATTGTCGTATAAATTAACTCCGTGAATACATATTGTCGTATAAATTAACTCCGTGAATACATATTTGCGTATAAATAAAATCCGTGAATACATATTGTCGTATAAATTAACTCCGTGAATACATATTGTCGTATAAATTAACTCCGTGAATACATATTTTCGTATAAATAAAATCCGTGAATACTATTGTCGTATAAATAAACAAACAGTATATTTTCGTATAAATAAAAGTCCGTGAATAACTAATCTAATGTCGTATGAATAGTGGTAACGAGTAAATAAACAAACAGTGGTAACGAGTAAATAAACAAACAGCGGTAACGAGTAAATAAACAAACAGTGGGAACAAGTTAATAACTATAACAGTGGGAACAAATAATAGCAAATAATTAACGTATGTATATGCTTTACAAGGTATACAAACACGATGAATTACAAAATAATAATATGTAAATTATTATTACCCCTCCGTCACCAGCGGGCCACCCTTACTTACAAAATGATTTCAAACATACAAACAAATGTTTGGACATAACTAGTTGAGTGGACAACTAGCATGAATGATCTTTTGAGACATTCACTTATACATACAACCTTATATGCTTAGGGCATTAGAAGGTTGCGGGTTCGCAGAACCTACGGATTACTACTGCTTTCAGACTTTACGTTTATTAAGTTAAACGCTTGCTTACTTGACTCAGGTGAGTCTTACAGCCCGACTTTTACTGTTTTACTTATGGGGTGAGATGCATTGCTTACGTTTTCTTGAACACAAGTGCTAAATTACTTACTTTTCATATACGGGCTTGAATGAGTTACTTACTAATCCACTGAAGTCCCTCCATCATAATTTCGTTAGTTATGGACTTAAGTGCGAATATTAGTTAATGGATCCATTAGGGACTGACCCTCCCCGCCCGGGGTAGTAGCGCTACCACGAACCGTTATGTATAAACGGGCGACTTTTATTTGTTTCGTACGAGTGTTTGGATTGGGCACTCGCGGGGGCACTATACGGTACTTGGCTGTACCACTGATTTGCGGGTTAAGCTTCGACTATGAGCTCATGGCAACGGTATATACATATTTACTTATTATTTGCTTGGTTGCAGATACTTGATTTACGCCTGCGGGCACAACTGATAAAAATCTTGTGTTCAAAGTATTACTTACTTACAAACCTGTGAGATTCACCAACATTCGTGTTGACCCTTTTTAGCATGTATTCTCAGGTACACGTACGGAGTAGGATTACTCCAGGATTACTAGCTAGAGTCGCATGATTTTCAAACTGCATTTAACGGAGATTCTTTAGCATTATCTTTTGTAACTATGGTTATGTAATAGAATCTTCCGCTACGTACACGGACTCTAGGGGACCTTACTTTTGTAACGAAAACATTATGTTTTCAAAACCTATTTTATAATGGTATATAACTATTTTACAAACGTCTCATTTAGAAGTCGTTTGCTATACTTTGGTGTTTGATTATTGATTAGTAACACCCAAAGCTTGCTTCCGCGTAACATTAAATTTGGGGGTGTTACAGATTGGTATCAGAGCCTAAGGTTATAGCGAACTAGGTTGCATTTAGTGGACCTAGACTATGACCGTTAGGCAGTATCTCCCTATTAGTTATGACTGGTTCAGGAATTACATCATACGACTTTAATTTAACATAGCCTGATCAACTATGTACAATTAAAGAAAGATGATGTGAGGTCTGAAATGGTTATGATGAACAGGGATACACTAGTTGACCTTGATTACGAGAAGAACCGGGACTCAAACATGTCTGTGATTAGACACTTTAGGCTATTATGTGATATATATACATGTATACATAGACAGGCCTCTCTCTCGCTCAATATCTTAGACTATATTATATATGTATTATATGAATATAGGCCTCATTCTTCTTAACGTTTTGTCTCAGAATGGAAAACACACCACCCAATTTGTCACGCTCTCACCCGTATGGATCACAAAACCCACGGATTTCCAGGAGGACCACAATGTCTCCTCGAACTAACCCCTATCCCGTAACAGCTCTAGCCGCCAGGCTAAACCACCATGAGCGACGACTTCGTGAAATGGACATAGAGCTGCAGGAGACTCGTGAGAACTGGAGACTCACAGCTCTTGAACGTATCAACAAGTCTCCGAAGATCACGAGAACACTGTGGATAACATGGACACACTTCACGACCAACTGGGAGAAACTATCGAAACCATGGGAACTATTCACAATCAAGTGATCAGTAACCAAAATGAAATCTCTGTTCTGCAAACAAGGCTGCAAGAATACGAGACGCGTATACGGAAACCAAGGATGCTCTTAGAATGGTTAACAGGCTTGCAGAATCTGTTAACCATCTCACTTCTCTGTTGTCACAACTCGACCTACATCAGGATTAGTGCAGTGGTTATCATGTAACCTATTAGCTAGCTATGTAAACTCTTGTAACCCGACCGGATGTAATATTCCCGGCATCTTTTGTGAACTTAGAATTCTGAAATCTTTTGAACTCACACCTTGAGTGGTTGCAAATATATCTATCTTATGTTATTGATTGTCCTATAGTGATGTTGTATATTACCCCTTTTATATATGCATCCGTGATAATCATACTCCTTGTACCAAATCTCACATACCTCCTAACTTTTTATTAAAGGAACATGCCACCAAGGAAACAGACTTTCACCGCTGCTGAACTTGCCCAGTTCGTTGCGCAAGGAGTAGCCGATGCCCTGGCTGCTCAAGAGGCACAACGAAACAGTGGTTCAAATCCGAACCAGAGCAGCGAAAATACCTCCAACACAGTACCAACTGCCAAACCTTGCACATACAAGGATTTTCTGAACTGCAAACCATTAAACTTCAAGGGAACTGAAGGAGCCATTGGCTTACTGAGATGGATTGAGAAACTGGAATCTGTTTTTCGAATCTACAACTGCACCGAGGATTGCAAGGTTAAGTACTCTACCTGCACCTTTATGGATGGTGCCCTTACCTGGTGGAATACCTACGCCCAAACTGTGGAGATTGATGTCGCTTATCAACTCCCTTGGGAAGATCTAAAGAAGATGCTGACAGATGAGTACTGTCCAAGAGAAGAGCTACAACAGCTTGAGGTTGAATTCTGGAACCTCACAGTGAGAGGTGATGATATCACCGGTTACACTACCCGCTTCCACCAGCTGGCACTTTTGTGCCCAACAATGGTCGATCCGGAATACAAGAGGATCGAAAGGTATATCTGGGGACTCCCAGCCAAGATTCAGGGGATGGTAGCTGCGTCCAACCCGGGGACTATTCAGAGTGTCATCCGTATGGCACATAACTTAATGGCTCAGGTAGTCCGTCGTGGAACATCCGCTGGAAAGGATACTGGAAACCGATCTGGGGATAACAAACGGAAATGGAATCCCAACCACAACCAAAACCAAGGTCAACAACAAAACAAGAGGCCAGATACTACAAAGGCCTATGCTGCTGGTACCGATGAAAAGAAAGGATACAGTGGGAGCAAACCCTATTGCTCCAAATGCAACCGTCACCACGATGGTTCTTGCCCTTGCAGCAAGTGCAAACGTGTCGGGCACTTAGCTAAAGATTGTCGAACCAACGCCACAATCCCAAACTCTAACACACCAAAGGCCTGCTTTGAGTGTGGAAACACCGGACATTTCAGGAAAGATTGTCCAAAGCTGAGAAGTAATAACAGGAACAACAACACCAACGCTCACGGCAGAGCTTTTGTGTTGAACTCAGGGGAAGCCCGCCAAGACCCGAACGTTGTTACGGGTATGTTTCTTCTCAACGACTTGACCGCTTCAGTCTTATTTGATACTGGTGCTGATAAAAGTTTCATATCTGATGAATTTAGCCCATTGCTCAATGCTGCCCCCACTGCCTTAGATGCTAAGTACATTGTAGAATTAGCAAATGGCAAACTAATTGAGGTCGATAGTATAATATGCAATTGCACCCTAAACCTAGCAAGCGAACTTTTCTCTATAGATATGATACCCGTTGAAATCGGAAGCTTTGATATTATCATTGGTATGGACTGGTTGTCCAAACACCACGCCGAAATTGTTTGTTACGAGAAACTCGTTCGTATTCCTCTCGTCACCGGTAGAACTTTGATCATACAAGGGGAGACTGGTGGAACGAGAATAAACATCATATCTTGCATGAAAACTCGAAAATATCTGAGAAAGGGATACCAGGCAATCCTCGCACACGTTATAGAGAAACAGTCGGAGGAGAAGCGACTTGAGGATGTGCCTATTGTTCGAGACTTCCCAGAAGTCTTTCCTGAAGACTTGCCTGGCCTACCGCCAACTAGACAAGTCGAATTTTCTATTGACCTTGTGCCCGGCGCAGCACCCGTGGCACGAGCACCGTACCGTTTAGCCCCCTCTGAACTTCAGGAGTTGTCTACTCAACTGCAAGAACTCCTGGATAAAGGCTTTATTCGACCGAGTTCCTCGCCTTGGGGAGCCCCGGTCCTGTTTGTGAAAAAGAAAGACGGTTCCTCCCGCATGTGCATCGACTACCGTGAACTCAACAAATTAACCGTTAAGAACCGTTACCCACTACCACGCATTGATGACCTGTTTGACCAACTCCAAGGGTCGAGTGTTTACTCAAAGATTGATCTACGGTCAGGTTCTCACCAACTACGAGTTCGTGATACCGACATTCCTAAAACAGCTTTCCGAACTCGCTACGGGCATTACGAATTCCAAGTGATGCCATTCGGCTTGACCAACGCACCGACAGTATTCATGGACCTTATGAATCGGGTGTGTAAGCCTTACCTCGAAAAGTTTGTCATCGTCTTCATTGACGATATTCTGATTTACTCGCGTAATGAACAAGAACACGCGCAACACCTGAAAAGCGTTCTAGAACTACTCAAGCACGAGGAGTTATATGCCAAATTCTCCAAGTGTGAGTTCTGGATGCAAACTGTATAATTCCTTGGACACGTGATTGACAGTCAAGGAATTCATGTTGATCCTTCAAAAATCGAAGCCATCAAGGGTTGGCAAGCACCTACTACACCCACCGAGGTACGACAGTTCTTAGGACTCGCCGGATACTATAGGCGATTCATTGAGAACTTTTCAAAAATAGCTCAACCCCTCACTACACTGACCCAAAAGGAAAAGAAATTCGATTGGGCTGATAAGCAGGAGTCAGCCTTCCAACTGCTCAAACAAAAACTCTACAGTGCACCTATCTTATCTTTACCCGAAGGCAACGATGACTTCGTGGTATACTGTGACGCTTCACACCAAGGTCTCGGTTGCGTGCTGATGCAACGAGACAAAGTCATTGCTTACACCTCTCGACAACTCAAGGTCCACGAAAATAATTACACCACTCATGACCTAGAGTTGGGGGCAGTGGTATTCGCCCTAAAAATCTTGAGACACTACTTATACGGTACCAAGTGTACAATTTTCACCGACCACAAAAGTCTCCAACACATCTTCGACCAAAAAGACCTAAACATGAGACAACGCCGTTGGGTCGAACTACTTACTGATTACGACTGCGAAATACGTTACCATCCAGGCAAGGCAAACGTTGTTGCTGATGCCTTAAGTCGTAAGGAACGAGTGAAACCCCTTCGGGTCCGAGCACTTAGTATGACTATACACAATGACCTGATAACCCAAATTCTTACCGCTCAACTCGAAGCACTCAAAGCTGAAAACGTGAAACACGAGGCCTTGCGAGGCATGAACAAACAATTTGAAACCAAATCCAACGGAGCCAAATACTTCTCAAACCGAATCTGGTTGCCAAAGTTCGGGAACCTACGAGACTTGGTGATGGATGAAGCTCACAAGTCTAAGTACTCTATACACCCTGGTGCTGACAAAATGTACCATGGCATCAAGGAGTTGTATTGGTGGCCCAACATGAAAGCCGACATTGCTACCTACGTTGGCAAGTGTCTCACTTGTTCTACGGTTAAAGCCGAACATCAGAAACCTTCCGGATCACTACACCAACCGGAAATCCCCGAATGGAAATGGGAGCAAATCACCATGGATTTCATTACCAAACTCCCAAAAACCTCTAGCGGTTGCGATACCATTTGGGTGATCGTAGACCGACTCACTAAATCTGCTCATTTCCTAGCCATCAGGGAACTGACAAGGTGGAACGTTTGACACGGATTTACCCGAAAGAGATCGTGTCAAGACACGGTGTGCCCATCTCGATTATCTCTGACCGAGATGCTCGATTTACTTCTCGCTTCTGGCAATCACTACAAAAATCTCTTGGTACTCGTCTAGATATGAGTACAGCTTATCATCCTCAAACTGACGGCCAGAGCGAACGAACTATACAAACACTGGAGGATATGTTACGAGCTTGCGTAGTTGACTTCGGTAACAACTGGGAAAATCACTTACCGTTGTGTCAGTTTTCATACAATAACAGCTACCACACCAGCATCAAAGCTGCACCCTTCGAGGCACTTTACGGTCGTAAGTGCCGATCACCCGTTTGTTGGACTGAGGTGGGGGATACACAACTCACTGGTCCAGAAATCATTCACGAAACCACTGAAAAGATCGTCAGCATACAAAACCGACTGAAAGCTGCGCGTGATCGTCAGAAAAGCTATGCTGACGTGAGACGCAAACACCTCGAATTCCAGGTTGGGGATCGAGTACTTCTGAAAGTATCTCCTTGGAAAGGCATCATTCGTTTTGGTAAACGTGGGAAACTGAATCCCAGGTACATTGGACCGTTCGAGATCCTTGAAAGGATTGGTCCAGTGGCATACAGACTGCAGCTACCTCCTGAACTCAGTAGCGTGCACCCTACTTTCCACATTTCTAACTTGAAGAAATGTCTGTCTGATGAGACACTAATTATACCTCTCGATGAGATACACATTGACGACAAACTACACTTTGTCGAGGAACCCGTGGAAGTTATGGACCGTGAGGTCAAGCGTTTAAAACAGAGTCACATTCCTATTGTTAAGGTCCGATGGAATTCCAGGCGAGGCCCTGAATTCACCTGGGAACGAGAAGATCAGATACGTGAGAAATACCCACACCTCTTCTCGACCCCTACTCAGACTCCTACTACAACTTAATTTCGGGATAAAATTTATTTAACAAGGGGAGAATGTGACAACCCGTACTTAGGCGTATTAATTTACTCTAAGTTGCTTTATAACGTATATTGAATATACACTCGTACGTAATAAATAGATATTACACGATTTGCTCGGATGGATTCTGACTTAACTGGACGTTGGTGAACACAATTTATTAAATAATGCGAAATTATTTGATAAACATACTTATTTCCAAATATTATTGCGATAATATTTCATAAGCATTTCAAATCATGTATAATGCTCAGAAACAACCAATAACGCGCAAAACGCGCCCGACAATCAAATAAAAATTAAAATATATTTTATAAATTAAAATATATCATTTCGGATGGTAAGTATTTATTTGAAGTATCGTATTTCAAAACGATAAAAAAAAACATTTAATTGAAACGTCATGCGATTTATCAATCGTAACACGACTCCGCGAATCACTACCGACACAACACCATAACATTCTTATAAATGCTTCTAAGTAATAATAAGTATTACTTCAAGTTAAAAATATCGGGTTTGAAATCACTAGTTAAATACGTGTAATAAACGTTTAACGCCTAAATAAACGCCGAAAGAAACGGGTAAACGAACACCGCACGGAGTGCAACTTTGGGGGAATGATTTAAACACCCACCTAGTGGGTCCCACCCATGAAATTCTGCAGCCAAGGTATGGCACCCCATGCCTTGACTCCCTCCTCCTCTCTTTACTTCTCCCACACTTCATTCAATCAACCATTCCATCCATATCTCTCTCTCTCTTGTCTCTCTCTCTAAATCCGACTCTCTCTCTATTTTTCACTGATCTCCAGCCCAAAAACAACCACCACACACCACCATAGCATCACCATACAACCACCACGAGCCGCCACGCCGGAAATCAAGAAAACGCGATAAAACGAGTCTTCGGCTTCTCTTCTTCTCCCCTTCATCATTTCTTTGTAAGAACTCTTGAAATTTCATTATATTTACTTGCAAAACATATAATTACTTGTTATGATGTCCACTTAACGATTACATGTCCAAAACATAAATCAAAACGCAATTTAAATCTCGAAAATATGAGTTTATGTTTCCTGTCCTGATTCTGTTTCCATTTCCACGAATTTTATAAAAATCATTACAACACCAAAATGGACGTTTCTTGAGCCTAAAATCAATTGTAAGAAGTCTACTTTTATAATATGTAAGAATCACGAAAATTGAAGTTCATTTGCTATTTTTAGTTACTGAAATAAAAGTACATAGCAGATCTGATGAATCTGACCAGAATCTTGACCAAATCAAAATAGGTATATCTTGGGCAATGGAACGAATTAGAACTTGAAACCAGTTGGAAGAGATCGCAAATCTTGTTAGTTTTCCAAATCCTACTGGAAATTCTTGTGAAGTTTTGTAAAACTTAACTTATGACCAGACTATTGAGCATATGTCACAAAAACGATCTGCTGGACTTACTTCAATTTAAAAAATTTCATCTCGAGTTTTACTTGGTTAAAATAGATGAAAAAGTATTTTTTGGAAAGCTAAGACATAGGGGAACCTTGTGTAAAAATTTCATAACGATTTGTTAAGCTTTACTTGACCAAATTGATGTTTTAACACGGGTGAAATATAGGTCCGACAATAGTAAAAATCCGACAATGACCTCCTTCTTGAGACCATATCTTGAGTTCTAGACCTCAAAAACGTATGAGACCACTTGGGAAATCTTGGTAATTTTTTTATGTACAAAAAGTTCTTCTTTGGATCATTCCAGAAATGCACTCATTTCTCCAGAAAATTTGATTTGTGAGAAGTGGTCTAATCTCGGATTAAACTGAACACTGACACTTTGTGAATTTTTATAAAATATCAAACGACCTCCAAAAATCATAAAAGAATTACAAAAAGTACATAACATATGTAGGAACTTTGTGTAAAAATTTCAGAATGATTTGATAAAGTTTACTATATTAGATAAAAATCACAAATAATCCGTGAATGTATTGTCGCATAAAAACTAAATTCCATGATACATACTATTGTCGTATAAATAAAATCCGTGAATACATATTGTCGTATAAATTAACTCCGTGAATACATATTGTCGTATAAATTAACTCCGTGAATACATATTTGCGTATAAATAAAATCCGTGAATACATATTGTCGTATAAATTAACTCCGTGAATACATATTGTCGTATAAATTAACTCCGTGAATACATATTTTCATATAAATAAAATCCGTGAATACTATTGTCGTATAAATAAATAAGCAGTATATTTTCATATAAATAAAAGTCCTTGAATAACTAATCTAATGTCGTATGAACAGTGGTAACGAGTAAATAAACAAACAGTGGTAACGAGTAAATAAACAAACAGCGGTAACGAGTAAATAAACAAACAGTGGGAACAAGTTAATAACAATAACAGTGGGAACAAATAATAGAAAATAATTAACGTATGTATATGCTTTACAAGGTATACAAACACGATGAATTACAAAATAATAATATGTAAATTATTATTACCCCTCCGTCACTAGCAGGCCACCCTTACTTACAAAATGATTTCAAACGTACAAACAAATGTTTGGACATAACTAGTTGAGTGGACAACTAGCATGAATGATCTTTTGAGACATTCACTTATACATACAACCTTATATGCTTAGGGCATTAGAAGGTTGCGGGTTCGCGGAACCTACGGATTACTACTGCTTTCAGACTTTACGTTTATTAAGTTAAACGCTTGCTTACTTGACTCATGTGAGTCTTACAGCCCGACTTTTACTGTTTTACTTATGGGGTGAGATGCATTTCTTACGTTTTCTTGAACACAAGTGCTAAATTACTTACTTTTCATATACGGGCTTGCATGAGTTACTTACTAATCCACTGAAGTCCCTCCATCATAGTTTCGTTAGTTATGGACTTAAGCGCGAATATTAGTTAATGGATCCATTAGGGACTGACCCTCCCCGCCCGGGGTAGTAGCGCTACCACGAACCGTTATGTATAAACGGGCGACTTTTATTTGTTTTGTACGAGTGTTTGGATTGGGCACTATACGGTACTTGGTTGTACCACTGATTTGCGGGTTAAGCTTCGACTATGAGCTCATGGCAACGGTATATACATATTTACTTATTATTTGCTTGGTTGCAGATACTTGATTTACGCCTGCGGGCACAACTGATAAAAATCTTGTGTTCAAACTATTACTTACTTACAAACCTATGAGATTCACCAACATTCGTGTTGACCCTTTTTAGCATGTATTCTCAGGTACACTTACGGAGTAGGATTACTCCAGGATTACTAGCTAGAGTCGCATGATTTTCAAACTGCATTTAACGGAGATTCTTTAGCATTATCTTTTGTAACTATGGTTATGTAATAGAATCTCCCGCTACGTACGCGGACTCTAGGGGACCTTACTTTTGTAACGAAAACATCATGTTTTCAAACCCTATTTTATAATGGTATGTAACTATTTTACAAACGTCTCATTTAGAAGTCATTTGCTATACTTTGGTGTTTGATTATTGATTGGTAACACCCAAAGCTTGCTTCCGCGCAACATTAAATTTGGGGGTGTTACAATTTTAGCAACTGATTACTTAACAAACCTATGAATTCACCAACTTTATGTTGACCTTTTAGTATGTATTTCTCAGGTAACCCGCCGCAATAGGAAGCTTATGGATAGCTTAGCTCGAGTCGCATTGTTTTCAAATATCAAGGAACTAGATTACATTTACTATATTTTAGAATCATAGTTATGTAATTCTACTTTTGTCATGCGAACTCCTATAACTTTTGTAAACATTTGAATTATTGTAATGTAACTATTTTTCAAACGTCTCATATAGAGGTCGTTTGCTTTAATTTTTGTGTTGTGATATTTGATTTGGTCGGCGCCCCCATGACACCTCCTACTTCCGCTGCCCCGTGTTTTAGGGGGTGTGACACTTCATAATCTTCATCCATCTCCACTTTGGGTCTCAATTTTATTACATAAGAACACTCACCATATTACTTTAATTTCGCGTTTATAATACTTATATAATCGTATATTAGTGTTCTATATGTGAGAATTTGGTTAAAATGAAGTTAAAAACTGGTTTCGGGATGAACTGCACGAACAGACCCTGGTAACAGCCATAGTCAATCGGGTATCAGTCCAGCCGATCGGGTATACTTTCCCAGCCGATCGGCTATGATGTTTCAGATGATCGGCTATGATGTTTCAGATGATCGGCTATCATAATTCAGATGATCGACTATAAAAATTCAGATGATCGACTATAAAAATTTAGATGATCGGCTATGATAATTTAGATGATCATCTGTGATCATCCGAGGATGATAGATGATCATCTATTTTCAGATGATCATCCGAGGACAAATAATTCTTTTTCTTCCAAAAAGTATCAACTTATTCGACAATAAATATTATTATACGATATGAAAACATATAAAGTATATCTTTACGGAATGAACAAAAACTGTATTTCGAAATATGATTTCAATTCCATCACCAATGGGTCGTACCACTTTTATAAACCACAAAATTAAATGGTTTTAAAGATATATTTGGACATCACACATTAACGAATGAATGGACACACATCGGGAGTGATCTATATATACGTTCACTTATACATGACCTTATATGATTAGGGCGTTAGGAGGATTCGAACTGTCCATTCCACATCGAATACTTGATTGCTCGGCGACTCAGGTGAGTCTCACGGCCCCATTTTATTGTTTTACTATTTTAAACTCGGGGGAGATGCAACACAAATTGTTTTCGTGATCACAGTTATTCGGTTAGTTAATTTAGTACTAACTCGGTTAATTATATTCGATTATCATTGTTGGTATTGATTTGTTCGATTATTGCATGAGTGTTTTAATTCGGAAAAGTCCTCATCAGTGTATGGTTCATTAACTTAATAAGGCGCGATTACTAAAAGATAGATATATCATAGGAGTGACGTCCCCGTCCGGGTTTCTAGCTACAACCACGTACAAACGGGCATTTTAGTAATTGTTATGGGTGTTGACACCGTTTGGGAGGCAGAAAATTGGGTTAGGCCTAGAACCATAGCTCGGTGCAATATCAGAGTTGGTATATTTAATTTGGAAACCTTAATTGGTATAATCATTATTCGGAAACCTTAATTGGTTTATCATTGTTCGGTTATGCTGTTTAATCATTGTCGGTATTAAATCGTCGGATAATCATGTTGATCATGTCATGTTTTATTTTAAACCTGTGAGATTCACCAGCTTTATAGCTGATCTTTTAGTGTTGTATTCTCAGGTGCTCAGCTACAGTAGGTTGGCCCGCAGGATATGCTAGCTAGTACGAGTCGCATGCATTTATATAAACATGAAGATTTTCTTGCATTATATTTTGTATAATGGTTATGTATTAAAATCTTCGGGATCATTATGCAAACTCGTTAATGATATAGATTATGACTTAAAACGATGTACTACTTTTGTAATATATTTATAAACGTCTCTTATAGAGTCGTTTGCTTGTACCTCTGTGCTTTGATTATTGACTAGTCACACCCGAAATCGTCGCTTCCGCAAATCATGAAATCGGGGGTGTGATATTATACGTCCGTTTTCTCGATAAATGTGTATTTTGAAAAAGTGTAAAAAGAGAAACCTTCATTTTGGCTTGGTGAAGGTGTCTGCAAAATCTTAGAGTTTTACACTTAACGAGTTAAAAGTTATGTGCTTCTGAAATTTGTTCAAAAATATGAGTTTGGTGTTTTGAAAATTATTTTAGACAAGGGCCTTGTTTCAGACAAAGACCTGAATGCTGATTTTCTAGACCATATTGCAGATTTTCAACTTCATATGGCTGATTTCCTCGATCATATTGAAGATTTTCATATTTTTCTTATATGAGGCCTTCTCCCCAGTCAAAAGTCTTTTTAATGATTTAAAAGCCCTAATGATGATATGATCGAGTCGTAATATTCTATGGGACATTGTAAAAAAATAAAAATTGGGCATTTCATCTTGGGGTTTTTAGAGAGGGAATTTGAGAGGGAGATGGAGGTAGAGAGAGAGAGAGAGAGAGAGAGAGAGTGAGGTGGTGATGGAGAAAGTGATGGGTGTGTTTGGTGAAGTCCAAAAGCAAGAGAGAAAAGGGAGGAGAAGGGGGCCGGCCAAAGGGGCCCACAAGGGAGGGAAGTCTCCAATTTTTGTTCCCTGCGTTTGCGCTCCGTACGGTGTTCGTTTCCCCGGTCGTTTAAACGTTAAATAAATTTTATACACGTTTAAATATACGTTTTGAAATACGAATAATTATTCGATATTTTTGTTGGAGCATTTCATCAAATACTTTATACTTGAGTCATAAAATATAACTTAGAATTGTTTCCACTGTTTGCACGTTTAATATATTAATCGCGTAGATGTTATTTGTACGATACGAATTAGATTCGAATATCATCAAAATAATATTTTGTATATAATAGTGTTATATTATTTAATAATTTTGGTTCACCAACGTTCGTATTAATTGAACCGAATTCCATTCGATTTAAAATAAGTACGATTTAATCAAATCGCATAGATATATATTCAACAATATATATTAATTGATACATTAATTAGCCTAACATAGAACTAATTACATGTATTAGAGAAGGTTAGGTACTAATAACTAGTCCTAATTTGACGGGTGTCACATTGATATAGATTATGGAATATGTAACTTAATATCTTATGTTCGCATATAAAACACTTACTCCACATTTATATAAACCCTCAAGTCATGAACTTATTTTAAAGATACTTTGAGTGTTTTTTTTCCACTAGATCTTATCTTTTCAATAATCTCTAAAAACATAATATGTCAAACAATACTATAAATTTGAAACTACAAAAAAATAAGCTTACACTCTCATAAAGTCATAAGCATAAACTAGGTTGCCAAATACACCCTTAATAAATAGTTGTGAATTTATAAAATTATTGGCATTGATGCCATTTAAGTGGAGGATGAAAAAGAAAACTATTTTGTATTCATTATAGTTTTGAGAGAATAACAGATTAATGTTGTCATCTATCTTATATATTAAAAGAAAAATCTTGAAGGATAATGTACGATTAAAGAAAAAACAGAGGATTGATATGCAACAAACCGAATAGTTTCGTGTTTGGATCTTTGAAAAGTCATTTTTTACCGGATTATGTTTGAAAAAGCTGAGTCACCTTACACGTGGACCGCCACATCAGAAGTGTGTCACATGTAGCTGGTTACCATATTACTGATCAAAACACAAAACTATCCGGTATGTTACATACTTGGATAATTAAGTTAGTATGTTGCATACTTGGATTAAATTTTGGCAGTTTGTTGCTGATTTTGTTACATTTATTAAAAAAAATCAAATAGAAGTTGACCGGTCAAACCGGTAGCTGGTTACCATATTACTGATTCAAACACAAAACTATTCGGTTTGTTGCATATTTGGGTAATTAAGTTAGTATGTTGCATACTTGGAATAAATTTTAGCAGTTCGTTGCCGATTTTTATCATTTACCCATATTATAAATATAGAAGGATATATTAATATTTTAGTCACAGAAAATTGAAATCAATGATGTCATTAAATAAAGGGTGATGATTCATACACCATGTTTTTTTAGCTGTAAACCACCAAATATGCTTCAATATGTTGTATTATACAAAACTGTAAAACACATTAGTGGTGTATGGCTAAAAAAATGGAGGTGTACGAATCACCACCCTTAAGGGTCTTCAACTTCAGGGTCTTATTTTTCAAGATTCATTTTTTATAATATATAAGATAGATAGATTCTTATATGACTTTCTTTCTTAATTCTTTTATCAATTTCTAATTTATGATTATGGATGTCAATGGGTCATATTTTATAACTATCTTATGGAAATATATCTTAATTTATATTTTATAATTCCATAGGAAAATACAAGACCGAAGGTGAAAGAATCATGTGAAACGAACGAAAGACAGAGAAGATGTGCAGTCTAGAGGCTAACCGATCGTCATCCGAAACACGCAAAAGATATACAACTCCAAATTTGGCAAGATTAGTGTCATTAGAAGCATAACAGAAAAACGAATTCAACGGTGCAAGAATTAAGCAAATCGGGCTCAGAACAAAGAAGATACGGGCGAAACAAGCAATGAATGGAGCGAGCGGAAAATGAAAGGAGGATCACCCCCTAGAGTCCATATACGGCCCTCTAGGGGCCATTTACCTGCCAATTGTTCTTGTTAAATGGTACCCTAGGGCCATTTGACATCCCCTGGCTTGCTACCCCCGATTGCGCTTTGGTGCTTGTATTGTGTGCTTAAAGACTTGAATATCACCTCCTACCCTTTCCCTATATATACTAGCCTCATTTCCACCATTTCAACACACCTCATCACCTCTCATTCTCCAATTTCTCTTATTTCTCTCTCTAAAATAGAAGCTAGTATGGTATAGTTAACGTAGGAGTTTTATTCAACTTTTGTACGGAGATACTCCGGACTTCAGATTTGTGAAGATTTATCTGTATTACTCTTCTATTCAGGTTTAATATAATCTCTCGTATTTATTCTTATAATCATGTTATCTTATTATGCATGCTTAGGAATGAATGCAAGAATTATGCTAGGCTAGACAAATATGTGTTTGATGTGATGTATGCAATGTTAGAATAGTTATGATTATATTACCATGTTGTTACTCTGTCTGTTTGAATATAAACTATTTATCAACTTATAAGATGAACCTCTGCCCGTTTATCTATCCAACTTATGTTGTGGTTTGAATCCTCCTCCCTAGAATCTGGCTAATTACTAGCAATAGAAATTCCAACTATTCTGTGTATGATAATCAATGGACTCAATATGGTTGTTGTTCTCTTGATTGAAACACATCCGAGAGACACAAAGCATAGGAGTAGAGATAGATTAGATTTATGCTTGTTTGTTGCATATCTTTGGGATAACTTCAGGGATATCCATGATTTATCTTTAAGTCAACTGATATGAAGCTAGTATACCGTTCTTTTGCAAGTTCTTGTTTGATTGTTACTTAGGTACTGCTAGATATATCCACTATCGTTGATTGAATGATTAGGTTTTCATGAATGATTTAGATTTAATAAAGATAGGTTAACATGTATGCAATAGCTGTGATGATTTATATTATTAATGATGAACAATTCAACTGATCGTCAGAGAGACTTTCCCAACCGGTTCCACGGTTTAATCCCTGTTCATGTTATTGTCCAATGAACAATTCATGCCATTATATGGATGTCTTTGATGTCTGAAATTGGGGACCTGGATTAGTGGATAGTTTTCAGTTGAATTGGTTTATACATTTGGGAGACCTTCCGGTGTACTGTACACTCAATAACTGTTATCCATGTGACATATTTTGTATCTGATTGTAGAGAACTCTACGTTAGGTACTTAACAGGATCGTAGTTATAGCTAATTGATAACTATAGGTAACGCCCAATATAGTAATATGGAACCCTAATTGGTATAACGAAAAAGCCATAAAAACGTCCAAGTATCCGGTATAGTGTTGGAACCACCACTGGTGAAGTACAAATACGTGGAAGCCGGGGAAAGGCTGTAGGCAAAATACTTTATACCCAGTTAAGTTTCCGAGAACTCGATCCTACTAGAATTATTCATCACAACTAGTAGCCTTATCCCTCATAACTATTCGTCAATAGCACTGCCCTCACAGTAAACACATTCCTTATCTTGATTTTTCTGCGTTCTCCGTACAACCCACTTTTAGTTTAGTTTTCAATTTCAGTAATTAATTAGTAAAACCAAAACCCCTATCAAAAGTTTTAAAAATCCCATCTATATTATAAAAGATGACTAATCCACCTAAGATCTCATGCCCGTTGTAGTTTGAAGAATGACACATAAGTCATACGTACCGCTTACTGCCCTTTTAGGTCTATAAGTAGTATCAAACTTAGGATCCCTGCAATACAAATTTAAACACCCACTGGTGCACACCCTAGTTGGCCGGATCAACGACCGGAGTAAAATTCGACTGATCGCTGGGGTGCCATCAATCATTCTTCAAATCGAATTCGAGGTAAGTAAAGGTTCCTTATACTTGATACATATAATTATGTCTTGTATGAGACTAAATGATGAATATAGTTGATTAGTGCTTTTGTATAATGAGATTAAAGAGAATTCAAATAAGTATAATTGAGTAATGGCATTGAGACACGTGAGAGTGCTCAATGTATGAATTTTTAATAGTGTAATTCAAGGGTGATCTTGAGACTTGAGAAACCTCAATGATCATGCCTCGAAATCAAGAGGTTGAATCCTTTGAGTAAAAGAGTTGAGTACCGAGATTATGTTATGCCTAAGAGAGAAATCGGGCAATAAACTAAATATGTAAATATTGTATTATGAAACTCTGAGTAGTTACCATTCATTGTTATTGAGTTATCATGAGTCTTGATTATGTTAATATTATTGAGCATTCGATTATTAATGATAAGTTTTTGATATTGATAAAGAGTCGGATATAAACTTAGTATTAGCGTCGAAATAGTGAAAATATCATACGGGTCAAAAGTGTCCATATGGATCATAAATGGGCATTTGAATTAAACCGGGTTGGATTTACATTATGGTTGATATGTTGCTAGTTCTAAACTTAGATTGAGTTGTTTGTGATGTGGGAAAAATGCTCAAACCGGATTTTATATGGTTTACAATGTGGGTCGTCACCAAAAATGGTCCAAAATGGTCGTTATTTAGTCATACGTCAAAATTGGTCATTTTTGTGAAATTTGAAAAGTGTAAAAAGAGAAACCTCTATTTTAGTATTGTGGGGGTATCCACTAAATTTGTAGCCTAAATATAAATGAGTTAAGAGATATGCGCGTCCGAAGTTCCTGCTAAAAACTGAGTAGTGCAGGTCTGAATCGCGACGCGATTATTAAGGGTCGTGGTGCGATTGTTAAGGGTCGCGGCGCGATTGTAAATTTTATAGGCTCACGTAAGGTATGGGGGATCGCGTAACTTAGTGCAAATCGGTAATAGAAGACAGTTAAATCCATTCACGCGTTGATACACGATTGCGTAACAGGGTTGGGATCGCATAACGAGATCGCGACACGATTATGGTTAATCGCGACACGAAATGTGTTGGATCGCGACGCGATCTTGGGGGATTGTGACGCGAATGTGTCTGTTGCAGAATTTGGCTTGTTTCAAGTGAAGTTTAGTTGTTTGAGTTGTGTATCGATTTATTTTACTTACAAAAGAATTATGGGACAATGTTATATGAGGAAGATTTATTATAAATCTATATTAATCTAATGGAGTTGCGGGGAACTTCTAAAAGAGCTTATGAGTCGAGAATCTATATAAAGTGTTGTATTTTATAATTAGAGTATTAATCATACTCGAGTGTATTAAATGTCGAACGAGAATTACTAATACGACTGAAGTTATAAATAAGATGAGTTACCTAGTGATATAGTTTTGGTTACTTGAGTGTAACCAATATTTGATATTAGTTGAGTCACTTGAGTGTGATTAAAAGATGTTAAAAATCTTTTGAGTAAGGTTTATGCCTTTTGATTGGAGTTAGATCATTTAAGTATGATCAATAATTTTGTTATTGTTTAATAACTACGAGAATGAGGTTTATACTTAATTGAGATTATCATTACTTACTAAGCATTATTGCTCACTCCATTAGTGTTGTTATTGTGATCTAGGAAATTGTGGGTTAATGGTATCACTTTGAGACAGGGACCCGAAGACGACTTGTGGTGGGGCTTACTGAAATATTAGTAATTCACTCTCTTCCTTAATCATGCTCTATACGATGAAAGTCCCATTTTGTGTGCGCATGAATCATTTGAAGATGATTCCTTTTAAAAAAACAAAAAAAAATCGGGACGTTTCAAATAACATTATTATTAGCACTAACTAGGAACAATGATAGCTATATGGGTTCTGGTGAAAACAACGAGATACAAAAAAATGGTGAAAATAGATCCCTACCATCGATCTAATCTTACTTTATATATATATATATATATATATATATAGTGTGTGTGTGTGTGGATAAAAAAAATGGTGAAAATATTTTTTTGCTTCACAATTTATTTAAAGTTGTGAACCTTTTTTTTTTCTTCACATACGTTTTTAATTGTGAACCCTTATATATTTTTTGTTTCACATAAAATTTTCATCATGAACCTTATTTTTTTTCTTTACACAAAGGTTTTAACTATTTTAATTGTGAACCTTAACTTTTTTTTGTTGTTTCACACAAAGTTTACAACTTTTCTAACTTTAACCTTAATTTTTTTTTGTTCAAATAAAATTTTCTACTTTTTAACTTGAGAACCATAATCTCTTTTTTTATTGGGTTCATATAAAGTTTAACTTTTTCAATTATGAACTTTATTTTTTTTGTTCTGGGTTCACTGAAAGTTTTTACTTACGTCTTGGTGTAACCCTTCTGCTAATCCGTGGACAGTGAGAGTTTCTACTCTCGAAATTTGTACCGTCCTAGGCCTCCTGCTTATATGTACAAGCCATCTTAGTCTTCCTTCTCTCAACTTGTTTATAATGTTCGTAACTTCTAGCTTCTCCCTAAAAATTTCATTTGGTATCATATGGAACATTATTTTACTACATATCTATCTTAACATCTTTATTTCTGTCACTTCTATCATTCTTTCTTGTACCTTAGTTATCAGCTAGTATTTCCACTCTATACATCAGAGCAGATTTTGTTGTGACCTTATAAAATTTCCTCTTGGGTTTAAATTTTTAGGAGTGGCTACTAGCTAAGCTTAAATTATTGTAAAAGTCTTAGTTGTCATCATAAATACATAAAACCTTTGTTTGGTTATCAAAACTTATGTGCCATCTCTTTTCTTCTCTCTTATCTATTAAAAGAAAGAGATAATTAAGTAATCACCTTAATTCTAAATGAATCATGACCATTAATATTTTAGAACTTTTAGTTAAATCCATTGATCTATATTTCCCATGGTGATTACTTAAACATACAAAGAAGAGGCTATAAAATGACGATATTACCCTTTTAAGGTTTATATAATTTTAAATAATTTCTCCATCTTTTTAGGAGAAAATTTGGTCAGCTTTCCTACAAAATCAATCCTACACCCATTTAATTTTTAATTTAATTTACTTATATACAACTAATTATAATATTATATATTAAATAGTTAGATTTATTCATTTTTTATACTAAATAACTATACATATACAAATAATTTAAGTCATTATATATATATATATATATATATATATATATATTTTTATTAAGCTTACAATAAAAAAAAATATCATAACTTTTGAACCATTATAAGTTGTTAATATTGTCATGTATTAGCATAGGACCCTCGCAATGCGGAATTAAATTTTTTCATTTAACTGTGTATGATCATTTATGATGGTTTAAATAGCTGCTTAAATTAAAACCGTTGACATTATAAAAATGTATCTAACTTTTTTAATTTGACGGTTCATGATAAGTTGTGATGATTAAGAGGAATGATTATAAAAATGAATTTTTTTAGCTAGATGTTTAAAGAAAATATATAGCATGGCTTATATTGCTACTAAAAATAGACGTTGTCACTCACCAATACTTATCATTCATACACATGATTTTATATGATCTATAATAACTCTCATCAAATCGTGACAGCTTATATTTTGTTAAATATAGTTAAAATCAGTCAATATTTATGTACATATGGACCTCAATATATGAAACAATATCCATATACCAATGACCAATATATATATATATATATATATATATATATATATATATATATATATATATATATATATATATATATATATAATGTAGTTCTAAGTTTTAGACAAACTAATAAATACATAGCATGAGTCAAACTATGAAAAGTTAAAGTGTTGTAATTTTCATTTTTAAATAATATTGGTTGTGAAGTTGTTGACTTTGTTGTAAATCAAGATATTTAATCAACTTTATCTTTTAACTCTCGAAAATGCAACATACAAATGATAAAAAAATGTTACAGATCACCACAATAAATATTTAAAACTACAAATAATGCCCACAATAATTTTATGTTAATTGATATGGTGTCATGTGAACCATTTTACATCTACAGCACAACTCCGAAAATGGTGATGATTTATTTATTTTTACAAAAGAGAAAAGATGTACATATTGTAGTAATATGTAGGATTCATATAGAGATAGAAAGTCACTGAACTATTAATTATTGTTGAAATGTCGAGACTTTCATATAATCATTAATCATTAATCATAGTAAAAATAGAGAAGAATATGTTTTTAAATGAGTTACAACTCAATTAGTGGTGATTTACGTGATATGAGTTTTTAATTTATTTGATTATAATCATAGTTTTCATGTATAAATTAGGTAATTACCATATTTTTACATAAGATACATAAGTATAGTATTTGTGAGTATAATCGACAATATGCGGAACATGATTCGAACCCGTGCATTAAATTTATACCGTCCTATTATAGGTTAATAAAACTAATTTTCATAATACATGGTGGTTAATGATGATAAAATTAGGTAATTGCAATGCATTAGATATAATTAAGAAAAAAATTGAATTGGGACTCTTCACAAAATGAAAGGTAGTAGTTTGTAATGAATTTAAAATCTTAGAAACTTTTAAGATGAGAGTCTAAGAAATTTTGAAGGCGTTTAAGAAAAACTAATGTGATAATGTGGCATAGCTATGAATCTTTAAGAAAAACCTAATGTGATGATGTGAGATAGTTAATAAGCAAGAAAAAGTATTTTGTTTATATAAATGTATAGATATTTTACTTTAAATTATATGTTAGTTTGTGTATTTTATGTTCTTGATAACTTTAGTCCACACAGTTATTTACTGAATTTAAAAGTAAAAACATATATAACTACATATTTTTAAACATCGATAGCTCATAAAGCAACTAATTTAAAAATTATATACTTACTATCATTATAATATTTACACATCCATACTTACTTACTATCATTATAGAACTTACAATATTCGAATATACTCGTACTAAACATTATAATACTTTAAATTTTTTATCATTATTAATTGTTGTAAGAGTTTATTTACTTAATCCGCGAATTTCATGGGTCATGATCTAGTAGCTTTTAAAATAAACTAATATAAGTAGTTCTTAATATTAACTTTAACTCATATAATAATGAAAATCAATATCCTTTAATTGATTGTATTTACTCCATTACACATCTAAATCTTCTATTTTTTGATCAAATTTAATCCTCTATTTACTTAAAATTTTAATCTCTGGCACATGCCTTCTGTTTGAAGATTAGTGTGGTCTAATAAGCTAGCGATTAATCTTTATGTATATGAAGCCAAAACAGTTTATTACCACAAATAATTTAGTAACTAGGTTTTATAGTAGTATAATTAATAATTAAGGTGCTGATCTCAAGGTGTTAGCTGGTTTTTTAATTAGTGAATAATTTTTATTCTCTGCAACTTTTAATAAGTTATATTAATAATATTTAGAAAACCTGTTATTTAATAAGATTCACATAGCAAGAGTTTCGATCAAAATTTGAGAAACGATAATAACAAGATTTATCATGCTCACGCTTCACGTCGGAAAGATATAATTTATTTTGTCGTATTTATTTAGCGTTTTGTTTATATATAAAATTGTTCTATTGCCCATGTCTTTAGTTATATTCATTTATAATTGATCTATTATTAAATTAGATATGTAAAGTTAAAAACAGAAAGTGAATTGAAGTTGCTATTGTATTTGAGAAAAAAAAAGTATTTGATAAATTCAAGTTTTAGTTACGGGTTGTCTATTTCATATGCAATGAGTTTATATGTTAATTTAAGTAAAACAACTTAATGACAAAATAAGTTATATTTAAATAATAATATGGATCCTCGGCTCAATATCAATTTTATTTTCAATTATTGATTTGTTGAGTATGTCTATGTAGGGCTGGCAATTTCCGACACGGTCTATAACACCCCTTAATTTCAAGATATTTTTTTATTTATTTATCAAAAATAGGAGTCCCACTTCCATTTATAAATAAACATATGATAAGTACTTATATATATTGTTACAAACTCAAAACATAATACAAGGTTTATTGTTATATAACAGTACAACACAACCTATTTTATATTAAAATATCAGAGTCGACCCATAGTCAAACATTCCTTCTTATTATCTTCTTGCCCGCAGCCCAAAATATCATCAAGACCTGCAAGAAGTTTAATGGTGGAATTAGCACAAAGCTAAGTGAGCAATTCTATGAATAACAACCTAATATGGCATAACAAATCAGCTTATAACCAATAAACATATTACACAACAATAACAATGAGGATCGGTGGTTCTGAGGAACCCAAATGCCGCGGAGGCCCTCAAGAACTCTGATCAACAAACTGTATTGGCCTATACAGAATCTACCGATAGCTTGGGTGCTATTACCACACCTATACAGATTCTCAGGAACACCACATGTATAAAGTTCCTGTGTAGGTCAACTAATAGCATTCCAAGCACAGTAAACAACTGACCTCCACAAAACATATAGCACTGTAACACCCCTCAATTTCGTCATAATTATAAACGTAATTTGCACGCATTTTTAGGCTAATTCCCTAACTTTGAGTGAATTCACAACCCTTTTAGAGGTAAGTCTAGCAAAGCCCAACTAGTTAATACGCGTAGTAACACATATTTCATAATTAGTATAGTTACGAAATATTCGGAATGAACCCGACAAAAATATGAACGTTGGTGACAATTTTTCTAAATAATGTGAATTTATTCAAACGACATTTTTACCTTAATATATTCCGAAAATATATTACACAATGTGCGTTTTGTTAACATGTAACCTTACACGACTAGAAACTCGCGAACCCAGACCCGCGAACCCAAGACCCAACCCCTTTTATTCCCATTCCTTCCTCATTTCCCTTAATTTTTCATCTCATCTCTCTCTCTCTACAAACACACACACCCACACTCTCTCACTTCCCTCTCTAGAAATCGGTCACCACCACCGCCGGACCGACGTCACCACCACCATCGAAATCATCACCATCATCTCCAACATCGAGAATCTTCATCATCCCATCTCGTTTCGGCTTGAAATCGACATTTGGTAAGAAAACCCGAATTTGCACCTTCAAAATACTTGATTTATGTTTATTATCATGTTATTAAGTCCACACAACAAGAATATACCCAAGGAATCGGTCAAAAACATTTTATACTCGAAAATTGCTGAACAACACCGTTTTGCGAACCGAGATTTATCTCAGCTCGCAGCCTTATCCGAACAGAGAGGTTTCTTTGAAGCGAACTTAAACATGCGAACTGAACTGGCCTGCGAAGTGAACCGAGCTGCGAGTCGAGACTCGCGAATCGAGACTTGCGAACCAAACCCAACTGCGAAGTGAACTACGATGCAAATTGAAACTCAGTTCGCAGTGAACTCAAAACTCAGTTCGCAGTCAACCTTGGTCAACTTTTCGACACTCTGAATTTTAACACAAAATAACTCAAATTTGAGTCTCGAATGCGTTTTTGTTAAAGCAACATAAGCAGAAATAAAAATTTTCCAAGCTGACCTGGCAGCTCGACCCCAGCCAGGGGTTGCCACCCCTTGGACCCCGCTACCAGTGGCGCTGCCCCCGGATCCCCGTACGGTATTTTGACACTCAGATATGAATTACAAACAGACTGGACATACTTTTATAAGTACATTTGAGTATTATAATAAATCGTCACCAACGGGCCATACATGTTTTCAAACTTCAAACGAGCACTTGGATATTTCTTTTGAAACATATGGATTTCTTTTATATAACTAAAGTTGTTTTAGTCATATTTACGAAATCTACTTTTGTAAATATAATTACTTTTACATTTGTACAATTCGATGAATTGTAAAATTTTGTAACTATTACTATTGGCATCTAAATATATATATGTTCGGTTGTAATCATATGCTCTGATACGTATGCATGTACAATGTTGGTGTCATTACCCCCATACTTAACTAAATGCTTCCGCTAACCACAATCAACGAATTTGGGGGTGTGACAAGCACGAAGGCAATATAACTTCTAATGCATTATAATCAGGATATATTATTCAATAACACTATATCATTAGTAACTATGCTTACTTGTTGTAACCCAACATGTTACAAGCAATTAAGCTAAGAGTTATAGACCCACTCACCTGTCTGTCATGATTTCCAACTCAAATGTCTTATCTTATTGAGTTTTCTGCTGATCTGGGATCAATTCAAGTCATAAGTTAGTACTTGATCTTGTATAACTTAATTCAAGTTATATAACATTAAACAATATATAATACATAGATTATGTCTTTTTATACCTATACAAAGTATATATGAAGCAAGCATTCAAATTAAACACAAGTCATCCTGACTGACACTTACCCGTCGGGTACCTTGGTTACCCGCCGGGTATCATTGGTTACCCGGATTCAAATTTGGGACAGAAACTAACTTTAGTTACCCACCCAATATACCAGCCGTATAAGGCTTTACCCGGTTTCAAAAAACCCGTTTTACCCGCTGTATACCATGTTACCCGCCGGGTAGTTCTACTACCCGTTTTAGCCATTTTTTGCAGGTTTATCCACCGGGTAACCATTTACCCTACGTGTAACACCCATTTGCTAGTGACCTGCAGTTCGTTTCCTGCTCAACCTAACTCGAACCAATCCGTAAAATTTCAAGTTTTACAGTATCAAATGACACAATAACACTAACATCAAATAACCACACTAACATCAAATAACAATACTAATAAACAACGATTTCAATCAAACACCTAACTAATATGACTTAAAGCAAGTTCATAACTCAATTTATGCATAAGTGTACTTACAATTTAAAACAATTATTAATTTACTAGTCACAATAAGTCCTAAGACTCTTTTACCCATTTTTCATAATCAAACCTATATAAATAAATTATAATTGGCATTTAAAATTGGGGGAAAATACCTTTTACCACTAGGCCCATTTCGAGGATGTTACAAATCTTCCCTCCTTAAGAAAATTTCGTCCCCGAAATCTCACTAGACTCAAAAAGCCTAGGATAACGTAACCTCATATTTGACTCGGTCTCCCAGGTAAGATTAGGGCCCAACTATGTTTCCATTTCACTAAGACCATAGGGATCTCTTTCTATCTAACTTTTCTATCTAAAATTTCAATAGGCTCGTCAACTAATTTTTGAGTTTTATCCACCCGCAAGTCTTGTAAAGGAAGAATTTGATATTGATCTTCAACATTGCAGTTTCTCAGATAGCAGACATTAAAAATATCGTGAATACCAAAAAGTTCAGGAGGAAGATCCAAAGCCACAGTTTGATCATTAATTACTTTCTGGATTCTGAAGGGAACAATAAATCGAGGAGCCAGTTTCCCACGTTTACCAAACCTAATTACACCCTTCGATGGAAAAACTTTAAGATAAACCAATTCTCCCTGAACAAATGTGACAGGTCTGCGACGAGGATCGACATACTGTTTATGTCTATCTCTTGCAGCTTTCAACTTCTCACGTACAATTTTAACTTTGTCAGCTGTAATTTGTACAATATCTGGACTCGCAAACTGCTTTTCACCAACCTCTAGCTAAAATGTGGGTGTTCTACAACGGTGACAATATAACATCTCATAAGGTGGCATGCCGATACTAGAATGATAAGAATTATTATAAGCAAATTCCACTAACGGTAAGTGAGAATCCCAAGAACCCCCATATTCCAATACATACGCACGCAACATATCCTTAAGTGTTTGAATAGTACGCTCCGACTGACTGTCCATTTGAGGATGATAACCTGTACTTAAGTTCACTCGGGTACCCAACTCACTTTGCAGATTTTGCCAGAATCGAGAAACAAATCGAGAATCTCTATCTGATACAATATACAAAGGAATTCCATGTCGCGAGACAATCTCATTAACATATAAATATGCTAACCAAGACAATGATGCAGTTTCACTTGTATCATTAACATATAAATGTGCTAACCGAGCAAGAAAATGGGCGCTTTTGGTCAATCTATCAACAATAACCCATATCATATAATTACCACGTGGCGTTCGAGGTAACTTAGTAACAAAATCCATTGTCAAATGTTCCCACTTCCATTCAGGTATCTCAAGTTGCTTTAGCGACCCATATGGTTTTTGATGTTTAGCTTTGACTTGGGAACAAATATGACAAGTTTCTACCACTCGTGCTACATCCGTTTTCATCGTAGGCCACCAATACAATGGTTTTAAATCATTATACATTTTCGTGCTTCCTAGGTGAATGGATAATCTAGATTTGTGATCTTCCATTAAAATTACATCTTGAAGACCACCCATTAAAGGGACCCACACACGTGACTGAAATGTCTTCAATCCACGAGAATCATCAATCAACAAATCTTTTCGTTTCACCATAATTTCAGACTTTAATTTTTATCCAATAAACCTTCCATCTGAGCTACTTTTAATTGATCTATCAAATCAGTGGAAACTTCTAAACGCATAAAACAAACCTTGTCAAAAGTTCCTTTGCGACTTAAAGCATCCGCCACCACGTTAGCTTTCCCTGGATGATAATGAATTTCACAATCATAATCTTTAATTAATTCCAACCACGCCTTTGTCGCATATTGAGCTCTTTCTAAGAAAACATATACTGCAAACTCTTATGATCAGTACAAATCACGCATTTAGTTCCATACAGATAATGTCTCCAAATTTTTAAAGCAAAAAACTACAGCTGCAAGCTCTAATTCATGGGTAGGGTAGTTCTTTTCATGAGGTTTAAGTTGACGGGACGCATAAGCAATTACTCTATCTCGTTGTAACACCCGCCAATTTAGGACTTTTGATTAGTGCCTAAACTACTTGTAATTTCATGTATTTAGTTTTGTAATATTCTAAATATATGAAACGTTTTGGTGTAATTACATACACGCTTACGCGATTCGATTTAATCGTACACTTATGAACCGGACGAGGTTCGACATGTATTTATTATGGACGTTGGTGACAAAGTTAATAAATAACGTGGTGCTATCCAAACAATTATTTCTTACTATAATATATTACACGAATTTTCGTATTTGTTTAAGACATAATTAAAAAAAAATCTTAAAAAGATTTCGCGATTTAAACGATTACGGATTTAACCGACTACGAGACATAATACTATTAGGAAACACAAACACGTGAGCCGGAGACCCAAGGTGGGTCAGCCCGAACCCGCGAACCCAACCCACCAAACCTGCTAACCCAACCCTTTAACCCCATTCTTTCCCCCACTTCACCTCACTTTACACACATACTTACACCTATTTTCTCTCATCTCTCTCCCTACTAAATCTCTATATCTCTCTCTAAAAACTGAGATAACAAGAACATCATCACCATAATCGTTCATCATCATCATCAAGGCACAAGCAATAGGATCATCATCATCATCATCATCATCATCATCATCTTCTTCTTCTTCTTTGATTTTCGATTTTGTTGGTAAGAAGCTTTAAAAACTCTTTTAAATTACTTGTAAAGCTTTTATTTACATGCTAAAACGTTTGCTCAACGAAGAATTGCCCAAAAATTGACTTAAAAATGCGTTTTTAAAGTTAAAAATACGAGCAGCTCGTTCTGCGAGCTGAGATCTGCTCTTCCTGCGAACCGAGCCGAGCTGCGAACCGAGCTCGCGATGCGAACCGAGCCGAGCCGAGCTGCGAACCGAGCTCGTGATGCGAACCGAACCGAGCTACGAACCGAGCTCGCGATGCGAACCGAACCGAGCTGCGAACCGAGCACATGATGCGAACCGAACCGCGATGCGAACCGAACCGAACTGCGAACCGAGCACATGATGCAAACCGAACCGAGATGCGAACCGAACCTTTGCGAGCCGAGCGTGCGAGTCGAACGAGCGAGCCGGACCGACCTGGCCTGCGAACTGAGTTTTTACCCAACAATATCACATTTTGCGGAACGACAACTACACTTTTTACAACGATGATTGACAAACAAAAGTATATACTTTTGCTAAGCATAAAACGAAACGAATATAATAATGTTTTCAGAAATTATTATTACAAACCGTCACCAACGGGCCATACTTGTTTTCAAAATACAAACGGATTACTAAACGAACACTTGGACATTTCCTAATTGAGTGGAGAACTAGCATGGGTGATCTTTTAAGACACCAACTCGTTTACTTGTTTACTTACGACCTTGAGCGTTTCGGACGCCATAAGGTTGTAGGGTTCTGAGAACCGATACATGGACTTACATCCGCTTTACCTGGTTGATTTCACATACGTACTTACAAGACTCAGGTGAGTCTTACGGCCCCACTTTTACTGTTTTTATACTTTGGGGTGAGATACTTAGCTACCGTTTTACATGTGAACGCAATGTACTATACTGATTTTACTACTGCTTTTACACAAACTTTGCATGAGTTACTTTTATCCACTGAAATCCTCCTATCGTAAGTTGTTAGTTATAGACTTAAGCGCGATTACTAGTAAATGGATCCATTTGGGACTGACAATCCCTGCCTGGGATGGTAGCGCCACCACGTACTGATTTACACGTAGAAACAGGCATATTAGTATTTGTTACATATGAGTGTGCGGATAGCACTCACGGGGGTACGTGATATATTCACACTTACACGGTTAAGCTTCAACATATGAGCTCATGGCAACTGTGCGTACATACTGATTTAATTACTTTGCTTGATAGCAACGCTGGTACATACTTGTGGTTCATAAACGATTACTTTACTACTAAACCTGTGAGATTCACCAATCCTTTTTGGTTGACACTTTTTAGCTTTGTATCTCAGGTACACAGACGGAGTAGGATTATCCCTGGACACTAGATAGAGTCGCATGATTTCTACCTTGCATTTAACGGAGATTCTTAGCATTATCTTTTGTAAATTATGATCATGTAATAGAATCTCCCGCTACACGCGTGGGCTCTAGGGAACTACGTTTTGTAACTGAAAACACTATGTTTTCAAACTTTGTATTTATGAAATGTAACTATTTTTCAAACGTTGCATATAGATGTCGTTTGCTTTATCTTTGTGCTATTGATATTTGATTAGTAGCACCCCAAAGCTTGCTTCCGCTAAACACGTAATTTGGGGGTGTTACACTCGTTGCATCAGAACACAACCTAAACCCAAATGAGAGGCATCACCATATACAACAAAATCATCTTAACCATTTGGTAAAGCCAAAACTAGAGCCTGGCACAATAACTCCTTAAGAGTCTGAAAAGCCGACTCTTGTTTATCAACCCAATAAAACTTTGCATTTTTACGGGTTGATATCGCGTAGAAAGTCACGTTTTTACTACCGATATCTCTCTCATTCTGGAACAATACTTGGCAAATAGACTCAGATAATTTCAAATCAATGAAACTTTGCCAAGAAGGTCAAAATATATCACTTGTGCTATTGTGATATATCGTGAATTTGTACAGACAACTTATTTATCCTTTTCTTGTTTCTTTCTTGAAGAATCATGCCGCCAAAGAGGAAGGGTTACAATGAAGTTGAACTCAATGAAGCGGTTTCCCGAGTTGTAGCTGAAGCCATGGCTGCTCGAGACTCTCGAAGGAGTGATGAGACAGTCAATACCACTCCTACTCCTGTTATGAAACCTTGTTCCTACAAGGATTTTCTCAGTTGCAAACCATTGTACTTCAAGGGCACGGAAGGTGCCATTGGCCTGATCCGATGGATGGAACGAATGGAATCTATCTTCAGTCTCTGTAACTGCGCTGAAGACAACAATGTCAAGTTTGCTGCTTACACCTTTCAGGAAGGTGTCCTCACCTGGTGGAATACTCATACTAGTGTTGTGGGAATTGAAGTGGCTAATCAACTTCCCTAGGGAGATATGAAGGAGATGCTAAAGGAAGAGTATTGCCCCAGCGAAGAACTTCAGAGGTTGGAGGAAGAATTCTGGAGTCTGAGAGTCCAGGGCACTGACATCGCTGGTTAGATGACCAAGTTCCAACAACTCGCTCTCCTCTGCCCATCTATGGTAGACTCATAGCAAAAGCGCATCAAGAGATACATTCGCGGTCTCTCGGAAAGTATCCAGGGGAACGTCGCCTCGTCAAAACCGACGACCATCCAAAGTGCTATCCGCCTCGCACACGAACTCACGGCAATGATTGTCAGCCGTGAGGCATCCATTACATCTTCTGGTAACAACAAAAGAAAGTGGTCTGGTAACCCCATTCAAAACCAACCATCGTACAAGAGAACTAATACTGATAAGGTGTCCAACTCTGGTTCTGGGTTCAAAAAGGGTTATACTGGGAAAAAACCCTTCTGTTCAAAATGCCGCCGACATCATGATGGTCCTTGCGGTACTCCTTGTGGTAAGTTCCAAAGGTATGGGCATCTGGCCAAAGACTGCCGGTCTACCAATGCCAGCACCAACACCACCAGCTAACCAAAATCCTGCTATGAGTGTGGAGATACTGGGCACTTTAGGAATGAGTGACCAAAGCTGAAGAACAAGGGTAACAATACTGCGAAGGGAAGAGCTTTCGTTCTGAACACAGGAGAGGCCCATCAGGACCCGAATGTGGTCTCGGGTACGTTCCTTCTCAACAATCTTACTGCCACTGTTCTATTTGATACTGGTGCTGATAAGAGCTTTATATCTTATAAGTTTAGTCCATTGCTTGACATCACTCCTGTTGCCTTAGATGCTAAGTACATGGTAGAACTAGCTAACGACAAACTCATAGAAACTGATAGTGTAATTCCTAATTGCTCTTTAAACCTCGCCAATGAATTGTTTGCCATTGATCTCATACTTGTCGAGATTGGAAGTTTCGACGTCATTGTTGGCATGGATTGGCTATCCAAGCACCGAGCTGAAATTGTCTGTTATGAAAAAATCATTGGTATTCGTCTCGTCACCAGTGGTACTTTAATCATACAAGCGGAGACCGGTGGGACAAGATTGAATATCATATCATGCATGAAAACCCGCAAATATCTTAGAAAAGGCTATCAGGCAATCCTCGCGCACGTTATGGAGAAAAAGTCGGAAGAGAAGTGACTTGAGGATGTGCCCATCGTTAGAGATTTTTCAGAAGTCTTTCTTGAAGACTTGCCTGGCGTTCCACCACCGAGACAAGTTGAGTTCTCAATCGATCTAGTGCCCGGGGCAGCACCCGTTGCACGAGCCCCGTATCTTTAGCCCTTTCAGAACTTCAGGAGTTGTCTACTCAGTTGCAGGAACTCCTGGATAAGGGTTTCATTAGACCGAGTTCTTCACCATGGGGAGCTCCGGTACTGTTTCTGAAAAAGAATGACGGTTCATTCAGAATGTGTATCGACTATAGAGAGTTGAACAAATTAACCGTCAAGAATCGTTACCCACTATCTCGCATTGATGACCTATTCGACCAACTTCAGGGGTCAAGTTTCTATTCGAAAATAGATCTACGGTCAGGTTATCATCAGCTACGTTCGTGACATCGACATCCCAAAGACTGTCTTCCGAACTCGCTATGGTCATTACGAGTTCCAAGTGATGCCATTTGGTTTGACAAACGCACCGACTGTATTCATGGATCTTATGAACCGAGTGTGCAAACCCTATCTCGACAAGTTCATCATTGTCTTCATCGATGACATTCTCATCTACTCGTGCAATGAATAGGAACACGTGCAACATCTCAAAACTATCCTAGAACTTCTTAGACACGAAGAGTTATATGCTAAATTCTCTAAGTGTGAGTTCTAGATGCAAACCGTTCAATTCCTTGGTCATGTGATTGATAGTCAAGGAATTCACATTGATCCATCAAAAATCGAGGCTATCAAGTGCTGGCAAGCACCGTCAATGCCGACCGAAGTACGTCAATTCTTAGGACTAGTTGGTTACCATCGGCGCTTTATTGAGAATTTCTCAAAAATAGCTCAACCTCTCACGACACTAACTCGGAGGGAAAAGAAGTTTGATTGGACTGATAAGCAAGAGTCAGCATTTCAGCTATTGAAGCAAATATTGGAATAGTGTCCAATATCATAACTAATTAGTAACTACATCATTAAAAGTGGAGTCCTTTTTGGGTCGCCCTCAATGAACAGTAAGAGAAATAAATGAGAGATAATATTAATCGGAATTAATATTATATTTAGTTTATTAATTGGATATTAATTAGAAACTAAAAGAAAAAAAAAGGAAATTCTCGAAACTCCTTCCATACGCCGTATGGAAGTTCCATACGCCGTATGGATGCTGGGGTTTGTAAGGCGGTGGACGGCTGTCAGAAAGTTCTGGAAACATCATCCATACGCCGTATGGATGGAAAAACAGTTTGTCCTACATCGGCTGGAAGACCAAAATGTGGGTCTCCTCCTTCCCTATAAATAGGGGCCTAACCCTTAGTTTTCAGGAGACCATTTTTTGAATTGAATAGTTTTCAATGACTTTTCTCTCTTTCTTATTCCTGCTCCTTGTAAGAGTTTTGTGACCTTGAGTCGTGACCTTAGGGACTTGGGATTTCTCTTTGTTCGTGGGTGTGAGCCATTAGAGGTGTTCTAGTTTGGGCACTCGCCACCAAGCAAAAAAGTTCGGCTAGTTCGTCTACGTGTGAGAAATTGATTTTCTCAAAGGTTAGTAATTTCATATTTATCTTATTTATTTTATTGCTTTTATTTATTCAAGTTAAGATCCCTTAGGGTTTAGTTTCCTAATTGCCCTAGATTAATTATTTTGTTATAATTCCGCTGCGCATATTAATCTAGTTAGGAAATAGAAAACCCAACAGTGGTATCAGAGCCTTAGCTTGATAAATACTAGCATTTAATTATCTGCAATAGTATGTAGGTAAAGATAAATTGGAAATGGAATTGTCTAAATTGGTAAAATGAATTTACACTTTAGACCCTATATTTTGAAATGTTTAAAATATACCCCTAAATCTTAAAATGCTTTAAAATAGAACCGTAGAATTTATGAGTTTAAAGAGAGACGTTACATATATTATGAGCTATAACTATATGTATCATTAAAGTTAAATACATCATCAGTCAATTGATGAATTGGCTCACCATTAGTGAACAAACTATAAGAGAGGTATTCTCAGCTTCTTTGTGTGTTTAATGGAGTTGCCAAGGACTTTGATAGGATGATGTTAAGATCTAAAGTATGCCCTAAAAGTACTAAAACAAAATCCCGTTCTAGATACTATAAAATGTGAATAGTATGCTAACCCATGAAAATCGCACATCTTTCGTATGGTCTGTTAATGGAGCATGTGTGGTTTACCGGCACATTAATATGAGAACATATTAAGAGGTGATGTGGAACTCGCGATTCTCGAGCGTAATCGCGCCGGGGACCATGCAGGTTTTGCATGGTTAAGTTCACCGTCTTGTTCATGATCCTCGGCATACCAGTCATGAATGGTAGATGAGCATATCCGAGATTAACATGTCGTTGATGGAAATCAAAGAATCTCAAAAGAACTAGGAATTTCATAGAGAATGAAATTGACAAAAGAATTGTCTACCTAAAATAAATTCGTGATATGATTACGGAAAACCTCTTCATAAAATGAATCTAAAATATGGATCATATCCTTAATTTTGTAATTGGGTAATTAATTAAAAAATAATCAAACTAACTAAAACTGTTTATCCTATAGATGTCTTCTACAAATGGTAATAATCGTCCCGTCCCCAATTCCGCACACAACTCGAACTTCTCACTTCTCTCAGTTCTTGGAAGGGAAAGTCTGACTGGTCCAAACTATATGGATTGGATGCGTAACCTAAGGTTTACCTTGAGGTACGAGAACAAGGAGTATGCTCTCGATGAGCAGATTCCCGTGATTGATGAAAACTCAACCCAAGAGGAGATTGAGGCATACACGAAACATTATGATGATGCGAATAAAGTGTCTTGTATCATGGCATCCTCCATGAGGCCCGAGTTGCAAAAGACTTTTGAGAATACTTGGGCTTATGAAATGAACCAATAGCTTAAGGAAATGTTCCAGGCAAAGGCGAGCAAAGAACGCCTTGATGTGGTTAAGTCACTCATGGCTTGCTGATGCGTGTGAAAGCGCGTCTTGTTTTATTATTTATAACTGAAAATACCTTTTTAATACTATCACACAACCAGGCAAGAATACCAGATCGGAATAGCATAGCTATGGTAAGTCCAGGTCGAACACAGGAACACAGGAACAATATTATCCAGTTAAATTGGAATTATTAACTAAACTAATAAAGTAGTAAGATAAGGGGTACGTTTTAGTTCCGTACGAACGTTCAAGATGAACTAAATAACTAAACCAAACAACATAAAACAAGATAAGAGGAACAAATAAACAATTGGAGATAGACATGTAATTGCTTAAAGTTTTCACCTCATATTCATATCACCCGGTTCATGTGTTTTGATTGTCTGATTGTGATTTCCTTTATATTAACTTAGATACTAATCAAAGATTCCAAGTTAAATGTAAATTAGCCAACTTTCCGGGTCCAACTAATTTCTACAACCTAGAGTCCCACATTAAACATCGATCCGTTGTCATAAGGATGGTGCTCTATTGTGTGCTTTTCCCTAGATTGTGCATTAAGTATTCACGACTTGTTATGATTGATCCTAGCAGTATGACTCAACAATACCTACTAATAAGCACTTATTAGCTTGCTCATTTTAGATTGATTAATTACTAGTCTCTTAACCTATCAGACTCAACATATTTAGCAATGACTATGAACCTAGATTCATAATCATCAATAATCAATAACATCAAAGGAACTCAATCTCAATGACATTATCAACCACGTTAAGTAGTAACTAACAATCACCAATAAACAAGGATTCACAGATAACATAACAATCTTCAATCAGACGAAAACACAATTATAACCATCAAATAATCATAATCCAAGGTTATTAAGATAAACAATTAACAATAAGTCTAATTCATAATTCAATCATACAAAATCAGATTCATAACTCAAAACAAAACACATAGACCATGTTTGAATTGAACTCGGAACAAGATAATCAAACCAAATCATAAACCTAAAGAAGTAGAATCAATAAGATGATCTTAGCCTTTTCCGCCTCCGAATCGCCATCGTTTCGCTCCCAAAATGGGGGAAAAACCCCATCTGGTCGAATGTTAGTCGTATTAGGGTTTAGGGTAAAAGTTATGAAGTGAAAACCCTAAAATCGGACTTAAATGGCTGAAAAAGTCATCCATACGGCGTATGGATGTAAAAGCCCATCAGGTCCAACCCGCGTATCTTTTTTTTAGCCCATTTTCAATCCATATGGCGTATGGATATTCCATACGCCGTATGGATGCAAAACTGGTCCAGGGGGTGAAAATGAAAGTTGTAGCCCTACCTGTTAGCTAAATTCTCCAAGTTGAATCACCCCAATCGGAGTTCGTATGAAGAAGTTATGCCCAAAATACTAACAGCGCGCAGAAAATTCAGCATTTACACTTTTCTTCCGTTTTCAGCTAATCTTTCATTCTTTTTCCGATTCGAGCTTCATTTACACTTCGATCCAATCCTCTCTTGTCTATCTTCACTCTTTTAGCTACTTTTCTTCACAATAAGCTCGTTTTATGTTCCTTTTTGATCGAAGCTCCGATTAAACTCCTAAATGCAAATATGAACAAAATAAGTATCTTATTCATACAAAATGCATTACAAACCTATCAAACAAGGGGTAAATAGTACTATAATTTAATACATTTTGGCGTTTATCACTTGCAAACCTAAACCTGGAGCATCTATCTGTGCTTTCGTCTTGGAGATGAAAGGGTACTTTGATAGGTTGGAATCATTGAATATGATGTTTGACACAGAGTTTTCCATTGCCATAATTTTGTCTTGTCTGCCAGCTGTCTACAATCAGTTTGTAATATCATATCAGGTGAATATAAATGAGAGAGAAGGCTCAATAATGAAACTCCATAATTTGCTGCAAACCGCTGAGCAAGGAATCAAAAAGGATGATGTGTCCTCTATCTCAGCAACTCCTGTGTTGGAAATTGGTCAAACTGCAAAGAAAAGAAAGAGGTCAAATTGGAAAGCAAAGACTACGAATGGAAAGTCCAATCGTGGGTCCAAAAGAAAGACCGATTCTGATATTGCAACAGTGAATGATATGAAGGAAGCAGTGTGCTTTTAATGCAACACTAAGGGGCACTGGAAACGTAGCTTCCCGAAATACCTGAAACACCTTGAGGATGGAAAGGTCGAAAAGAGTGTTCACTCAGGTATGTTCATGATCGAACTCCATAATACAACAACTTCTAATTCGTGGGTTCTGGATACAGGGTGTGGTACTCACATTTGCATTGTATTGCAGGGTCTAAAGGAAAGTAGGAAGTTGAAGCATGGGGAGCTTAATCTAGTCATGGGAAACAGAGGAATCACGCCTGTTACCGAGATTGGAAAGTATGAGCTCGTGCTAAACTTTGGAGTTAGGAAAGAATTGAATAATTGCTGTTATTCGTCAGAAATGACTAGAAACATAATTTCATTTTATGCTTTGTTTAAGGATGGTTATCGGTTTTCATTTGATAATGAGAATGGTGATATTTTGGTTTATTTAGATGTTTTGTTTTCAAAGCTTCTCCTTACAATGGCATATATGAAAATGTTGAATGTGTTAGCAATTTGATTTTAAATGTTGATTCGTCTAATGAGCTTGATAAATCCAAATTGTGGCATTATCGTCTTGGGCACGGAAACAAGAAACGCATCGGCCAAATCCAAAAGGATGGAGTGTTGGAATCATTCAACCTCAAATCGGATGAAGTATGTGAATCTTGTTTGTTAGGCAAGATGACTAAATCACCATTCACCAGGTCGTGTGAAAGAGGTGAAGGACTATTGGAATTGATACACACAAATGTTTGTGGACCATTCCGATGCGCCACAAAAGATGGAAATCGGTATTATGTTACATTTATTGATGACTACAGTAGATTTGGACATGTCTATCTGATTAAGCATAAGTCAGATACTTTTGAGGTATTCAAAAGATACCAAAGCGAAGTAGAGAATCAATTGGCAGAAAGATAAAGGTTCTCCAATCTGATAGGTGAGAAGAATACCTTAGTATCGTGTTTCTCGATCATCTTAGAGATTGTGGAATAGTTTCACAATTAACTCCTCCTAGAACACCACAGCTTAATGGAGTTGCTGAGAGGAGAAATAGAACCTTGTTGGACATGGTTCGGTCTATGATGAGTCGGGCTACACTTCCGAAAAGTTTTGGGGGTTATGCATTAGAAACAGCCGCTCGCATCTTAAATCTTTTACCTACCAAGAAGGTTTCAAAGACGCCTTATGAGATGTGGAAGGGAAAACATCCTTCTCTTGGTCACATCAAAATCTGGGGTTGTGAATTTTTCGTTAGACGAGAAACTCAGGACAAACTAGACTCTAGATCTGAAAAGTGTCTTTTCGTCGGTTATCTACAAGAGTCGTTTGGATATCTGTTCTATAGACCCGCAGATAATGTGGTCTTTGTAGCTCGAAGAGGAGTGTTCCTTGAGAGAGAAATAATATCTAAAGAGGACAGTGGGAGTAAGATTGATCTAGAAGAAGTTCAAGAGTTGGCCGATGAAGAACCTACAGTAAACACTAATGTTCAACAAGAGGTGGAAACATCTATTGAACCTGAAGACATATCCATACCCACTCGCAGATCTAGTAGAGTTAGCAAGCTTCCTCAGTTCTATTATGGTTTCCATATTGAAGAAGAGGATAAAATTTGTGATGGTACACTAAATGACTTAGATGAACCTGCTAACTACAAGGAAGCGATGGCAGGCCCTGAGGCTGATAAGTGGAAGGAAGCTATGAATAGCAAAATTCAGTCCATGTATGACAATCAAGTTTGGAATTTGGTTGACACTACACCCGGTCTTAAGACGGTGGGTTGTAAGTGGATCTTCAAGAAGAAGACCGACATGGATGCGAAAGTACACACTTATAAAGCTAGGTTGGTAGCAAAGGGCTATAATCAAACCCACGGGATTGATTATAAGGAAACCTTCTCGCCAGTAGCTAAGATAAAGTCAATTAGGATTATGCTAGCCATAGATGCATTTCATGATTATGAAATTTGACAGATGGATGTCAAAACCGCCTTCCTTAATGGGAAACTGACAGAGGATGTGTTCATGGCACAACCGGAGGGTTTTGAAAATGTAAAGTATCCTAATAGGGTGTGCAAGCTTCAAAAGGCTATTTATGGACTTAAACAAGCCTTGTTGAAACATAGTTTGTGACAACAGATCTAGCTTTGCAATATGACTAGTGTAATTGTTATCATGTTGATATATTGGTTTAGATTTGTAAATTGATATTGTTTTGATATTAATATTCGTTAAATATATTATTATGATAAAGTGTTAGACGAATATAGATTTTAACAATATATATACATATGCTGCGAATTGAGTTATTTGTTTGAGACGTTTGTTGCGAGTCGAGATCTCAAGTCGCAAGGCTTTGCGATGCGAGATGAGATCTGAACTCGCAGAACTCAACAAAAGACAACGAGCCGAGTTCATGGGCTTGGGCTGCGTAGCGAGTCGAGTCAACTTGCATGCCCAATGGCTGCGAGTTGAGACGAGAATATATATGTTTTTCATACGTGAAAAACATAAACAATTCAATTTCAATTAGATATAACTTTTAGATAACACTTTTGGGAGATCAACCTACGAACTCAGTTAGTATTTTCCAGAGAAACACAAAAACTAAAGGCTAGGTTTTTGACGTTTATTCGTAAAATACAAAGCAATTAGTTAACCTAAACGCGAACAAAATCGTTATGTAGAGACAAAAGTTGATTAATACTTAATTTTGTCTAAGTGTTTAATCCGTGAATATTTTTCTATCCGTGAATGCCTTGTGTGAATGTCTATCCGACAATGCTTATTCGACAATGCCTATTCAACAATAGTTGTGTCCGTGAAAGATAAGGATTAGTCTAAGTCTTTGCATCCGTGAATGAGAATGGTTCGACAATAGATGTATCCGTGAATAATAAGGTCCGTGATTGTATTGGTTTCGACAGTAAGCCTTCCGTGAATGACTTGTATTCACGGACGGTGTAATTCCGTGAATAAGCTATTCACGGATTACACTTAGAATTGTCGTAGAATTTGTCTATAAATAGATGTAGTTGAAGTCATTTTGATAGAGCTTTTTGATGTAATTTTGAGAAACATTTACTTGTACTTCTGACTTCTTGTATATGAAAATATAATCAATATTTTCTTGTTGATTCTTTCATCTCATTCTTCTTTATTACAATTGTGATTGTGTATATTTGAATTCCGCACAAATACACACAAGTTCTAGTTTGCGTATCTTGATCCGTGGACTCTCACAAGTGGTATCAGAGCCAAAGGATAAGAAATTAGAACATTCTTGTGATTTAAAAGTGTGAAGATGAAGATTTGAAGAAGTTACGTGATGTGTAGTATTACAATCTTTTGAGACAGCGTCAAAATCAATCTGAAGGTGTTAACAAGTGCTTTCTGATATAGAATCTCTTCTGAATTCATTCATAGTATCTCTATGATGAAGAATTGATCAAAAGACATACCAAAAGTTCACGTATTCTCTGCATGATTGAAACTTTAACGATCAAAGTTAAAATTGATTGTTTCTGAGTGTCGGAAATCAAATTCTGAGCTCATTGTAACAAGTTTCATCAAAAACAAGCCTGTTTTGAAGAATCTGTATCACTTTGAAAATTCTGGAAATTGTTTTCCGTGAATTAACACTTTCCGTGAAATCAAAGTTCCGTGAATATATATATACTCCGTGAATATTCTTATTGTCGCATAAACAGTATCCGTGAATTATACTATTGTCGCATAAACAGTGGTATTACATTCACGGATTAACATTTTCAAAAATTTTATTAACTGTTTTTAATATTCACGGATAATTGTATTAACAAATACTCTTATTCACGGATACAGTATTATCGGATATTGTATTCACGAATAATTGTATTAACGTATATTCTTATTCACGGACATCAGTATTCTCGGATAATAATATTCACGGATATTAGTATCTGGTTAGTATTCACGGACAGTGTATTCACAAAGAAAGATTAGCGAATTTTTAGGGTGATTCACGGATTTTATCTTGGAAAGATGGCTCATGTTAATTGGCAAACGATGATGAAGAATGATCAAGAGACCGGAACAACTACAAAACCACCCAAGTTTCTTTGTCAAAATGATTACGATGACTGGAGATATCGTTTTGAATCATTTATTGCTTTGTATGATCCTGATTTGATGATTCCAATATTGGAACAATATATACATCCAAGAGCAGAAGGCATTTATCGAGATAATCTTCCACCTAAATCATTAAAGATGATGAATTCGGAAGAACGAAAAGAACATGATAGTGATAAGAAGGCTAAATCCATCATTTCAATGAGTCTTCCAAGTGATGTTTTAGCAGGGTGGAAAGATTTATCTACTGCTTTTGAATTGTACAAAGCAATGGAAAAACGGTTTGCTGGTAATGATAAATTGAAAAAGAGCAAACGTGATTTACTAAAGAAACAATGGGATGTTTTCACTTGTATTCCCAATGAGTCTTTTAACGATTTGATCTTGAGGTACTCACAGCTTATCAGTGAGTTAAAAAGACATGGAATGATTCTTGAGCGTCTTGAAATCAATGAAAAATTGATTGAAGCTTTGCCTTCTCGATGGGACATCAAAGCAAATATCTTAATGGAAGATGAGTCATTATGGGAATATGCTTTTGAGGATTTAATCAATAAGCTTCAGGTGTATGATGTGTCTCTCCAGAAAAAGGAGACAGGAAAAATGATGCAGTTTACTCAATTTGGTACTACCAAATCTTCTGATACAACTGCATTATATTCAGGTTCTGAAACTTATTCTGGTGGAAATCCAAGTGGAACCACATCTGGTGGTTATTCAGGTTTTGGTTTTTATGGTTCTGGAAATTCTCCAAGCTCAAGTCATCAACAGAATTCTAATCCACAAGTTTCAAGAGTGACTGAAGACCATGCAAATGTTGTTACTGCATTCTTGTCTTCATATGAAGCTTTTATTTCTGGAAGAGTTGGAAATGTTGAGTTAGTTGAAGAGGATTATGATCAATTGCATCCAGATGACCTAGAAGAGATGGATTTGCAATGGAATATGGCTATGCTTACCAGGCGGGTTAAAAAGTTTTTACAAAGAACTGGTAAAAATAAACTAGGAGGTAAACCAGGTTTTGACAAATCAAGAGTTCGTTGTTACAATTGTCAAAACCTTGGTCACTTTGCAAGAGAATGTGAGAAGAATAAAGCTCCTACCTCTGGTTTTACCAAGCCATCAACTTCCAAAACATATTCTTCATCTGCTCAACCTCAAACAAAGGAAACATCTGCTACTCCCACATCTTCTGCACTCATTTCTACTTCTGATGAGTTTTATGATTGGAGCGCACACGTGGATGAGTATTCCCATAATCAAGCATTTATGGTGAATGTTTCTGAGGTCGATTCTTCCTTTGCTGATCAAATTTGCTTAAATTGCACTGATTTGAATAATCAAATCAGCATGTATCAAACTCAAAATGCTAAACTTTTAACTGACAATGAAAAGTTAAAAATACAGAACAAGGAATTGGTTGAAAATAATGATCTTTTAAATAAACGTTTTGAGTCAACAAATGTTGAAACACATGATTTAAAAGCAAAAATCTTCAATCAGCAATCCATTATTAATAGTTATTTGGTTGAAATGGATTTATTAAAAAAGGAAAAATCTGATGCTGATTCTATGCTTTTAGATCTTGAAAGAAAATTGCTAAATGTTTCAACATCTGCTGTTGTTTTTGATGAGATAATCAATAACCAACGTTTAGATACTAAATCTAAATCTGGTATTGGATATCAAAATGATTCAAAAACAAAAGATTCAAAAGTTGAATATCATTTTGTTCCTCCACCAACTACCTATTCTGCATTGCCAGTTAAAAATGAAGCAAATGTTGAGTTTGCTTATGGAAAAGGAAAGGTTGATTTGAAAGACACACATCAAAAGGTGTCTTCAAGTGAGACTCTAGAATCATCTTTTAAAACTGATGATTCCAAAGTTGATGATTCACCAACTAATGAATCCAAAGTTGATGCTTCCATAATGAAGAAGCATGATTGTGAGTGTAGTGACAAGATTAAAGATTGTGTTTTGAAAAATTTAAAAGAAAAATCGAAAGCTTGTGACACTCCAACACAAGTTAAAAAGATTTTGAAACAATCTTCTTCACCACAAAAATCACAATCATCAACTTCTTCATCAAAAGCTAAACTTTCTTCTTCTCACTTTGTTTCTAAAAGTGAAGTGTCTACAAGTAGAAAATCACATTCTAAATGTGAGGCTTCTACAAGTAAGACTTCACTTCATGTTTCTGATAAAAGAGTTACTTCTCGGAAACAATATGAAACAAGAAAATGTTTCTATTGTAGTGTTCGTGGACATCTTATCAATGAGTGTCACAAGCTTGCTAAAAAACGTTCAAGAGATAATTCGAAGCAAGCTAAACATTCTGAAATCAAAGATGATTTAAAAACTATCCACGAAAAATCATCAAAACCGAAAGTAACATCTTCTGTTTTTTCAAAGAAGAAAACAAAATCTCATGATGCGTCAATCAAAAGGAATTTCAAAAAGAACTTGAAACAAATTGACGTTTTCATCATGGATGTCATTACTGGAAGACCCATAGCCTCAAAGGCTTGGGTCTCCATTAGCAACTAATCTGTTTTTGATCAAATGTCTTACAGTCTTCCCGAGCTATTGATAACATATGGTACATCGATAGTGGCTGTTCAAGACATATGACAGGGAATCTCTCTCTGCTTGAGGATGTTAAAGTTAAAGACGGAGGATTTGTTGCATTTGCCGGAGACAAAGGTGGCATGATTTCTGGTGAGGGAACAGTTTCAAACGGGGAAATCAGTTTTGACAAAGTAAATTATGTTGAACAACTTCAACATAATCTACTTAGTGTTTTCCAAGTTTGTGACAAGAAACTGTCAACTTGGTTTAACGATGAAGAGTGCTTAATTCTTAAGCCAGGGTTTGTGGTACCTCAAGAGTGGATTCTTATGCGAGCTCCAAGGGTAAAGAATATGTATGTCTTAGACATGCGTACCATTACTCGATCTACAGAGCATACTTGCTTATTGTCAAAAGCTACAGAAAAGGAATCTATTTTGTGGCACAGAAGAATGGGTCACATTAACTTTAGGAAAATGAACTTCTTAGTTAAGAATGATTTAGTGATTGGGGTTCCCAAACAAACCTTTTCACTGAATGATCACTGTATTTCCTGTAAAAAGGGAAAACAAACTAAGAAGTCTCATAAACCTAAATTGATGAATTCGATTAACATTCCTTTGGAACTTCTCCATATGGATATGTTTGGACCAGTAAGTGTTCGGAGTATTGGGGGTAAATCCTATTGCTTAGTAATCACTGATGATTATTCCAGATTTTCATGGGTTTACTTCCTTAGTACAAAAGATGAGGCTGCTGAGAAAATTAAGTATCTAATTTTGAGATTAGAAACTTTGTTTTCTCTGAAAGTGAAAATTTTGAGAAGTGATAATGGCACAGAATTCAAGAACTACTTAATGGAAATGTTTTGTCTTCAGCACGGAATTACTCAACAATTTAGTGCACCTCGAACTCCACAACAAAATGGAGTTGCTGAAAGGAAGAACAGAACTTTGATCGAAGCTGCAAGAACAATGCTCTCAGATGCAAAGTTGCCAACCACTTTTTGGGCAGAAGCAGTTAATACGGCTTGTTTCGTATTAAATAGAGTTCTTGTGGTCAAAGATAAGCAGAAAACAAGCTATGAATTACTGAATAATCGGAAACCGAATATTCATTTTTTGGAACCTTTTGGATGTCCGTGTTTGTTGTTAAAAACTAAGGATCGCATTCCTAAGTTTGCTGAAAAATCTGAATCTGGATTTTTCTTGGGATATTCTGCAAATTCTCATAACAAGAGAGTTTATAACACAGCATCACATCGAATTGAGGAATGCTATGAAGTTGAATTTCTTCGGCATTCTCCTTCTTCTAATGGCATAGGTCCAAAATGGTTATTCGATTACGACACATTCTTTAATTCTCTTGCTACTTTTCAGCATGACGTGTCTTCTTCTTCTGCTACCGATTTGGATGATTTTGTTATTCCAGTTACATCTGTTCCTGCTGAGCCTGTTATTACTTCAGCTCCACCAGTTTCTACTTCTCATCTTACTCCACCACGATCTTCTGAGGACTCAATTGCTCATGAGAATTCTTCACCTTTGACAACTGTTGAAGAAGATACAACTTCCAATCCTGACGATACTGACAATTTTCAGGAACCTTCTACTGAACTAGAAGAACCAATTCTTGATGACTCTAGTGATGAAGTAGTTAGTAATCCTGAAGATTCTAACTTAGGAAATAATTTGCACGTAGATTCAGTTCCTACATTGCGAATTAATTCTAAGTATCGACATCCCCTAAAGAATGTGATTGGAGATGTGTCAGAAGGAATTAAGACTCGGCAGCAACTCAAGTTTGATTCTTCTTCTTGTTTTTTATCACAAATTGAACCAAAAAATGTTCAAATTGCTTTGACTGAATCCTCTTGGGTTCAAGCAATGCAAGAAGAATTACAACAGTTTGTGAAATTGCAAGTTTGGACTTTAGTGAAACCACCTAAAGACGTGCATCCGATTGGCACTCGATGGGTTTTTCGTAATAAGAAAGATGATCGAGGAATCGTGGTTCGTAACAAGGCACGATTAGTCGTTCAAGGTTTTACTCAGATCGAAGGTTTAGATTATGATGAAGTGTTTGCACCGGTTGCTAGACTTGAATCAATTCGAATCTTTCTAGCTTATGCTTCCTTCATGAGATTTAAAGTATATCAATTGGACGTCAAGTGCGCATTTTTATATGGGAAAGTGCATGAAGAAGTGTTTGTCAAACAACCACCGGGTTTTGAAGACTCTAAATTCCCAGATTATGTATATCGGTTGGATAAAGCTTTGTATGGTTTACATCAAGCTCCTAGAGCTTGGTATGAAACTTTATCTCAACATCTCCTTGCAAATGGGTTTTCTAGAGGTCAAATTGACAGTACTCTTTTCATCAGAAAAGTAAAAGGGAATTTGTTGCTTGTTCAAGTGTATGTAGATGACATCATATTTGGGTCGACAAATGAAAGCTTATGCAGAGAGTTCGAGCAGATTATGAAATCAAAATTTGAAATGAGTTCAATGGGTGAAATGGCATTCTTCCTTGGGTTGCAAGTCCAGCAACTTGATTCAGGCATTTTCATACATCAAACTAAGTATGTTACTGAAATTTTAAAGAAGTTTCTGATGACAGATGTCAAATCCATTTCTACACCTATTGATCTTGTTGAAAAGATTGGCCTTGCTCTTGATGATCAATCAACCGATGAAAAGGAATATCGGTCCATGATTGGGTCTCTTATGTATTTGACAGCTTCGCGTCCAGATATTATGTTTGCTGTTTCCATTTGTTCAAGATATCAGGCAAATCCTAGAGTTTCTCATCTGAAGGCCGTTCAATGTATTTTTCGATACCTGAAAGGAAAGCCTAATTTAGGCATTTGGTATTCACATAATGATGACTTTTCTCTTTCTGCATATTCTGATTCAGACTATGGTGGATGTGGTATTGACTTCAAATCTACATCGGGTGGATGTCAATTTCTAGGAGAACGTCTTGTGACATGGCAGTGTAAGAAACAGGATACAGTTTCTACCTCTACTGCAGAGGAAGAATATATCTCTGCTGCAAGTTGTTGTTCCCAAATCCTTTGGATTCAACAACAACTTAGAGATTATGGGTTTCTTCTTAACCAAACTCCTTTGCATATAGATAATACTGCTGCCATAAGTATCATACGTAATCCCGTACAGCATTCTAAAACGAAACACATCGAAATTCGTTTTCATTTTATACGGGATTGCTATGAGAAACACTTGATTAACTTAGTCCATATTGATACTTTGAAACAACGAGCTGATCTGTTTACAAAAGCGTTTTCTAAACCTCATTTTGAAGAATTAATCTTGATGCTCGGAATGAAGCATTTAGATCAAATTAAATAAACTTTGGATATTTTTGCATTTTCTTTATTGTTTACGTTTTTATTTTTTCTTTAAACAAAAATACAAAAACATATGAAAAATAAAAATTAGGGGGAGATTTTTGTGTAAAAGTTGGGAAATGATAATTTTTGTGTAAAAGTTGGGAAATGATAGTACATTGGGAATTGTATTTACATATAAATCTGAAAAAGGAATGTTATGTACTATTTTTGATATGCTAATAGGTTTATATAGCATTTTTAAATCAAATTTTCTACTAAATGTAATTTTAAATATGATTTATTGGTAGACATTTGTGGGTCTATCATATCTAGTCTAAGAAATGTCTAAATATTTTTGCATATTATTCTATATCTTCCAAAATATTAGTATATGACAATAAAGTTATCAAAAAGATAATAAAAGTCTTAAATTTTGAAGGATTAATATATTATGATTCATGATTTAGGGTCTTTATATTATGATATCTGGGAAAAATGTATTGACTATTTGTTGTACGGTGTACAGACCTTAGTCGGTATATTTTTTATAAAACGGACATACAAATATTGATAAAGATATAAATATCTATCATAATAAACTCTATCACTTTGTTATACGATGTATAGACCTGTGATACAGTTTATTAGTCCAACCCGAAGTATGACATATGTGACTAAAAGTCATTCCAACATATGTATGTACTTCTAAAGATATCATCATATTTTCACTCTCTATATGAAAATATTAATATATTATGAATTTGAAAGTATATTTTTATTTTGGTTATATAAAATGATATGCATAATAATAATAAAAGAAAAGGATATTTTAGATACCAAAATGTTTAAGTGTATAACACATACCAAAAATCATATATATAAAATGATTTTTAGAAAGTATGCTTTATTAATGCTATGTAAATTTAAATTGGTCAAAAAATATTAGCAATCAAAATAGACTTTCATTTCTAAAAATACAAATAAAATACATTCATTTATCCCAATATGATCCCAAGTCACGAAAATTACTCTAACAAAAAGATTTTATTTTTGTACATATTTAGTTTATTAAATTTTCATTTTTCATTTTTCATTTTCAAATAGGTTACAAAATTTTATCCAAAGTTAGTTTAACTTGATATAAATGTTTTATCTATAAATTTTAAATTGTCGGATGAATATATATCTTTATTCACGGATAAAGATATATGTATTCACGGAAGTATTTTGTATTCACGGATAAATTGAAATAGTATAAGTAATTTCAAAATTTGAAAAACTTACACTTTTCCTTTTCCGTGATTCTTACTCCGACAATTCAGATATTCCGACAATTACATTTTCTTCGATTTCTTCCTGATTACTTGGTTTCATTAAAAACCAATTCGACAGACTTACTCGTTTTTGTATTCCGCATCGACTGGTATAAATTTCTTTTATTTTTGTTAAGGATTTCATACTTAATCGATCACTTCAAATAACACTTGATACTGTTCAATAAAATCGTCCGACAATTCGAATTGTCGGACCATCCGACAATACAGTATTGTCGGATGAACAGTGTAATGGCTATCCGTGAATATTGAATTCTCGGATAAACAGTACTCCGTGATTAATTCATATGTTTGACTTTATTGACTTGTTTGACTATTTGACTACGACAATCATATTGTCGTATAAACAGTACTTATTCACGGATGAATAGTAATTCGACAATATTATTCACGGATGAATAGTGTTACGACAATATGAATCACGGACAAAATTTTTGAAAAATTATTTTAATTTTGAATTGTCGCATGAATTTTATTCACGGACAATATGATTCACGGATAAATATATGATTGTCGTATGAATAGTACATCACTAAGTCATATTGTCGCATAAGATTAATCATTGTCGCATGAATAGTACTCATTGTGTTATTGTCAGATACTTGAAAATTTGAAAATTTTTCTAAGTGTTGGAAAATTTTTAAATAAACTTTCTGTTGAGTTTGTGTGACTAATAAACTCTTGGTGCAGTTTTTATTTTCTAAATGGCAGATTTAGATCCTATCGCTGCTATTCAACCTGAGTTTCAACGTCGAGCAGTCGTGTTTGAAAAACGACATAATGCAACTGCATATCTTTTGGAGCAACCGGATAAACCTGAAAATAGGAAGTTTTTCCCTATGATACGGTTTCTTTTACGATCTCGCATATCATATGCCTTGACTGTATCTGTTCCCAATCTTTATGAAGATCACATGATAGACTTCTGGACTTCAGCTCAATATCAAACAGATGTCAATCCTCCATGTATTACATCTATGGTTGATGGAAAACCATTGTTGCTGACTGAAGAGCTGATTCGTCATACTCTCCAATTTGAAGATACCTTGAATGCATCAAATGATATTCCTCGAAATGTCATTGATCAGTGTCTTCATCAAATGGGGTGTACTAAAGGACCTCATGATGTTCAAATCTTGAAGAATCACTTCTGTCCACATTGGAAATTTTTAGCACATATGCTAATTGGATGCATTTCTCCAAGGAAAGCTGGTTTTGATTCGATGAGTTATCAGCTTGCAGGGATTATGACAGCTCTTGTTTTAAATATTCCATTTAACTTCTCGAGATACATTTTTGAGAATCTGGCTGGCAATATTAATGATGATGGATTCTTCATGTATCCTAGGTTTCTTCAGCACATCTTTGATAATCATGTCAACGGGATTACTTATCATGGAAGCATTCTATATTACACTCCTATTCCCAAAAGAGTGTTTGCAGATTGTAATGGATATAGGGGCAAACCAGTGCCGCCTACTGTTGATTTATTTGGACATATTATTGATGCTGATTTCCAACCGCCACAATTTGCATTACCACAGATTGTACAACCTGCTGATTCGACTACTGATAGTGAATCATCTGAGGGGGAGCAGGAGATGCCTTTAATTGATCATGAAGAAGTAGAATCTTCTAGTTCTGAAGAGGATCAATCTTTTCATCTACAATCTGTTGAAGAATCTTTAGTTCCTCAAAGACTTATTGCTGAAAATATTGAAAAGGAACGACAAGATTTGAGACGTCAACGTGAAGAAGCGCAAGATCCTGAATATATACCTGATGTTCGGCCATCTCAAAGACGCAGAATTTCTGAACCCAGTTCATCTACTGATATTGCTTCTACATCTATGCCTGTTGAGACATCACATGGTATTTCTGTCTCTATTCCAGCACCTTCTACTATACCTGTTGCTGCTTCTGTTGCAGCTGGAACATCTTCGTCTTTACCTGGACCAAGTGTTAGCATGGCTAACCTTGATGCATCTTTACAACGTGCTGTCAAACCATTGATGACTCTTGTTGAAAAGCTTCAAATGGATTTATTAAATGCTCTACAAAGAATAAATTCTCAAGATACTCTTCTCAAGGAACAACAACAGCAAATCTTGTCTCAGAATGATCGCATCGAAGAATTGGAACTTGATGTGTTTCTTTTGAAAGAAATGTTGGTTGATCAGGGGGAGAATGATGTTAATGATAATAATGATGTACATGATGATAATGGTGATGATGATGGTGATGATAGTGATGATGGTAATGATGATGGTGATCATGGTGATGATGATGGTAATGATAGTGATGATGGTAATGATGATGGTGATCATGGTGATGATGATGGTAATAATGGTGATGATGGTAATAATGGTGATGATATGACTGAAAATGCTGATGATGCTGAAAATGATATTGATCAACCAAATTTCTCACAAGCATTGGTTGTATTTCAAGCATCCGAACCATTAGAAGTTGATCCAATTAATGCAATACATGAGTCTAGAGTGTTTGAGCTTGGAGAATCATCTCATACTTTTGAACAGGAGGAATTATTGGATAGCATTGAAGATGAAGAGGTGCTTTGTCCAACTCCTTTGAATGTGATCATTGAAGATTTAATACCATTTGTTGAACTTTGCAATGATGGCGATTATGATTTTGAAGATTTCGATCCAGAATATCCTCCGGGATTTGAACCTGATTTTGATTATGTTCATGTTGAAGACTGGGAAGATTCTGAAGATGAACTTCATCCGGAGAATATTCAGTCAGATATGTGTTCACAAGAAGGGTTATGGAAAGACTCTGATGATGATAAAGAGCCTGAGCAAAAAGTCTCTTGGTGGTTTCCCAAACAACCAAGTCCAGTGATTACAGTTCGTAAGTTCTTTAAGATACCAAGATATGAATGCGTTGGTAGAATTATCAGATGGAAATATGATAATGACAACAAAGTACTCATTATTAAGAGAACTGATGGACTTCAATATTTTCACTCAACGTTCAAAGCCTTAGAAAAATTACCTAAGTGTGAAATCAACCATTTAGCTTCTGTGGATATAATTAATCGTTCAAGACATGGTTTGATAAATTGGATGGCTGATACGTTATCAAGAGAAAGTAATAATGGGAAATTCACATGGGTTAAGGAAACTTTCCCATTAAGGACCGTTGATTATTTTGATATCGATCCGATTTCTAATCAACCAAGAGTTACTTTGACATATCCTCGAGTTAAATGCATGACGAAGATTCCACTTGAGAAATTGCCTGTAAATTTTTCTAAGTTTGTGAGTCATTGGAGATATAACGGATCAACCGGAGAAGCAGAAATTGCCTGTTATGACAGAGACTTGAATGGAGAAGTGATGTGGAATAGAGAGTCGATTGTATATGTATTTGATCCTCTGAGCTTAATTAATCTGTCAAAAGATGATCTTGAAGTCTTGCTCGAGAATCCAATTGTGTATGATGATGCATATGATGACGAAAAGATGGCATTGAAATTTCAACGGGTTGTAGAAGTGTGTTGTTCAAAAGGTATTTTTGCTGGATGCAATCTTCCTGGATATGCTTGAAGATTTGAAGAAAAGAATCAAGTATTATCAAAGGGGGAGTTTGTAGAGACAAAAGTTGATTAATACTTAATTTTGTCTAAGTGTTTAATCCGTGAATATTTTTCTATCCGTGAATGCCTTGTGTGAATGTCTATCCGACAATGCTTATTCGACAATGCCTATTCAACAATAGTTGTGTCCGTGAAAGATAAGGATTAGTCTAAGTCTTTGCATCCGTGAATGAGAATGGTTCGAAAATAGATGTATCCGTGAATAATAAGGTCCGTGATTGTATTGGTTTCGACAGTAAGCCTTCCGTGAATGACTTGTATTCACGGACGGTGTAATTCCGTGAATAAGCTATTCACGGATTACACTTAGAATTGTCGTAGAATTTGTCTATAAATAGATGTAGTTGAAGTCATTTTGATAGAGCTTTTTGATGTAATTTTGAGAAACATTTACTTGTACTTCTGACTTCTTGTATATGAAAATATAATCAATATTTTCTTGTTGATTCTTTCATCTCATTCTTCTTTATTACAATTGTGATTGTGTATATTTGAATTCCGCACAAATACACACAAGTTCTAGTTTGCGTATCCTGATCCGTGGACTCTCACACGTTATTAGTAAGATAACATCGTATTAAGGAATTCCGCACCTTAATACTACAGATAACGAAGTTATCGATCCTAGAACTAGGGACTTACAATTGGTATCAGAGCTTTCGGGCTAGATAACGAGTGTTGTTCGAAGTTTTTGGGTTAATCGCGTGTGATTTAGGATTGTTTTGACGTGCATTAGTGCGTAAAAACGATCAAAATCATTCTCTGGATGATTTAGGGTTTGTTTACGATCGAAATTTCCAGTTTTAATCGTAAAAATACCAAAAATCTCTGATTTCGTAATTTTCAGCCGTTTTGCGAGTTGAGATTAGAGTTTCAGAATAAGTCTGCGAACCGAGTTGAACTTGCGAGTCGACATCTTTGCGAGTCGACATTCTGCGAGTCGAACCTCTTTGCGAGTTGATATATTCTGCGAACTGAGATCTCTTGCGAACCGAGATCACTTGCGAGTTGACATCACTGCAATCCGAACTGAGACTTGCGAACCGAGATTCTGCGAGTCGAGCTGAGATTGCGAGTTGAACTGAGTTTTGCGAGTCGAGATTTTTACTTTATCTAAATTCGCAAATACATTTTAACTTTAAACTTCACGATGTCAGACCTTAGCAAAATGATTGAGATGGAACACGAGATTGGCAAATCTAATGTCCCACCTAAATTGTTGAGAGTTGAGGACTATTTTAGCTGGAGGGATAGGTTTGAATCTTACTGTAGATTCCATGATCTATCTATCTGGATGTGCATCAAGAATGGATACACGGCACCTACCCAGACTGTTGAATCTGCAATTGTGGTTCTCACTTATCAACCAGATGAGTGAAGCACAAAAGAAGGAATTTGAGATTGAGAACAAGGCTCATTCATCAATCAAGATGAGTCTTCCTAAGGAACTCAATCATCAACTCAAATCCTTCCATACTGCTAGATCTTTGTGGACAGCTCTTGAAAAGAGATGTGAAGGAAGTCCACAAGTTAAAGCAGGCAAGAAAAATCTCCTGAAAAAGCAGTTTACTGTGTTTAAAGCTATGAAAGGAGAAGATCTTGATGCATATACCACAAGATACTACCATTTGCTGAGTAAGCTAGATGATCATGAGATTATTTCTACAGAGACTGAGAAAACCGACAAATTTATTGAGGGTTTACCGTCTAAGTGGGAAATGCATGGCATAATGCTCAAAGACAACGATGAGAGGTATGCTACCATGACCTTAGAGCAGGCAATTGATAAGCTCAGAGGTTATGATTTCACCAAGAAAACTAGAGATACTGATTCTGATCAGGCTCAGGATCCGGGACTTTATCATGGAAAATCTACTATCTCTACTGCTTCCTCGAGCTCGACCACTGCTTTATTTGTTGGTAATGCTGAAGGAAAAGGTGAAATGATTACCGATGATCTGTGTCTTCTTACATCATCTGGTAGTGATGCAAAGGGCAAACCAACTGAGAAGTCATCTCAGGAGCATCAAAAGATGCCTATGAGTGTGAAATCTGCTGAACATCAATTATCTGTTCTTGCTTCCTTTGTAGCTTCTTATGAAAACTACCTTCAAGGGAAAATCAATGATCCAATTATGTTTGACGAAGATTATGATCAGATTGACCCTGATTATCTAGAAGAAATAGACCTTCAGGACCAACTTGCTATGTTGTCAAGAAGGGTAAAGAATTTCTTGAAGAAAACAGGTAGAAAGGTAGTTGGCAATAGATCAGGGTTTGATAAGACCAAGATCAAGTGTTTTAACTGTCAGGGTTATGGACACTTTGCTAGAGAGTGCCAAAGACCTAAGGTAGAAGCTGGCAATGGACAACAAGGTTCGGGAAGTACTCTCGCTTCCAAAGCTTTGGTTGTAAAACAGTTGGATGGATCGTATGAATGGAAAGCTCAATCTGAGGAAGCTTTCATGGCTGAGATTGATGGATCTACGTCCTATATGCCTACTGATGCAGAGGGTGAGGTAAAAGTGCCAGAGGTTGCAGCTAAAGCAAGTGATGAAGATGTGCTATATATGGAGTCAACTGAAAACATGACTCCTGAAGACTTTGTAGCACGCATGGCTGAAATTCAAACAGACAAGAAAAGGGTATGTATTGATATTCTTACTCTAGCTGATGTCTGTTATTTAGTTACTGATTTGCAGTCACAGGTTAGTGTTTTAAATGTAGCAAACAAAAACCTGACATCTCAAGTTAGCTTATTGACTGAATCTAGTAAGACTGTTAGATCTGAACTTGAACTAGCCAAGATTGATGTGCGTAGGTTAAGTGACGATAAACAGGACTTAAAAGATAAAATTAGGTCTGATGCTTCTGATAGGAGTGCTCTTAGAGATACCATTAATGAAAAAGCTGTTATCATAGATGGTCTCTATATTAATCTAAAAGACTTAAATCAGAAATTAGCCAATAAGGAGAAAGAGCTAGCTGACTGTAAATTGAAGCTAGTTGAGCAAAATAGAAAGATAGAAAATTATAGATCCACTGAGATGGAAAAAATGCTTGACGCTCAACGAAGTGTAAAGGATAAGACAGGATTAGGTTACAATGAGACACCACCTCCTTTCAATTCGAATTACACAAAGCTTCCAGAAGATACTGAAATGACTGAAGTAAGTTCTGAGAAAACAGTAGCTAAACCTGATCTGTCAGAGGCACAGAAGGAGTTTATTAAGAATCCTTCATCTGATGATAGTAAGAGAGTTTCTTTCACCAAAGTACAGTTTGTACCGGGTGGAGTAATTCATGATACTAAGATTGATGAATTGATTAATAAAGAGCATGTTATTAATCCTTTAGTGCCTAAGACTCCAATAGCGGTTACCAAAGTTAGTAAATCACGAAAACAGATGTCATGCTTCAAGTGTCACCAAAAAGGAAACGTATCTTCTTGTTGCCCAAATAAGAAGTTGGAAGCTATACATAAGTTAGTGACTACTGATAAGACACCGACCACTTCTAGTCCGATTGTAGATAGGTTAGGCTCCAAACCGGGATTAGGAAGCAAACCTATAAACATTCTGAAAAGAGATGGTAATCATAGTGTCTCTCCACCTAAACCTAAAAGGACTTATACTCCAATCGAAAATACTTTCAATAAACAAAGGGATAAGACACCTTCGAGGTTTAGGACCCCAAGTAGAAACCATAGTCAATTTGAGAATGGTTCTACTTCGAGTGCACAGGAATCTAAGTATGTGCCTAGGAGGTTTTCTACTCACTCTCCTCATAGGCCCAAGATTATAGATCATAAACAATCTCAAACTCCTGTGAAAGCTACCAAGACTCCCGATGGGAACAGTTATGGTCACTTTAAGGAGGTTCAGAATGTAGATGATCAGGGACAAACCAAGACCGTAATGGCTTGGGTCCCTCTTGATAACTAACTGTGTACAACTTGTTATGTGTAGGAGCAGACTGTGAACAAGGACAGTTGGTGGTATGTAGACAGTGGATGCTCAAGACACATGACAGGTGAACGAAGTCTACTGAAGGACTTCACAGAAGGTTTCAAGCAAAAAGTAAATTTTGCAGGAGACAAAGGAGGAGTAATTGCCGGGAAAGGAAAAGTTTCAAATGGAACTTTGACTCTAGAGGATGTGAATTATGTTGAAGAACTAACTCACAACCTAGTGAGTGTTTCCCAAGTCTGCGATAAAGGTTATCCAGTTCATTTTAATGAAAAGGAGGCCTTAGTTCTAAAGCCAGGCTTCATAATTCCTGAAGAATGGATATTGATGAGGGCACCAAGGAAGAAGGACATCTATGCGATAAACATGGGTGTTCCTAATTCTTCAATGGTGTCGACATGTTTACTATCCAAGGCCTCAGAAGCAGATGCACTCTTATGGCATAGGAGAATGGCACACCTAAACTGGAGAAAAATGAATTTTATAACTAAGAATGGGTTAGTTCTAGGTGTACCACAAAATCGTTTCGAGTCTGAAGACAAGTGTGTTCCTTGCCTCAAAGGAAAGCAGCACAAGAAACCACACAGGTCTAAGACTGAAAACTCAATCTCCTCGCCATTTGAACTGCTGCACATGGACCTCTTTGGCCCTATAAGCAAGAGAAGTCTAGGTGGCAAGTGGTACTGTTTAGTTATCACAGATGATTACGCTAGATTCTCATGGGTATTCTTTTTGGGATCTAAAGATGAAACTCCAGGAATTTTAATAGAGTTCTTTGATCTAGTAGAGAATGTCTATAAAACAAGAGTTAAGCGTATTCGTAGTGATAACGGAACAGAATTCAAAAATTCAACGTTGAATATCTATTGCTTAAGCAAAGGGATACTTCATCAATTCAGTGCACCATATGAACCTCAACAGAATGGAGTAGCTGAAAGGAAGAATAGAACGTTGATTGAAGCTGCTAGAACTATGCTTGCAGATTCAAAGCTTCCGGTCTTCTTTTGGGCAGAAGCGGTGAATACAGCATGTCATGTTCTAAATAGGGTTCTTACGGTCAAAAAGCGTAACAAGACTTGTTATGAATTATTGAATAATAAGAAACCTAATCTGAAGGGATTTGAACCCTTTGGAGTTCCATGTTCAATATTGAAAACAGGACATCAAGCTAAATTTGGTGAAAAGGCGGACGAAGGATTTTTTCTAGGTTATATGCCCAACTCACCAAATAAAAGAGTTTTCAATAAAGTCACAGGACGACTGGAAATTGTTTATAACATTGAAGTTACGAGCTATGTACCTGCTGTACATAAGGGATTAGATTGGCAATTTGACTATTCAGATCTCTTTCAGTCATTTAAAGTTCCTATAAGTGACTTTGTCAGTGATTCAGAGATCTCTAAACACTTATTGTCTGAAGAATCGGACAATGGTCCTTCTTCAACATCGAGTGTTCCGAGATCTGGAATCAGGACACCAAATGACTCAAATGAAGCTTCTTCAAGTGGGTCACAACAACCTTCAAAGGATAAGTATCAAGAAACTGCAGATTCTGAAAAGGATCTTCAAACAACGTTTGATGATATACTTACCTCTTTGAATCATTTAAAGTTGTCTTCAGCAAGTTCAGAAGATATTCCTTCATTAGAAGAGATTGGTACTAACTTAGGAGATAAGTTAATAGTAGATCCTATACCGGTTACAAGAATGAGTAAGAATCATCCCGTTGAAAACATCATCGGTGATATTAACACTCCTGTTCAGACTAGGACTCAATCTAAAGCTAGTACCTCTGAGAACTTAGAAAGCTTGTATACTGCTATGAAAGAGACAGGGATTCCTAATAAATGTCTATATTCATGCTTTATCTCACAAATCGAGCCTAAAAATGTGCAGATGGCTCTCAAAGAAAGTTCGTGGGTTGAAGCTATGCAAGAAGAACTGCAACAGTTCTCTAAGTTACAAGTATGGGAGTTGGTTGACCTTCCAAAGGGAGAATATCCAATTGGAACTAGATGGGTATTTAAGTGTAAGAGAGATGACCGGGGAGTCATTACTCGCAATAAAGCTCGTCTAGTGGTTCAAGGGTTTAATCAACAAGAGGGGATAGATTACAATGAAGTGTTTGCACCAGTTGCTAGGCTAGAAGCAATTAGAGTATTCTTAGCATTTGCCTCTTTTAAGGGTATCAAAGTTTATCAATTGGATTGTTAAGAGTGCCTTTTTGTATGGCAAAGTTGAAGAATTGGTGTACGTTTCACAACCGCCAGGGTTTACTGATTCTGAACATCCAGATAGAGTATATCGCTTGAATAAGGCTCTATATGGATTACATCAGGCACCTAGGGCGTGGTATGGAACGCTATCAACTTATCTACTTGATAATGGATTTACAAGAGGATCAATTGATAGTACACTTTTTGTAAAATGGAATAAAAATGACTTTCTATTAGTACAAGTATATGTTGATGATATTATCTTTGGATCTTCGGATGAAAAGATGTGTCAAGAATTTGAGAAAGTCATGAGAAAAAGGTTTGAGATGTCTGCAATGGGAGAGTTAAATTTCTTCTTAGGATTACAAGTTGATCAAAAGAAGGATGGATTCTTTATTCATCAATCTAAATATACATATGAGCTATTAGAACGCTTTAAGATGGATAAAAGTAAGGTCTATAATACTCCAATTCCAGTTAATCACAACCTTGGTCCAAATACATCGAGTGATAGCGATGTGGATCCCACTCTTTATAGAGCCATGATCGGATCACTAATGTATTTAACTGCCTCTAGGCCTGACATTATGTTTGCTGTTTGTATATGCGCAAGATATCAGGCAAATCCGAAAGAGTCACATATGCAAGCTGTGAAACGGATTCTTCGTTATCTCAAAGGGAAACCGAAGTTGGGACTTTGGTATCCGATTGATGAAGACTTAGATCTTATAGCTTATACTGATTCGGATTATGGAGGATGCAATCAAAATAGGAAATCTACGACCGGAGGATGTCAATTCTTAGGAGGTAGATTAGTATCTTGGCAGTGCAAGAAGCAAAGCTCAGTAGCCATTTCTACATGTGAAGCTGAGTATGTTGCAGCTGGCAGCTGTTGTTCTCAAGTTCTTTGGATACAACAGCAACTGCGGGATTACGGGTTAAATATAACCAATACTCCTATGATGATTGATAACGAATCTACAATGTCAATCACCAACAATCCGGTAAAGCATAGTAAAACTAAGCATATTGATATTCGACATCACTTTATTAGAGACTGTGCTGAGAAGAATTTGATAAAGTTAGTTAAGGTTCCATCTTTGGATAACTTAGCAGACTTATACACAAAGGCGTTTGACAGAGTGAGATTTGAGACGTTGGTTCAACTTAATGGAATGAGAAATCCAGAGTGATTAGTCTTCCAAGGGTATTTTTGTAATAGTTAATAGTCTGTGTTATATTAAAAAAAAAAAAAAAAAAAAGGTGGGCGTATGGCATTCATTTGCTTGTTACCTGAGGGGAATCGCCTCCAATAAAAGAACAACGGAAGTTCTTTTAGAAAAGGCTTTAAGTTTTGGCTGTAAAAACTTGGGAGATGATAGTACATTAGGAGAATACGGTTTCGAATAATAACCTTAAGTATTAAGAATGATATGTTAGTAGATTCTAATAAGTTGCATCAAAATGATGACTGTTAATTAGGATTATATTTATATTTATATTTATCTTATTATACACCTATATCCACTGATTATAACTTGTCCTTTTACCTAACAAGTGATAAGAATAACTTAAGTCTAGTCCGCTTCATTATACAATTTATTGGTAGGCAGGTTATGCTACGATTTCCGAGCAGTTAAGAAGTATAACTGTTTTGTGTACTATCTTATGTGATCTGTTATATAACGTATGACATATGTCTTAATTGTAGAATGATAGTACTACCATACACTGTGATCTAAAATAAAAAAATTGTGAAATGATACAAAGTATCATAATGTCAAAAGGTGAGTTATATGTTTCGAAAGGGCATCATTTAGTAACCTCTACCTTACATATGAAAGATACAAAGTATCTCATGTCAAGTGTATGTTATATGCTTCTAAAGAACATCATTTAGTAATCTCTACCTTGATATTACAAGATTCAGTGTTATGTGTTGTACTTGAATTCTTCAATATGTTGTATAGTAGAAAACACTAGATATTGTGCACATTAATAATAAAAGATTGGCTCAGAAATCTGTGTGTAATTTGTTTATGTGGATCATAATACCGGTAATTGTCTTGAACTGTCTACGATATTTGAACTTTCACTTTTGTGAATAATAAGAAATCATAAGTTATATTTCAATGAAATGTTATATCATGTGGATAAAGGTACATAAGATATAATTTTATAAATATAAGTTTAATACTGATTAACATTGTGATTTTCTTGTGCTTATATGAATTTCATGAGGTATGTATACTAACAATCATCTTAAACTTAATGTAATATAATAAGTACCGCTTATTCTCTCTAATATGATTCCTAAGCAGTTACAACTTTAAGCGTTTTATAGTAAGTTATTTTCTTTTCTTAAAACGTTAGTAGTTTTATTACTTTAACGTTTGTAATTATTTCTTTGAATTAATAAACATTCTATTTACTATTCTTGTTTACCCTTTGGAATTGAATTATACTGGATATTTAGTGTAAATGTTGAACAAATGTCCGTTGAAAATTGAGAATATTATATAGGTTACGTGGAATATTAATCGAAAGTCTTCCGACTCACAGTGTAGTCGAGCAGCGTGTCCTGATTTTATATCAGCGGTTAATTTTTCTATTATAACTTATATATATATTTTTACATAAACTGAAGACCAGTAGGTATATCAGTGAATAATTTTAGCTTGATGATTTGTCTTTATACAAGATTAACTGTATCACGGGTTTAGTCGGTTAATATATGTAAGAAGATTATTGTTAAGGAAAAATTATGCGAAAACATTTTATTTTAAATGTTTAGGCTAAATAGTTACAGAGATAACTATTCACATAAAAGGGTTCTCAATTTATACTTAGTATTAAATTTGCATTTTATTTAATTTTGTGAGTTTGACTAGTCAACCTTGCGAATCGAGATATATTGCGAATCGAGTACAGAGTATAAAAGGGTGGTCAACCGAGTCAAAACACTCCACCGAACCCATTTGATTTGCGAGTTCACTTAAGCTCTGCGAATCCACTTCCTGCGAAACGAGTCGAACAGAGTACTTCTTTTGATTTCGATTTGCCTAGTTACCAGGACGAGTTTTTGATCCATAGCTTTTATACACTTTCAAATTGCGAACATATTGAGATATAAACCAATGGATTTCACCGTTTAAATTACACGAAATCGAAGTTTTTATCATTCTAGGGTTTCGTTTCAAAATTTGAACGATTAATGTAGATTAAGGTGTTATTTGACAAGAATCTTGTAGATTAATGTTAATCGAACCTTAATGAACGTAAATAAATCGATCGATCACTTTTTCATAGATAGATTATTTGATTTTAGTTTCACCTCGCAACATCAGTTCATGCTGCGAGTTTAACACTCGACTCGCAGACTTAGCGAGTTGAGATTTTTACTTTGACTATTTGACCATGCGAGTCGAGTTTCACTTCAACTCGCAGATTACATTTAGCGAGTTGAGATTGATTTTTTGACTTGTTGACCTTTGCGGACCGAGTAGATTAGCGAATCGACTTGCGAGTCGAGTTGCGGATTGACTTGGTTAGCGAGTTGACATGGTTGCGAGTTGAGTTGCGAGTTCACTTTAGATTTTTGCGAGTTTAATAACTTGTAAAAATAAAATGTAACATGCAATTTTAACTTTAATAATAAGCTACATTTATTTGTGTATCTCACTTTAAACGCTTATTAAAATATGTTTTGACGTACGAATTTTATATTAATACGTGATAACATATATATTACAAATATATAATTATATCGAAAGTCTACCGATTCAAAGAGTAATCGTGTGGCGTGTTCTAACTTTTAGTTAGCGGTATAATCTATATATATATATCTTTTAAAACGTTAATGACTTGAGAATTACAAATTAACAAGTAATTAATGGGATTTACATATTGAACTTACGACTTATTAGTAATAAGTTATATATGAAATAATTATATACGACTTGCGACTGTAATGTAACAAGTTATATATAATTTTTAAAACTAAGATGTTAGATGAATTGTTATTCATAATACGTTATAGTTTACAATTGATTAACGTGTGTTAATTGTTTTCGTCATTTGTGTTTTTATAGATATGGCGAGACAATTCGATAAAGGTCACAATATTCTTGTTGATCTGGATCTTTCAGCACGTGGAGCACATCAAGTTGCTCAAGTGCTTACATTCTTTGCACGTTCACGTATTAGATATGCACTTACCGAGTCTCCACAAATTTCTCAGACTATACTGAACGACTTCTGGGAAGGTATTCAGTATGATGAGACGATCAACCCACCGGTTATTCGCTCAACGGTCAATAATCGACCGGTTGTTTTCTCTGCTGGCGATCTACGTCAGATTTTACACTTGGGGACAGTAGACCAAGAAGATGGTCCGACTGAGTACCCTAGTGATTTTGTTGAGGGTGCGATTGGTCGTATGGGATATACAGGAGATAGGAGGGGACGTCAGTTCCAAAAACCTCTGGTTATTGGACAGTGGAGGTTTTTGTGGCATGTTATTGTCACAGTTTTTGCACCAAAGAAGGGAGGCTTCGATGAATTAAGCCCTGCCCTTGTATCAGCTGCACTGTCACTGGTTTACAATAAACCATACAGTTTTTGTGATTATATTTTTGGAGAGCTGGTTAGACAGATTTCGGGTTCTGTTAGATCACGGTTTCTGGTTTATCCACGTTTTTGTATGCTGATCATTCGCGCTCGTCTGCCAGAGCTTGTTATTCCTGGGCCATTTTTACGTGTAGATACTATTGGGCTCCGAGGATACAATGCGATGTTTCTGCAGTCAGTGAGAAAGGAAGGGGTAGTGAAACCTGAGGAGAGAGAACTTTTTGGTTTTCTTGTTGATCCTACCTATGTGACGCCACCGAACAATGGTTGGCTAGATGTTGATGCTGAAGCTGTGGTTCCTGAACAGTTAGCTGATGTGGTTCATGCTGATGATCCACAGGAAATGATTGAGGATGTTTTGGAACAACCTGAACATGCTGGGGTACAGGTGAACCCAGATGTTGCTCAAAAGGTGATTCAGGAGGTGCTTGTAGAGCATGATGATGCTACTGATTCCTTGTTAAGGGAGATTGATAGTTATGTTGCACCGTCTGAGGTATATTTTATATTATATAATAACATATGTACTTAGATGATAAATATTTCATAAGATTTTATTATATAATGATAATGATATAGATACTTAGTTAATTAGATATTATTTCTAATTATAAAATATAAATATCATTATGATCAGGGAGCTGAGACTGCAGACCCAGAGGTCATTCGACCTGAGGGTGAGCAGGGACAGTTAGATGGATCTGAGGTTTTACCTTCTAAGGTATTTATCAGATTAATCATAAATATATCGAACTCGTGTGATAGAGCTTTTAGCTAATCATAAATGTTTAATATATTTAATACTTAGGATCCTGATGTTGGTCCATCTGGAGGTCGTAATGGAGAATCGGCTTCAGATAATGATGATAGTACTCCTTCTCCCGGTGCTGGTTATATTCGATACCGATCTCGGATGATTCCAGATCCAGCACTGAAGGAGAAGAGGAAGGCTAAGGAAGTCGATCCTGACTTCAGTCTTGTTGATGAAGGTTCTGAGGAAGAGGATACACCTTGTATTACTCGACGCCGTAAGCGTTCCAGGACTTTGACCATTCAGGATGGTATGTAATATTTAAAAGTTAGATAATCTTAACTTGTTGTTTATCAGGAGTTCAAACTGAGACAGTTGATTCTGTGACAGTTGCTCGAGATACAACGCAGGTGGAGAATGTAACACCGGTGGTTACTGAACAGATATCTGTACCTATTGAGGTAAGGGATATAAGTTTAGTTATACAAGTGTTATATAATTAATTAGAGATTGAGACAGACTAATCTGTAACAATTACTTAATTAATTTTGTTTAACTTAACAGGCTGAGATCAATAACGCTAGTAGATTTGCAGCTACTCTTCTTAAGGAAGCGTTATCTCAAGCTATTCCACCACTTACACGAAATTCATACATCGCTTCAGTGACACCACCTGGACCACATACTATTTCTGTTACTCCTACGACAGATACTGAAAGGATTACATCCTTAGAGTCTAGAGTTAAGGAGTTAGAGAAACTTACTTCGAAGATTCCAGGGATGTTAGCTGAAAATGTCTCTCTTGCTCAGCAGATGGTTCATATGAGTACATCCTATTTGACACTGCTAAACACTCATAATACTTTGCTTGATGATTTTACTGCCCAGCGACTGAAGCTTGAACACTTAGAACGGTTAGTGTTGAGAGTGAATTCAGGACAGTCAGCTCAGGGGGAGATATTGGTATATCTAGAGTCTTGCAAAGAAGATGAGTTGAGGAAGAGACGAGATGATGACAAAGACGATGATCCCAATGCTCAGAAGGATAGTGAGCTGGCTGGTCCTTCAACGACTGGTCAGCAGACTATTATTCTGGGGGAGTCTGCTGGTGTAAATGCAAGTGGTGATGGTGCTGGTACAAGTGCTACAGGAACAAGTGAAGCTGGAATGGAAAGTCTAGATCTATCAGATTCAGAAAATGATGTTTTGGATGAGATAGATGAAGATATTGATTATGATCTTGAAGAGGGTGAATTTCAACCGCTTACAGATTGGACTGCTGTTTCTGAGATAGTGCATGACATGGGTGTAGATCCAGATGTTTATGTTGATGAACACCATGTGAGCCCATCCAGAACAGAAGTTATTTTTGAAAATGCTGAAGGTCCAACGGTTGTCGATGTAGATGAAGAGATTGATGATTCAACTGATTCAGATGAAGAAAATCTTCTTGATAAGCATAAAGATAATCCTATATTCAAGCCTTTGCCAAAGAAAAAGAAAGAAAAGCTTGGTATATCAGAAATTGATATTACAGGTAAGCGTATAGCAAAAAGAGGGATTCTAGGATGGTATTTTGATGCTGATCTAAAACTGTTTGCTATTAAGAGATTTGATGGAGTTCAATATTTTGAAAGAAAGCTTGCAGTTTTTAGTTCTTTGCCTAGATTTCAGATTAAGGATTTGGCTAGATTATCATTGAATAACCCAAGTGATGATTTTGTTGGAAGATATGTTGAACACATAATCAAGACTGAGGTTAGAGCGAATAAGTTTGAAAAGATTAAGCCAAGGAAAGGAAAGACAATTAAGTTAGAAGAAAGAACTCAAAGAACTGGTAGAAGAAGAAGGAAGAAGATTTATCCAGCTATCAAATGTGTGCAGCAGATACCACTGAAGAAGATGCCTCAAGATATTTTGGGAAATATGAAGAGTTGGCATGTGGATTCAGAAACTGGAGAAGCTGTAATGGTTGAAGCTGATGATGAGGTTGAAGGTGGTGAAAGAGAGATCTTCAGAGTTTATGATCATCGTCATCTTATGAACATGTCAAGAAAGGATTTATTGAAGTTAAATGAGAACAGAATCCTTTGTACTGAAGCATGGGGTGATTTAGCACGAGATTATCAAATGATGATTAAAACTTGTATGAAGATGAAGATTTTTGCAGGTAGTAAGATTTACTCTTAAAACCAAAGACAATGTGAAGATAAAGATGCTAGAGCTATTGTCAAGGGGGAGTCTGTTGAAACATAGTTTGTGACAACAGATCTAGCTTTGCAATATGACTAGTGTAATTGTTATCATGTTGATATATTGGTTTAGATTTGTAAATTGATATTGTTTTGATATTAATATTCGTTAAATATATTATTATGATAAAGTGTTAGACGAATATAGATTTTAACAATATATATACATATGCTGCGAATTGAGTTATTTGTTTGAGACGTTTGTTGCGAGTCGAGATCTCAAGTCGCAAGGCTTTGCGATGCGAGATGAGATCTGAACTCGCAGAACTCAACAAAAGACAACGAGCCGAGTTCATTGGCTTGGGCTGCGTAGCGAGTCGAGTCAACTCGCAGGCCCAATGGCTGCGAGTTGAGACGAGAATATATATGTTTTTCATACGTGAAAAACATAAACAATTCAATTTCAATTAGATATAACTTTTAGATAACACTTTTGGGAGATCAACCTGCGAACTCAGTTAGTATTTTCCAGAGAAACACAAAAACTAAAGGCTAGGTTTTTGACGTTTATTCGTAAAAGACAAAGCAATTAGTTAACCTAAACGCGAACAAAATCGTTATTAGTAAGATAACATCGTATTAAGGAATTCCGCACCTTAATACTACAGATAACGAAGTTATCGATCCTAGAACTAGGGACTTACAAGCCTCTCGTAGCAGGAATCTCTGCTTCCATGAGAAAGACACAGAGTTTGGATTTTCTAGAAGTGAAGATGAGTCCTGTATATATGTCAAGTTCAGTGGGAGTGTTGTAGTCTTCCTAGTGTTATATGCCGATGATATACTACTCATAGGAAACTATGTCCCAACATTACAAAGTGTAAAGGACTGGTTGGGAAAATGTTTCGCTATGAAAGACTTAGGAGATGTAGCATATATTCTTGGTATAAAGATTTATAGAGATAGGTCGAGACGTCTCATAGGACTTAGCCAGGACATACTTAGATAAAATTATGAAAAGATTCAAAATGGAGAACTCTAAGAAAGGGAATCTACCCTTACATCATGGCATTAAGATCAGTAAGAATCTTTGTCCGAAATCTAAGGAAGAATCAGATAGAATGAGTCGAGTCCCATATGCTTCGGCTATAGGATCGATCATGTATGACATGACGTGTACGAGGCCTGGTGTCTCATTTGTTTTGAGCTTAGTGAGTCGACATCAGCAGAATCCTGGTGAAGGTCATTGGACAGCTATAAAGAATATTCTTAAGTATTTGAGAAATACTAAAGACATGTTCTTAGTTTATGGTGGAGAAGAGGAACTTAGAGTAACGGGTTATCGTGACGCAAGATTCCAAACAGACAGAGATGATAGTCGTTCACTGTCTGGTTGAGTATTCTTACTGAATGGGGGAGCGGTGATATGGAAAAGTTCCAAGCAAGATACAGTGGCAGACTCAACGTGCGAGTCTGAGTACATAGCGGCTTGCGAGGCTTCAAAGGAAGCCATCTGGATTAAGAATTTTATTGGAGATCTTGGAGTTGTTCCAACGGTTCAAGACCCCATTGAAATATTTTGTGGTAACAAAAGTGCGGTCGCCTTGAGTAAAGAACCCAAGGATCACGGAAAGTCAAAGCACATTGAGAGAAAATACCATTTTGTTCGGCGAAAAGTAGAAGAAGGACACGTGATTGTGAAGAGCATAAGATCAGAGGATAATCCGGCTGATCCGTTCACAAAGCCACTTGGAAAGTCCAAACATGACGAGCATGCTAGGAGAATAGGCTTAAGAGATAATGTAAAGTTTTAGTTGTTAGTTTGATTTTGAAACATTGAAAACAATGATAAATTGTTGTAGATTTGGTGATTAAATAATGGAGATTTATTTATTGGAAGGAGTACTACCATTTACTATTGTTTGTCATTGTGTTTCTGTTTTGCATGTTTAGACACCACTTCCCAAGTAAAACAGTTTTACTTAAACCTCCTCAGTCGTTCACACTCTTGGAAGTAAGTGGTGAATCAAGACTGTCATGGAGTGTTAGTAGATTGTCTATGAAGATTAGACATGGCATGGAGATTGCTGCAACACTCATGGGTACTTAATAGGGATTTAAGTATAGGAGAGACCTGTACTTAAAGAGATCACTTCATGGAGTGTTAGTAGATTGTCTATGAAGATTAGACATGGCATGGAGATTGCTGCAACACTCATGGGTACTTAATAGGGATTTAAGTATAGGAGAGACCTGTACTTAAAGAGATCACTTCATGGATTAAATCACAAGTGATTTTAAGATGATAATATCCTCTATTCTTAAAATTGAGATGCATTGATTTCAATTTTTTCAAGTCTGTTATACTTTAGTCTATTCAAACGTTGTGCGTAACTGCCAGCTATAAAGGGTACGCTAGGTATGACATGATGAGTTGACTAGTGCTATGTAGTCGAAATTTATTTGTTCCTTTTCACCTGAATGGGAAAAGTGATTTCTTGGGCCCTCTGATGATTAAAGATTGACTCCAAAGTGCTAGGCCTAGCCGAGACTAAGTTGATGGTTCAATAGTCTCATAAAGTCAATGTAATCGGAAATCAGAAAACTAATCATGAATCTTGAGATTGATTAAAATCCATGTCTCGATTCATATGATATCAGTAGAGCAAAGGAATAGTTGATCACTTATCTAAAGGGCAAACTCTATGATAAGAATCAGAGTTCGGTAGTCGCATTGGATGGCACTCTCTGCTTAGTTAATGGATAAGCTTAGACCAATAATAGTTGATGAATTGTCCAAGTGGGAGACTGTTGGAATAGTGTCCAATATCATAACTAATTGGTAAGTACATCATTAAAAGTGGAGTCCTTTTTGGGTCGCCCTCAATCAATAGTAAGAGAAATAAATGAGAGAAAATATTAATTGCAATTAATATTATATTAAGTTTATTAATTGGATATTAATTAGAAACTAAAAGAAGAAAAAAAGAAATTCTGAAACTCCATCCATACGCCGTATGGAAGTTCCATACGCCGTATGGATGCTAGGGTTTGTAAGGCGGTGGACAGCTGTCAGAAAGTTCTGGAAACATCATCCATACGTCGTATGGATGGAAAAACAGTTTGTCCCACATCGGCTGGAAGACCAAAATGTAGGTCTCCTCCTTCCCTATAAATAAGGGCCTAAACCTTAGTTTTCAGGAGACCATTTTTTGAATTGAATAGTTTTCAAGGACTTTTCTCTCTTTCTTATTCCTGCTCCTTGTAAGAATTTTGCAACCATGAGTCGTGACCTTAGAAGACTTGGGATTTCTCTTTGTTCGTGGGTGTAAGCTTCATTTTGTCGAGACACCAGTGGAGATCATGGACCGTGAGGTCAAACAGCTTAAGCAAAGTCGTATCCCAATCGTCAAAGTTCGGTGGAATTCGCGGCGTGGTCCGGAATTCACTTAAGAACGGGAAGACCAGATGCGACTCAAATATCCATAACTTTTCTCAGACTCCACTCACACGACTCAGAGCTAAATTTTGGGACGAAATTCTTTTAATAAGGGGAGAATGTGACACCCGTCAAATTAGGACTAGTTATTAGTTCATAATCATTTAGTAATACATGTAATTAGTGCTATGTATTAGGCTAATTGTATGTATCAATATGTGTATATATCTCAACGCGATTAAATTTAATCGTGGATTATCAAAATCGGCCAAATTCCGATTCAATTATACGGGCATTGGTGAAAACAAGTATTAAGTAATATAGAATTATTATTTAATACTCTCATTATTTATTATGTATTATTTTGATAATATATAAAGTATTTCGTATCGTACAAATTAAAACATTCATGACAAAACTTATAAATAATGTATTATTATTGAAAATAATAATTATTATTTACTTGGACATAAATAAAACATGTTTATTTTACTCAGACTTACTCAACGCGACGAAACCATCCGAACCGTGTCCGTCAACCAAACTTCAAACAAAGTTATAATTTTATATGTCACTAAAAGTATTTTTATAAGATACTCCGATTAAAAATACATACGATTTCATTTTTACAAATTTATCATTCGAAAATATTATACTACTTTACGATCGGGTACTCGAACACGGACCAAAAATATCAATGATTGGAGACAAGATCCACAAAATGTGGATCTTGCCTGAGAAGCTAAAGCCAATCAAAACACTCCCTATGTCTCTTTCATTTTCTTATCTTCATCATCATCAAATTCTCTCCATCTCTCTCTCGGCTTGGTCTCTCAACCGGAACAAACAACAACAACAACAATTAGCATCAACAGCAAGCAGCAGAGGAAGCAAGTGTGATCATCTTCATCATCTTCTTCATCATCATCATCTTCACCATCGACATCATCATCCCCATCATTCGGTCCTCATTTTTACTCGTAAGGAATCACCCACTTTTCCTTTAAATTTACATGTTTAAATTACATATACCATCATGCTTGAGTGTTCCATGAACCTATTATGTCCGAAAACTAGGATTAGAACATGTTTTTACGGATTGATTCACGAACAGACATGGAAAACAACCTCACCTGATCGGGTAACAAACGCAACCGGAACGGGTATACAAACCCAACACGAATGGGTGATATCGCTCATTTTGTATATATGAATCTCTCGCGATATCATCTATTTTGCATTTGTTTCTAGCAAATTTCATGAACTTTTGGTACTTATTTAGTTTGAAATCTATTTTGTGTGTTAGGTTTAAGATTGATGAGAATAAAGCAAAAAGATAGGTGGTCTGCTGGAAGATGATGACAAGCCGCCGGGTTAAGCACATAAGCCGCCGTGTTGATAGAATTAGCCGCCGGGTTGTTTGGGTTAGCCGCCGGGTGAATTAAGGATTTCCAACATTTGTGGTAACAGAGAAATTCGCCCAAATGAAGCTTGTAGAAGCCAGCGGGTTGTAATATTAGCCGCCGGGTCCCTTTATCTATTGGAAAGCCGCCGGCTTGAATTAAGAATCAGTCGGGTCATTTGAATTTGGATGACCCGCCGGGTAATACCACAACCCGCCGGGTTCTCTGTCTGATCTGCAGTTTTAAACACGCGAATTTCCTTATTTCTTCACCTAACTCAATTTTTTCTTCCCCTTCCTCTCAACCGGCTGCTGCTATTACGAAATCCCCATTAAAATTTCGAAATTTTTCACTTTCTTCATCACTTGATTCTTGTTTTAATGGCACCTAAGGTATGGATTTACATCTTTACACTCTTGATTTGCGACTTTTAACTCTCACATTACTTTACATGTGGGTTTTGCAATTGATAAGTGTGGGGATGTTTAATCTTGTACTTTTCATGTTATTGACGATGTATATATGCTAGATAACTTTGTTTCATCATGAAATTGAGTTTATTTGCTTGATTTGATGAATTTTATGCATTAGGGTTTATGTGAAAATGGGTATTCCGAATTTTGTTGATGATAGGTGTTTGTAGTTGTTGGAAATGCATGGTATTTCTATCACCATGCTTATAATTGCTCGTTTTGTGGTTAAGTTCATGAGTTGAAATTACATTTGGTGATTAGGGGGTAATGAAATTTAAGAAGATGATGTTGATGCATGTTTTTGCCATTTTTGTTTAACTAGATATGATTTTTGGTTGTAAGACAACACTTGAAATAAGCTTATATGTTTATTTATTCATGATTCAAGCAATTGTTTAAAACTAAATTAATTGAAATTTAATGAACAACCATGATCTTGCTTAAGAGAAGGTACATTATATGAATTCATGTGTAATTTTGATTGTAAGACTAGCTTGACTAAGATGATGTTGAATAGGTATTATTGTAAGTTAGTTTAGTTTAATATTGGATTACCCATTGTTTGTGCATTATTTGACTTGGTGATTGTACGTTTGATTAAGGACATCTGTTGTATTGATTAAATGCCATTTCTACTTTTGAAAATCAATTGTTTGGGGGGGCTATGGTTCTTGACAGTTTATCGCTCATTTTGTAAATGGTAGATGCCTGCGACTTTGACTAACACTAACATTTTTGTTTTGTTCAAAATGGTGTGTTCTTTTGTGTGATGTGCAGAATTCACAGTCATCAAGGAAAGCAAGGAAGACCAACACTTCCAAAAGAGCTGCTGAAACCTCCACCGACGCCTTGCAAGATGAGGAAGAATTCCTCCATGTCGAGCCAGAATGTGCAGAAGCCCTCTTGATATCTCCAAATGTTCACCCATTTTTGCAATTTGACCGAAATTGGGCGCGGTACAACGATTATCGTAGTTTCTACTACTTGATGCAAAAGAACTTTGAATTGGCACGGTATGTGGATTGGGCTCCTTTGGAGGCTATAGGGCTAGCTGGACCTCTTCGGGAACTTCTAGTGCAGCATTATGAGTTTGAAGGCACGTTTATCATTTCACGAAATGGGAGAAATTATTTCAAATAAGGGTTTCCGTGTATCGTGAGTTATGCTTTGAGTTTCACTCGACTCTCGTCATGCAACAGCAACTAACAACTATCGATGATCGAGAATTCATGAGATTTCGATTAGGGGGATTACCTAGGGGTTTATCTATGAAAGAGTTGGCAATCTGTTTAGGGATTTACACACCTCAAGAACTTTCCTACAATTTCTTTGATGACTATTTGTGGTCCGGAGCTAGGGTCCAAGACACACATGATTTCATAGAGGGTGAATTCTGGGAAGGAATTAGTGAGAAAGAGTTTGTGGCTAGTGGAGTGTCTCATACGGATATAACTGATATTCGGCTTCGTGTCATTCATCGATTTTTGGCTCACACTATAGCAAACAGGCGTGAGAATACTGAGAAGATTACCTTGAGTGACATTTGGTACTTGAGGCAAATCAGGGAGAGGATCAACATTAACATTCTCTATGGTGTGGCTTGTTACTTGAAGAATTTTGCTGGAGGATTGAAGGATAAGAGCCCAATTAGTGGAGGTCATTTCATCACTTTAATTGCACGATCGTTCGGAATTGACTTCAGCACTTTGACTTAGGTTTTGGGCACTCAAAAATCGGTTGGTTATCCCATGTACTATGCTACGAGAGCGGTTGCTAAGGATGGAAAGAATTATATTCAGTATGTGGAGAAGCCTGAAGACCAACAGCAACAACAACAACCACCAAGACGACAAAAAGCACAGCAGCAGCAACAAGGGCAGGCTCAACCCTCTCTTTTGGATCTTATGCAGGGTATTCAAGGAATTCAAGTGAGCACTAATGAGTTCCGGGATGATTTTAGCGAGTTCAGGACAAAAGTAACTGATTGGCAACACCAGATGGACTACCGGATTGGAAACGTTGAGTACCGATCTGCATGGACTGCCGATAACCTCAACTGGATGGCCGAGCAACAGGGGTACCAAACTACTTACGCCCAACCCTTGTACCAATGGGGCACATCTGAAGCTAGCCAACACCCACCACCCGTTTATGATCATCAGACTGCATTGGAGGAAGCCCAACGAAGACGCCAAGAGGATTATGAGCGGCAATTACGGCAGGAACAAATGTATCGTGATGCACCTTACCGTTCTCAAAACTGGTACCCATAGCCACAGGATCGCGACCATCAGGAGGGCTCACATGGACCAAATTCAGGGGGTTGGGGATGGCCCTTCTAGTTGCTCATTTCCTCGCGTTTTCAGACATTATTATTGCCATTATGACTTTTATTTTGAGTGCCTACGTGCCTCACTTGCTAGACATCTTTATTTCATGTTTTAGTACTTATCTTCGGTAGTATTTGGAACATCTTGCTTTGAGTGACATTCGGGTACTATTTTGTACAATGTCACTCAAAGGCACTACCCTATGTTTATTTTCATTTCTATTTAGGAATTGGCTTAATATTCTTGCTTGTATGGAATTGGAAATCGTGCTCCGGCTGGCAATAAGTTCAGCAAATGCACTCGCTCGACAATCAAACCTTATATTCTGTTTTTGCAATGAGGGCAATGTAAACTTTAAGTGTGAGGAGGTAAATTCACTTGAATTTCATTTCTAGTATGTTGTTGTTTCTTGCCTTTTATTGGGTTTGTAAAGTCTATTGGTTACAAATTGAACTCTACGAATTCTATTAACGGGCTACTAGCCACTTAATGGGTCTGTTGCTGATCTTTGGCCCAATAGAACTTTGCAAATTCCAATAAAGGGTTGGGAAACGATAGATTGCTAGAAATACGCTTGTCCTTGTAAGATTGATTGCTTTGAAAACGGTTTATTGAAAATTAATTGAAAGTGATTTAATCTTCCCTCTTGCAACCAAAATTTTTGAGATGTGTCATAAAAGCAACCTAATAGGGTGAATTGCATGACTAGCACGCTTGTAGCCCCACTATTAAATTGTGAGACATTTTAAGCCTTAATTGAAAACACTTATCTTTAGTGTTTATATTGTTTGTTGCTATGAGTGTGCCGGTGATTGTAGTTCGTTCTAGAACTTGCCTTAGTGATGCATTTTGAGATCGCTGTGGGATCACAGCAATGTGATATAGGTGGGGTCGTTGACGAGAAGGTATTCTTAGAATTTTGAGCTTAATCCTTATAGTTTTGACTTTCTAACCAATTATTGAGTTTGTGCTTGATCTTTTATGGATTGTACGAATTTACTAATCGGTCAAGGAATCTTAACTATTTTGGATCCTATTTTTTGTTAAAACCATTTGCATCCGGGCCACCCAGGTCGTTAGCACTCATTTTTAGTGCTAAGAAGCCCGTAGACACTTCCACATACACTCCACTAAAAATGTTAGCCTTATTTTTGTGTAGTCAATTCCCGAACCATTTACTTTGCTAAGATGTTACCTAGTTGGAATTTTATATTGAGTTTTACCTAAATGTGACTTAAATCATTTTAAAATGGATTCTAGTGTTAAATTCTATAATTGCAAATTGTATGAGATGGAAATTGTTTAAGTTGTTTAATTTAAATAATTGAAATTGAAAGAAATAGAATTATTGGAAGTTAACAAGTGGAGCTTAATGTTTAGGGTTGGGTGATTGTAGTCAACTAAATGGCCTTTGAATTCCTAAACAAGTAGTTCCCGAGGGGTGTTTTACACCTAGCCACTTAAGGCCCTTATCCGGTCTAGGATGGTTGGTCTGAAAGTTCGTTACACGGGGTTCATAGAAAGTCATAGAATGCAATTATTCCAATCAAATGTGTATATCAATTTGAGTAATTTGTGTGCAATCATCGAATATGAGTTATGAATGAAAATGAGGAATAATTTGAATTGATTTTGCATGAGAATCCTAAGTTTTATTACTGTCACATGTTGAAACCATTAGGTAACATTTTTACATTTCTCATGAGTCTTGACTACCATTTTTCACCAATTCTTGTGTCTATCATACCCATTCCATATTAGCCTACACTTATGCAACATATGTTTAGAATACCTTCTTTGAGATCTCACTTGGTGCTCACGCCAAGATGGTGGAGATTTGATCCTTTTGCAAGCCTATGGTAACATTGTATCACGATTTGGCTTGATTGAGTGTTACATCATTTACTTCCTTGCCTTGTAGTTCTATAGGTTGAGAGTGAGTGACTATACACTTATCCTTATGTGAGGTGCTAAGTCGTGCATTCGGGCTTGACAAAGTCATCATCTCAAGTTTCATCGATTATATACATGTTACTAACATAATTGCTTTGGTGGTTAGTGTTAGTATTATTTTGATAAACTTGATATTCACGTTTAAAGTTGCAAGAGAGAGTGTTTGAAATGGTAAAATAAAGATTTGCTTGAGGACAAGCAAAGTTCAAGTGTGGGGATATTTGATATCGTTCATTTTGTATATATGAATCTCTCGCGATATCATCTATTTTGCATTTGTTTCTAGCAAATTTCATGAACTTTTGGTACTTATTTAGTTTGAAATCTATTTTGTGTATTAGGTTTAAGATTGATGAGAATAAAGCAAAAAGATAGGTGGTCTGCTGGAAGATGATGGCAAGCCGCCGGGTCAAGCACATAAGCCGCCGGGTCGATAGCATTAGCCGACGGGTTGTTTGGGTTAGCCACCGGGTGAATTAAGGATTTCCATTATTTGTGGTAACAAAGAAATTCGCCCGAATGAAGCTTGTAGAAGCCGGCGGGTTGTAATATTAGCCGTCGGGTCCCTTTGTCTAGTGGAAGCCGCCGGCTTGAATTAAGAATCAGCCGGGTCATTTAAATTTGGATGACCCGCCGGGTAATACCCAAATCAGCCGGGTAGTTTGGGCGGCCAGCTACTTTTGAACTAGAAAAGCACTTTTGCTTTTTGGGATCTCACCAACCTTTTTATCAGCAAAAAACACACACGAAAACCACCACCAAAAAGGGCGATTTTGCTAGGGTTTTGAAGGTTTTTTCATTATCTTGAAGATTTCTCATCATATAACATCAATAGGTCACCAACAATCATCATCAAAGTATTGTAATCACTTGGTTTGCACTTTTTATTTAAATATAATTATGCTTTCTTTGGTTTTATTGATTATATGTGTTTATGATTATATGATTATGATTGTTAGCTACATTTGTTATACTTGCTTGGATGAACTAGTTAGTGATTAGGGGTATTACATTTTGGTGTGAGTTTTATGCTTGGAGTTTAAGATTCATCCATGAATGTGTATATAACTAGTTTGATTTGGTGAAACTTGTGGGTATATTAGCTAAGCAACTATAGCGAACGTTTGTTGCTTATTAAAAATACTTATCGTTTGTATGAAATGTATGAATGAACCAACTTTTGCGGAAGTGAAATTTGATGCAAGTAAAGCTAGTGAGCTAGAAATATATAAGTTAGCGAATATGGCGAATGTTTTTCGTATGCATGAATCATAAACTCTTCTAATTAGAACTTGTGTTTAATCAATTGCTTGCGTGTTTGAGCTTAATGTCAATGAATTAACCTGTTTGGTGATTTGTTAATAGATATAGCGAATGTTTTCTATCTAGTAATTATTATCGATTATTTGTCTATAAATTGTTGAACTTAATTGCGGATGTAGTTTTGGAATGGGTTAAACAAGTTAAGCTCAAATGTGCAAGTGCGTAGCTATGGCGAACGTCCGCTACTTGATTAAATCATAAGTTTGTGAGGTGAAGTTTGACTTTAGGTATTGGCGAACGTTAAGCCTAAGTTTGATGGAAATTCACTTTTGCATTGAATAAACCGGTTTTAACTTCACACCCCAAAATCACTGGCGACATAGTCCAAGTAAGTATTGTTTTTAATATACGAAAGTTTCCAAACTACTACTTTGACTCTTCCTGAGTCCACCATTCTTGTTTAATACAAATTGTAGTTTTTAAGCAACGTGACAACTGGGTCACACCAACCCAACTTTTATTTTATTTTCTAAATTGCTCACACTTAACTTAATACATCTAAAACTAAGTTCCCTGTGTTCGAACCCGAACTTATCCAGCTATTCTACTACACGATAGGGTCCACTGCCCGGTTGTGTTTTGGTCTAGCACGGTACTTTCTTGTTCATATTTCAACGATAAATTTTATAACTAGATTTAACACATCAACGGGTATGAACCTTCACCCGAACAGGTATGAACCTTCACCCGATCCTTCACCCGAACGGGTATGCATATTCACCCGAACGGGTATGCATATTCACCCGAACGGGTATGCATCTTCATCGTGTGTGTTAACTTCAAACGAGCACAATTTTTATTAAGTGTTTGAACTAAAATTTTGCCACCCCTGGGACCCCGCTAACCAGGGGCGCTACCCCGGACCCCCGTACATAATTTCATACAGTATGAAAATACGATACGCTTTTATACAAACTCCATTTATATGAAACATACATATAATATTATCGAAATCTTGATTTCAATCAATCACCAACGAGCCGTATACATTTTTCACAACTTCAAACATAAACATTAACCAAAGTAATTGGACATAACTAGTTGAGGGAACAACTAGCATGGATGGTCTGTTGAGACCTCCAATCATTTAAAACCTTACGTGTTTAACACGCCCAACAGGTTTCCACATCTAATCATTAAAACCTTGCGTGTTTAGGACGCCCAACAGGTTTCAGTCGTTGGAGACGACATCATTTCCCTTATAAACTATCATTTGTGCTTGATAGCATCTCATTAGACTCAGGTGAGTCTCGTAGCCCCTGTTTTACTGTTTTAAACCTAGGGGTGAGAATACATGCTTGTTTTGTTTTACATGTAAACGCAAGTATCAAACATTGCTATATTCTGCATGAGTTATTCATTTAATCATCATAAGTCCTCAATAGCATAGTTTGGTAATACTTTGTAGCGTGAATGTTAGAGTATGGTACCATATGGGACTGACAATCCCCGTCCGGGTCAGCACGCACTGACTGGTCAAACGGACGCATTATCATTTGTTCATACGTGTGTTGATTAGGCACACGCATAGAGGCACCCTCGCTCAGGCACTTGATTGTGATCCTGACACCTCAGTTAAGCTCAGACTATGTACTCATGGCAGTTATATACATCATTTATCATTTACTTATTTGCTTAATAGCAAACCATCATACTTAAATCTTGCGGTTCATACATTATACTTTATCATCAAACCTGTGAGCTCACCAGCTTTTAGCTGACCATTTTAGCATGTATTTTCAGGTTCGCAGCAGCAGTAGGTCTGCTCATTCAGGATGCCCATTAGCTCGAGTCTCATGCAAACATCAGAAGATTATTATGCATTACTATATTTTGTATAATTAGTTATGCCATAGAATCTCTTTCATTACATCTCGAGCTTTTGTAAACTATTATAACAGTGTAAGACTTTTATAATATCAATGTACTGTAAACGACGCATATAGAGTCGTTCACTTTATCTTATATGCTTTGTTTATTGATTAGTAGCACCCCAAAGTATGCTTCCGCTCAACAGTAAATTTGGGAGTGTTACACGAGGTGGTAACAGGAACCATTCTACCACTTGCTATTTCAACTTCAATAGGCTTACTAATTAATGAGGGAATCAACTTCAACTTGTCACAAAATTTCATAGATATAAATGAGCAATTTGCTCCAGAATCAAACAACACACAATCTGGTACAAAATTAATAAGAAAAGTACCAATGATGACGTCCTCAGTAATGACAGCTTCATCAACTGTCATTTGAAATGCTCTTCTAGTAGCTGGAAGTGGATTTTTACGCTTCTAGCCAGACGAAGATGAACCTCCAACCATACCCATCCCGTTCCTTCCTACCTCTGGGCATTGACCCGCCCGGTGACCTTCCTTCTTACAATTCCAACACACAAAAGTAGTAAAAGTACAATCCCCAACTGGATGTCCAAATTCACCACATTTAATACACCAAGCCATTTGAGGAGTACAAGGACCTGCATGTTGAACTTTACACCTAGCACACCAATTTGATAGCTCTGTTGCACTCCCACTAGTATCTTTTCCTTTACTCTGTTGATGACCTTGCCATCTTTTTTTTCCATGTCCAGAAGTATCACCCTTTGACATTTGTAAAGATTTTTCGTTATTCTGTAAATTTCGTGCTCTTATATCACTATCAACAGCACGAGCCAGATTGAAAGCTTAAGGAAGAGTGCCCGCCAATCTTACTGTAGTGCGATAATGAGGAGGCAAACATCCAACAAAATGATCAATTTTAGTTCGGTCATTAGGAACCCATTGTTGAACAAATCGCAACTTTTCAGTAAATTGGTTTATAAGATCATCCATTGCCATCTGATCAGTTAAGTGTAAATCCATAAACTCCTTCCTTATTTGGGACATATGAAACTCTGAACAGAACTGTTTGCATATCTCATTACGAAAATCAGTCCATCGAATCAACTCCTTTTGTTGTGGAATTAGAGTAGGAGTAACAGAATCCCACCAAAACATGGGTTGTCCTTTTAATTGATGAACCGCATATGGCACCTTTAACTCCTCTTCACATTGAGAAACTTCAAATTTTCTCTCCATATCACGCAACCAATCAAGAGTCACGGAAGGATTAGTGCTTCCAGAATACTCAGATGGGTTAATAGACAAGAATGTTGTAAAAGTACAACCCTTTTTCTGCTAGGGAGGTATTAGAGGAAATAACGGCAACTGATAACCATAAGGACCCGAAGAAGATATTGGAGCCGAAGACATACCATGAGGTTGTTGAGAAATAAAAGGTAAGGATGTCGAAACATGAGAAGATGATACAACTGGAGGAGGAGTAGTACTAGTAACTGAATGTGCCTGTGAAACATATTGAGGAATTCCCGATTGCACAGTTACATCTCTATAACTTCACAGTGTCTGCAATTCATCCTCTAGTTGATAAATGTAATTATCCCTTTCAGATTCTTCTCCAGCTGTAAAAAAAGTACCGGACTGTCCGTATTTTTCATTTCGGTTCTCAGGAGGAACATCCGTTCGAGAGGCATCATTAAGAGTATGGGTCGGATTTTCATTATTTGTCATATCTGTGTTCACAACAAAAACTCGCAACTTGTTAATTGTTAGTACATAAAATACTAACACATCTCTACCGTAACGAATCTCACACATCTGGAATGTTTGACTTTACATCTCTAGGTTTGGGACTGAACCACTTACAATTGTTCAATTCGGCCAAACCTATGCTCTGATACATTTGGGTTCCTCGGAACCATAATACAAGGTTTAGTATTATATAACAGTACAGCACAACTTATTTTATATCAAAATATCAGAGTCGACCCATAGTCAAACATTCCTTCTTATTATCTTCTTGCCCCCAGCCCAAAATATCATCAAGACCTGCAAGAAGTTTAATGGTGGAATTAGCACAAAGCTAAGTGAGCAATTCTATAAATAACAGCCTAATATGGCATAACAAATCAGCTTATAACAATAAACATATTACACAACAATAATAATGAGGATCGGTGGTTCTGAGGAACCTAAATGCCGCGGAGGCCCTCGAGAACTCTTATCAACAAACTGTATTGGCCTATACAGAATCTACCGATAGCTTGGGTGCTATTACCACACCTACATAGATTCTTAGGAACAACACATGTATAAAGTTCCTGTGTAGGTCAACTAATAGCATTCCAAGCCCAATAAACAAGTAAACTCAATAAAACATATAGCACGAAGGCAATATAACTCCTAATGCATTATAATCAGGATATATTATTCAATGACACTATATCATTTGTAATTATGCTTACTTGTTGTAACCCAACATGTTACAACCAATTAAGCTGAGAGTTATAGACCCACTCACCTGTCTGTCATGATTTCCAACATAAATGTCTTATCTTATTGAGTCTTCTGCTGATCTGGGATCAATTCAAATCATAAGTTAGTACTTGATCTTGTATAACTTAATCAAGTTATATAACATTAAACAATATATAATACACAGATTATGTCTTTTTATACCTATACAAAGTATATATGAAGCAATCATTCAAATTAAACACAAGTCATCCTGACTGACACTTACCCGCCGGGTACCATTGTTTACACGGATTCAAATTTGGGACAGAAACTAACTTTATTTACCCGTCCAAGTTACCCGCCGTATAAGGCTTTATCCGGTTTCAAAAAACCCGTTTTACCCGTCGTATACCATGTTACCTGTCGGGTAGTTCTACTACCCGTTTTAGCCATTTTTGCAGGTTTACCCACCGGGTAACCATTTACCCGCCGGGTAAAATCCAGTTGCAGGTGACCTGCAGTTCATTTCCTGCTCAACCCAACTCGAACCAATCTGCAAAATTTCACATTTTATAGTATCAAATGACACAACAACAATAACACTAACATCAAATAACCACAATAACATCAAATAATAAACAACGATTTCAATCAAACACCTAACTAATATGCTATTGACTTAAAGCAAGTTCATAACTCAATTTATGCATAAGTGTACTTACAATTCAGTTTGGGGATGATGGATATAGCAAGATGATGATGAAGGTAAGAGGTTAAATCCCAATCACAATCACATGAACTAATTTGATTCAAATTTAGATTAGGTTATATGTCTTACTTTGTGAATAACACAAATGAAGAAATGAAGTAATTTAGGAAAATTAACATAATTTAGGTCGGCTCACATATAACCCGACCCTATACCCATTTAAAGTTATTCCCTCCTAAATCTATTGTCTGTAACCTAAAAAATCATTTACGAGGCAAATATTTTATTTTACTGTCATCTAGTACAATTTAAAACAATTATTAATTTACTAGCCATAATAAGTCTTAAGACTCTTTTACCCATTTTTCACAATCAAACCTATATAAATAAATTAAAATTGGGGAAAATACCTTTTACCACTAGGCCCATTTAGAGGATGTTACACGATCCGAAATCCAACACGAAACCGACTTGAAAAAATTAAGGTCGGGTTGAGTTTTTGATCCAACAACCCGTCAACCCGAAACTTGTCAACCTGACTATTTTTTGGGTGGGTTTTGTGTCACCTAATGAGTTTTTGGGTTGACCAGACAACCCGAATAAATTCTAAATGTAGTTAAAAATTTAGAAGTTTATCTATATAATAATTCGACGTATTTAATTTTGATGAACTTAATAGGTGATACGAGTTTTCTGAATTTTATAAACAATTTTATGCTCATCAATGTAGTATATTTGACCCGAAGTTGATCCGTTAACAAAAAATATCTGAAAACGTGTTGATCGCACTAGAATAATGGGTAATCTAGGTCGGGTAATGTTGGGTTGGGTTGAAATACTCGACCTGATTATAAAATTAGGTCGAGTTTGAGTTGATTACTTCTGACCCACCAACTCGATAATCCGAGCAGTTTAACGCGACTCAACCCGAATTATCACCCCTACGTCTATGTATAACACGGTGTTCTTTTATTGTGCTTCGTACAATTTAAATTTTCATTTAGTGTGAGATATATAACTAAAATTCCACTTAATAAATATATCAAGCAAGACTTATAAAATTGAAAATAATAAGTAAAGGTATAATTAATTATACATATAAAAAGAATTCCGTTATAGCCTATTATTATATATCATAAGATAGATTAATTTATATTAATAATTATTACCTAGATTATTTTAGTGAAACTTTTTGAAAATAACAAATAAATTAAAGTAAATTTAAAAAGTAGAAAAAAATCACATAATTTCCACCTTGGTTTGACTTGAGTCAAATGAAGATTTCATGTTTAGTCTCCCAACAATTTACCACTAATCTACATTGACTTTGTTGTGTATTTTTCATATAATAAGTAATTTATTAGATCATATAAATTTAAAATTAGATTAAATAGGACAAACCAATTACTATTCATAGTTAGTTGATAATTGATATTAGATGATAATAATAATTATAGCTTGTTGATAAGAAATCGTACGGACATTAATTTATTAAACTTTATTTTTTATATTAAATATCTCATTTAACACATCACAAGTAAAATGAAAGTTTTGGTGAATTAAACGAAAATATTAAATTAAGTGAATTATATAGTCTTGTAATTTTAAACTAGTAGAGAAACTTTCAAATTCAATAAGTGCATTTCATTTATTTATTAACAGAACTTACGACTTCCATTTTAATTTCTTAAAAAATGTAACATACATAAGCTTATAAGCATTTTCTGGTAAATTCCACTATTAAAAGGTGTTATTGATGAAATACAATCTCTAAAGACCAATTTCACTTTTTGTCACTTAAGAAAAAGACCAAATGCTGCCCCATAAATTTAAAAGTCGTACGTACGTGTTGACAATTTTGGGTGTTTGAAACATCCACAAAAACCAATTGTACAATATGTCCATTGTCCACCAATACACTCACCATTAATGGCAGACCCGAAATACTTGTTCTTCTGTATTTGTAGAATCAAAAAGTACTTAATATGTTCATTTGAATAAAATAATAAAGAGAAAATCAAATTCTTAAACATCAAAACAATCTTGATGAGTAAAGATTGGAAGCTTGTTAGTGACACCATTCCGATTATGTTCATGGTTAAGAGCTTAAGGCATTGCTTCATAACTAACAAAAATACACTGCATGACCGGGCAAAAACATATATAGTTGTTAGAATGTCAAAACCGGTGTGACGTGCCCCATATACTAATCGGCTATCCCCTAATATATATGATTGTTTCCAATAAATCAGAAGAGATAGTTATATTATTTGGTGAGCTCTCTACAAAGAAAACATTTGTCCAAATAAAAAGTCTATAACTAAATCAGTTAGTATAGATGTAACATGTTCCTTCCAAAAATGTATATGAAATAATCCATCCAATTCAATCTTTAAATTAATTCATGAGTATCTATTCTATACCCCTTATAAATCATTTAGGGTATAAGCTTAAAACTTAAAAAAGGGATACACGAAATACCAATTATACCCTATTATACATTGAATAACCAACGTCATTAATTACTCAATCACAATATCAATCAGAATATATGGTAACATTTTATAAATTCAATATTACACTATATATATGTTTTCTCTTTTTGTATAAATGAAACTAAAAGGCAACCAAAAGCTTTTTCAAAGTATTCCAAGTAATGACATACAACTCGGAATATTGAATGTTAATTTGTAATACATTAATAATTTTTTTAACTCTTCTTAAAGTGGAAATTCATTTTGTAACACTATTTTACTTAGGGTGGTCTACAAAAATTAATCATACACCACTAAAGTTATTTTACATTGTTGTACAATACAACACGACAATGCATAAAAATGGTGCATGACTAATAATAGATGATGTAAAAATCATCACCCTTTAATTTATTCATGTTATTTTAAATTTAATTTGGTAACTGGTATTTACTTTAAAATAAATAAAGCATCTTAGTACTTTTATTTATAGAAATTCTTAAAATTAAGACTCAACATATTTATATTTAATTATTTAGTTATCATTCTCATTTTACAATATAAACCCATTATTTTTACATGTTTTTCATTTTTTAACAACTTTATTTCAGATAACAAACTTTACATACGCACAAATTAGGGTTATCAACTTACAATCACAGGTAATCCAAACACATTAAGCTACTAAACTCTGATGCATTGCGTGATTAAACGCTAGTTTACTACTATCTACACACTATCAATATATTAAGATAAATAATATCTATTAGGTCGGAAATGTCTCAATCATATATAAATTCACCTCACTAGGTGTGCTTTAAGCCTTTGACATCTTTCTTTCCGCTTATATATCTTTCTTTATTTTTCTAAAAGCAAAAGAAATATATTACCATATTTTCTTATTAGTTATTTCATTTGTTTCTTAAATAATAATACCATATTCTCATTACAATGGTTCACTTTTGACTTTTTCAAATCGTTTATTAAATTTTACATTGCATATTTTTATTTGTGTTATATAAAACCTGATGAAAATTATATCAATGACAATACATTTTAAACTCAATTCATTCATAGTTTGCATCAAGTATTATATAATACAAACAAAAATATATTTAAGATCAAAGTTGTAAAAGAAAAACTTTAAAAGTTGAAATTGAACACTTATAACAGGATGGAGAGAGTAGTGTACTTTGTAACTAATCCCTAAAAATAGTCACGAAATACAAATAATTTCTTAATCAGATGATCAAACGTTTTATATCTATTTTGCTTTTCTTTGAACAAGCTTATTATTACTAACACGTCAAATAAACTACCTTATCAACTAGGTGCGATTATTATAGTAAGACATCTCCAATGATGAACTCAACAATGCATCAATTTATCTCTGATTATTGTTAGGATTGAAATCTCATACATATAATGTTTTATCATATGCGGTATACTATATTAAATAATCCATTTTATAAATTATGAAATAAATACTCCCTAGAAATGAAAAATTTGGGCCAAAAAACAAAGACAATTAATTGATGCCAGGTCATGAGTTGTTGCAAAAAGGGTCCACGTGTCAGCACCCTATAAGAAGATGACAAAAATACGTCCTTTCAATTGGTCACTCTACCCCCGTGAATATGTAGATGTTCTGTTTTTAACCCTCATATTTCAAATAATAGTCATTCTCGTATTACTTCATCACTTTCTTACATCACCCTGCAACCAATAATGAAAAATGTCCTTGATATCGTTATGCTCCCTTTAATACGGTTTTTGATGATAAACTTCAGGTACTTTATTATCGTTAGAGCTTAAATTACATTGGATTTGTTGATTTTGTAGATAATAAAAGTCGAGAATGAGATCAAGAAAAATAATCTACAATTCAATGATCATTTATTGAATTTATAGCGTGTGTGCGCATCTTCTAAACTTAAATCATATGAGTACCATTAATAGACCCGCTTAACTCATTTATGTAACAAAAGTAATGACTTAGACGATTTGCATTCAACGGTCCGAAAGTGAGTCTAGTCAAACTGCATACAAAGTAAGTGAATCCGGAAAAAGATGTTTTGAATGGAGAAAAACATAAAAGAATCGAGTTAGAAGTTCCACCCATACAAATGCTTCAAATGATATCCTATACTCGCAGGTGCTAATCACGCATTTCATCTTGGACTTTACGTTGACTCGTCAAACTCTGTCAACTATTACACTTTTCCCACAAGCAAATGTATATTGAATTCATACTATAGGTCACGCGTTCCGCAATGGTATCTACTAAACGACATTAGGGAAAATCACAAAAATATCCAATCATCACACATTTTTTAAGAAAATAATCCTTTGACCAACCATTTTAATAAACTAATCCTTTGACTGGCGCTGGGTCGGCGCCCCTGGCGCCCCACCCTCAAAAGACGTGCCATGTGGAAAAAGCTTGCCCCATTGTCGCCAGGCGCTCCAGCATGTGGGACCGGCGCTCCGGTGCCCCACCATTATCGTCGGCGCCCCAATATTAAATATTAATAAATCTTTCCACGTGGCACGTCTTTTGAGAGTGGGGCGCCAGGGGCGCCGACCCGGTGCCAGTCAAAGGATTAGTTTGTTAAAGTGGTTGGTCAAAGAATTATTTTCTTAAAAGGGGTGTAGTGATTGGATCATTTTTGTGATTTTCCCACGACATTATATCGTTCTTGAAAAAAACAAAAAATCTGAAAATTAACCTTTATTTACTAAAAATAACATTCCTTAAACTTGAAAATATTATTTCCTTGAATATAAAAAATTCAATTACTTAGCTGGAAACTTACATCTACTTTTTCCCCCTATTTGTTCTGTCAAATATTAGTCAAGTCTTTCTATATACTGCTTCCGTCTCAAAATAAGTGTCTCATGTCAAAATGTACATAGTTTAAGGAAAGTCACTATCTACCAATAACATCTTATCTTTACCCACTAAAGTCTTTTCTGATTGGCTGAAAGAGAATCTAGATACTTATTTTGAAACGTCCTAAAATAGTAAGTGAGACACTTATTATGGGACGGAGGGAGTATTAAAAAAAAATAGTAGTGAGAAATTTTCCCCAAATAACCATTTAATCAAAAATATGTACATTAGTAAATAGAGAGAATTATAAAAAAGAAACATTTCAATTATCACGATACATATAAATATTTAGTGAATATATATATGTAATGCCCTAAAACCAAATCTCTATATCTCCTCTACATAAGCCGCACTCTTTGCTATTCATTTCTATCCTTACTATTTCTCTCTCTCTCTGTTTCTAGAGTGAGACACAAAGCAAAGAGTGTGTGTCTCATCTATTTATTAATCATATCAATCTTCAATCAAGATTCAATCTTTATAACAAAATGATGAAAACCCAGTTTTGATCTGCACACATTCTTTGATTTTATCAAAATCCCAGTAATTTTTTTGGTGTTTTTGTTCTAGGGTTTGTGAAATGGCACCCAGTCTTGATTTTGCTGTATCAAGTTTACTGTGTGCAGAAGATACTGATAGCATTTCTTATAATGATGATAGTTATAGTTATGGTGATGTTGAAGATTACATGGGGTTTGATTGGAACATAAATCAGAGTAAAAATCAAAACTTGAGTATGAATCTTGAAACAGAGTACTCTGTTCTTGAGTTGCCTTTGCAAAATGATGAGTGTTTGGGTTTGTTGAGAGTAAAAGAATCTGAACAATTTGTGGGTTTTGCTGATTATTTGAATAAATTGAAGAATCAAAACTTGTTTTTGGTTGCAAGGCAAGAAGCTGTTGATTGGATTTCAAAGGTTTGTTTGATCATTTTTTCCTCAAAATTTATAACAAATTTTAGGACTTAGATGATTTTGGCTTGATTAGTTGATTTGTTCCTGCTCATAAAATGATCACCATGAATACTTTTGTGTAATTTTTCATTTTTACTTTTAGGTACACACTAAATTCAATTTTGGACCACTATGTGCATATCTATCTGTAAACTATTTGGACAGATTTCTTGCTGTCTATGAATTACCAGTAAGTTGTTAATCATGCTTAAATTTATTATAAATCCTTAATAATGCAACTTGAATTTTTTATATTTATATATTGTTAAATGTTAAATAAATAGAAGGACAAAGCTTGGATGATGCAGTTGCTTGCTGTAACATGTTTATCACTTGGATCAAAAATGGAGGAGACTGAGATACCCACAATTTTGGATTTGCAGGTCACTTTAATTTTAGTGAATATTTGTTATTTATTTTCTTTATTTTACAATAAATGTTGATTGATTATCATCAGTGTAATGAGATTAAGATTTGTAATGTGAAAAGAATTTGACTTTTTAATATGGGTCAAACTAAAAAAGTTTGATTAAATATTTGCAGGCTGGTGAATCAAGATATGTGTTTGAAGCAAAAACAATCCAAAGAATGGAATTGATTGTATTGAGCACATTGAATTGGAGGATGAAATCAGTTACTCCATTTTCTTTCATTGATTCATTTATTAGGAAGGTTAATGATGATGGTCAAAGTCAAACTAATTCAAGATCTTTGATAATGAAGTCAACCCAACTAATTTTAAGTTTAATCAAAGGTATAAGATCAAAACCTTTGTGTAAACCATTTTATTCAATATCCAAGCTTTGAGTTTCTTGATGACAAAAAGGGTCAATGCAGGGATTGACTTTTTGGAATTTCAACCATCTGAGATTGCAGCAGCAGTGGCAATTTCAGTAGTTGGAATTGAGGATGAAAAGACTAATATTGCTGCAATCTTTCATTATGCAAATCAGGTAGTACATTGTGCATGTATTGTTATACATTTGATTGATTCTGCAAGAAAAAAGATAATACAGTAAATTTTACTGATAATTTATGATGTGGGATTTTGTAGGAGAGGGTTCTTAAATGTATGGAAGTTGTTAGTAGGGGTTGTACAATGAGCTTTGTGAGTGGTACAATGACCTCGTTGCCTGAAAGTCCAATAGGTGTGCTTGAGGCTGCAATTTTGAGCTATAAAACTGATGATTCACCTACTTGTTCTAAAAGGAGGAGACTCAACAACATTAGCTTGTGAGAAGAAGTAGAAATGGATGAAAATAATTTTCGTGAATTTATTTTTTAAATTTTTGGTAGGATGGTATGCTTGGTATGGTTGGAAATGTCAAAACTACCCCTATAAAAATACAAAAAGAAAAAAGAGGGGATAATAAATTGCAAGGGGTAGTCACATGGAAAAAAAAAGAGTGATGACTGATGAGGGTCTTTTATTGAAGAGAACTGTTTAAAGTTAAGACTTAAGAGTAGATGAGGAAAAATATAAAAATGGAAATATATACATTAAATTTTTTTTTTTGGTGGATATAGTTTTGTGTTTGGTATACTTTTGTATATGCATCTTTCATTTATGGACCATGTGGGTCCTAAATCCTGATATCCATTTTTTCTGTTCTGCAAAATAAAAAAGTAAGGAAAAGGATCAGGAATTCAGGATCAAGCATAACATTAAAGTTTTAAATAATATACATCCTAATATAATAATACAACATGGATATTATATTTATTAGGTATAAGAACAAATGAGAGACCGAGTTAATGATTATTATTATCATCGTCCTAAAATAATTGTTCAGTTTTAACTTTCTTAAATCTTTCTTTTTCAACTTTAAATCTTATATATTTTTGTTTTTGTTACATGATATTGGATGCAAAATATATAGATGTATTGGCTTTAAATGTTTTCTCATTAGTATAATTTTCATCAAATATTATATATTACAAATAAAAATATTTAAGGTCAAAATTGAAAAATAAAACCTTATAAAGTCAAAACTGGACAATTGGATGTAGTATATTTTTTAAAAAGTTTGTTACGGAAATTTTGGTGATGATTATATTTTCTTTTAGAAACTTTCATATATAGTCTTGTAAACGTACACATGTTTACTGGCCGTCTTTGAAGGTGGACAAAGTGATCGATCGCATAGATCCTTATAATTATAGATATCTCGAAATGTGTATGTGTACCTGTATATATATACATATAATTTGATTGTTAATTATAAATAGAAAAGAATAAACTAGAGTTGTATCAAAGATGATTGAACTCTAACAAAAAGAATATAGTAAGACTAAACATTTAGTAGTTAGATATAGGGTACTCTTTCAAAAATTTATCGTTTTTGTCTAGTGCCTCTGTAAAGTTTGAGACATCCATGCAGGGCCGGTCCTGACTTTTTCTATGCCCATGACGAGATGATTAAAAAATGCCCTAACTCAATTGTATAAGTAAACAACACTATATTTTGGAGTTTCGAACCAAGTCAAGTTAGACGGCTTATCCAGACGACAGCTTTTAATTAAATCAACATAATGCTACAATTAAAGTAAATAAACTCCAAATTAATATATATTGATCAAATGCTTTTAACAACTATTACTACTTCATAGAGATTTGTATGAGAAAAGACTTTGCACTTTCAAAAGTTCTGAAATATATCTAAGAGTTCCATATTTAAATTTTTTAAAAGTCAATCGTTATGTACTATTTTCTTGAAATGTACTTACAAAATATATTTATTTTTCATAAAAATATATATATATGGGTAACATTTGGTTATAAAAATATATGGTCTTTCGTAAAGCATTCATGTTGTATTTCTTCATTTTATCGGGATACTACAACAAACACTTAAATGAGGTAAGTGATAAGTTATATAGTATAACGGTTAGACTTGACATTAAGAATATATATATAAGAGTATCTAATGGAAATTGGTTAAAAGTTATTGAATTTAAACTCATCTTCTTCCCCAAAACCCCTGAAGATTATGTTCTCTATTGAAGTACAAAATTAGAGTTTACTTTCTTATTATAAGTTCAATAATCAGTTCTAAATTATATAGAGTCTACTTTATTAATAAAACACCATTTAATTGCGTTACATCATCTAAAACTCAGTATATACTAATCGAGCCCTTGACAAGTTTGATGCCCTTCGCTGGTTGATGCCCGGAGCCGTCGCCCGGTCTGCCCATAGCCAGGGCCGGCCCTGCATCAATACATGTTTATTGATGTTTTTCATACGAGCTTAATTTAATATTTTCTGTCCTATTTATTTTATTTTGGTTGGTCTCAATAATATCAATTACATTTTTTTTTCTATCGTGTATGTAATTTTCGAACATGAAGCATTAATTACTACGTATATAACCTCATCATTGTTGTGTACTTGTATTTATAGAAGTTGTTTGCAGATAAAAAGGTATGTTTAGGAAATGAGCTTATGGAGCTTAAGCTAGTTGGATCATCAATGCATCTTCATTATCAAAGAAACGTGAAAAGTTGATAAAAATTCAGAAAAGGTATACTAAAATGTAATTGCTTTCGGCTTAGCGTCATTGAAAATGTTATCATTATTAATCCATTATTACATTAGTTTTGTACTCTTTTAATCCACTAATAAAACAATTAAAGAAGTTACTTATTCAAGTTGATTATTACGATTGCAATATGGGAAAATAGATGGTGCTGCCAATAGCATGTACTGTTTTCTTAAAAAACGGATTAAATTTGTATCTTTTATAAAGGTACATGGTGTATAATATAAAATATAACTGATTAATTTTATGATTGGCTAGCTACACATTTCATTTGTAACAAAATTACAACTGATATCCCATTGCAATATCATTATCAAATTATATATAGAAAACATCTTATGATGTGATCATTCTAATTCCCCCTTAATATCAATTGAGTTACTATTATGAATAGTACTTTTTGTCTTATTAGGCAGCTTATATATATATATATATATAATAAGTTTAACAAAGATAACACGAAGTTGCACTTTGAATTGTTGGTTGTGAATTGTTGGTTGTGACCTTGCTTCACAAACCAACTAGCACAGTTCGACTCAAGTTGCTAGCCATTTATTTTCTTACCTTTTTTAAAATTGTTTTCTATACGTTTATATGTAACATTTATGAGATATATAAATTTAAACTACAAAATAGTAATTGGTTTGCTTGGCTGTTGCATAAAATATTTATTTCTTTCCTCCCAATTTAATTATATATTGTTATTATTATTATATTTTGTCTATATTGTTATTGGTATTTTATGTCTTAATAGACATATAAGATTGGATCTAACCAATTTGTATTTGTTAATTATTACCACCGACTCATGCAACTGAAAAAATGTTAAAATTTGCTTGAGTTCGTAAGGAAACATACCAACGAAATCGAATCTGAAAATTAAAAAAAAATGGACTTTTATCCCGTTGCAACGCGCAGGCAAACAAAACACTTGTTAAGTTTCAATTTGTTAATTAAGTCATTTAATTATAGTCAATTTTAAAATGAGATCACTAACTTTTTGAAAAATATTTTTTTGTAATATCAATTAAAACATTATTTCAATCTATCTGTAATGTTTCTATTTTCAATTTACAAATTAGGAATAAAATTATTTGAAAATGTTAATATAGACTTCAATGATTATTTTTTTCACTAACTTGGTTTCAAAATCTTTTAATTTTTTAATCTCTACTTATATAAATCCATTTACATATGCTTAACATAAATATTAACTTACACACATTATCAGTATAAACAAGATAGTAAATACGGAATTTCATATTAAAAATTAACGTTTCGTGTGTATATACGAGTTCAGCGTCTAGTTATGTACAAGACATTAAAACGCTTTTTGCAATGTTTAAGGAATAGGTAGTAGACATGATATAGTCATGATTTTGAGGAAAAGGTATTTTGTTGCTACACCAGATCACAAATGCATTAGTTGGAATTCAATGATCAAAGTCATCATTTCTTTTGGCTTTTAAGTCCCGAGTTTGTCTCTTGGCGCATTAAATTAATCATGTTTGAAATAAGTTGTACAAAAGTATCACAAATTTTATTCTTTTAGAGTTCGGTTGTTGGATCATATATGTAAAAAAAGGTGAAGGATCCGAGAGGATTAGAGGAAGATGTTGTTTGAGAAGAGGGATGAGAAGATATATTTTTACTGTATTTTAAGATAAATAAATTTTTATTTACGACAAATAATGTATTCTAAATTTTAATAAAACTGCATTTTATACTTATAAGTTTCAATGCAATGTAACATCACTGCATTTTAATTCTTAGAATTTTGTACTAAAATGCAGTAAACTAAGTATTATTCTCCTTCTTCTCATATAAGGTCTTATACTATGAACCTTTCACATATAAGAAGGTTTAAAACATTCTGAGAATCTACAAAGGAATCTACTTCAATCCACTAGCTGCAACTTTGAGGCTAACTACTCTAAAATGTATGCTTAAAATTACCTTTATAATATTATCGTCGCATATGGAACGTGTGCACTCGTTGATGTTGTTGGCAAGTAATTATAGACCTGAGTTCGAGTGTAACCCTATTCACATTATTGGTACTTTAACAAACAACTAGTTTTACACGTAAAATATATGTAGTTCCTTCAATAAAGAAAATTTATTTATATATTGACACAACCATGAGGAAGGCCAAATCGTCTACGGCTAAGCCTAGAGCCGGTCAAGGTAGTTGACACATCAAGTAAATCATTTGTCTTTGCTTTGCACAAGAGATCCTCCTACTCTTATCATCCCCTCTAATTCTATCTGTTGAGACATAGTTTATGACAACAGATATAGCTTGAAATAAGATTGGTGTAATTATTATCATGTTTGTACATTGGTTTAGATTTGTAAATAAATGTTTGTTTTGTTATTAATATTCGTTAAATATATAAGTATATTAAAGTGTTAGACGAATATCGGAAATGAAATAAATATGTATAGCGAGTCGAGATCTCAAGTCGCAAGGCATTGCGATGCGAGATGAGATCTGAACTCGCAATGTATAACGAACCGAAGCCAAGCTGGGCTTGGGCTGCGAGTTGAGTTGGACTCGCAGGCCCATGACCTGCGAGGTGAACAAAGTATATATATATATATATATATATATATATGATTCAGTTTAGCCTAAAAGAAAACTTTTGCCATTCGAATATTACACCTGCGAATTGAGTAATCCAGAGAAAACGTTCTAAAGGCTAGGCTTTGACGTTTTATCGTTTAAAGCTAAGTATTAGTAAAAACAAAACGCAAACTTATTCGTTATAGTAAGATAACGATGTATTTAGGGATTCCGCACCTTAATACTACAGATAACGAAGTTATCGATCCTAGAACAAGGGACTTACATCTGGTTTCAGAGATTTCGGGCTAAATACGAGTAAGTTTGGAGTTTTTGTGATCATTGCGTTTGATTTCGGATTGTTTTTACGTGCATTAGTACATATTAATGATCAAAATCATTCTCTGGACAACTTAGGGTTTGTTTACGAACGAAATTTCTAGTTTCAATCGTAAAAATACCAAAAAAATTCATTTTCGGGGTTTTTCAGCCATTTCGCGAGTTGAGATTAGGGTTTCAGCTACGTCTGCGAACCGAGTTGAACTTGCGAACTGAACCCAGTTGTGCGATTCGAACCAAGTTGCGAGCCGAGATCACTTGCGAACCGAGATCACTTGCGAGTTGACATCTGTTGCGATCCGAACTGAGATTGGCGAACTGATGTTTGCGAGTCGAGCTGAGATTGCGAATTGAGCTGAGTTGCGAATCGAGTTTAATCTGAATTCGCAGAACAGTCTGAATTTTTAAAGATGTCTTATTTAAGTAATATGATTGAGATGGAACACGAGGTTGGAAAATCTAATGTTCCACCTAAATTGTTAAGACTTGAAGATTACTACAGTTGGAGAGATAGATTTGAATCTTACTGTAGATTCCATGATCTCTCAATCTGGATGTGTATCAAAACTGGATACACTGCACCTACTAAATCTGTCCAAAATGCCACTGTGGTGATTACCTATCAAAATATGACTGATCAACAAAAGGAGTACTTAAAAACAGAGAACAAAACTCATTCTTGTATTAAGATGTGTCTTCCTAAAGAGATCAATCATCAGCTGAAATCTTTTCATACTGCTAAAGAGCTCTGGGAAGCTCTTGAGAAAAGAGGTGAATGTAGTCCACAAGTGAAAGCTGGCAAGAACAATCTTCTCAAGAAGCAGTTTACAGTGTTTAAAGCTTTGAAGGGAGAAGATCTTGATGCTTATGTTACGCGTTTCTACCATCTACTGAGTGAGCTAGAAAACCATGAGATTACTGTAGAAGAAGCAGAGAAAACTGACACATTTATTGAGGGTTTACCTTCTAAGTGGGAATTGCATGGTGTTATGATTAAGGATAATGAAACACGGTATGCTACCATGACCTTAGAGCAGGCTATTGACAAGCTCAAAGGTTATGATTTCACCAAAAAGTCAAGAGATACTGATTATGATCATGTTCAGAACCCTAGGTTATATCATGGTAAGACAAATCTTTCGACTGCGTCCTCCAGTTCGACCATTGCATTGTTAGTTGGTGATACTGGTGAAAATGGTAAAATGATAACTGAGGATATGTGTTTTCTTTCCTCATCTGGTAGTGAAGCAAAAGGAAAAGGTACTGAGAAGTCACCTCAAGAGCATCAGAAGATGCCTATGAGTGTGAAATCTGCCGAACAACAACTGTCTGTTCTTGCTTCCTTTGTTGCTTCGTATGAGAATTACATTCATAGTAAAATCAATGATCCGATTCTTTTTGATGAAGATTATGATCAAATCGACTCTGACTATCTTGAAGAAATAGATCTCCAGGATCAACTTGCTATGTTATCAAGGAGAGTGAAAAGTTTCTTGAAGAGGACTGGTAGGAAGGTTGTTGGCAACCGATCAGGGTTTGATAAAACCAAGATCAAGTGTTTTAACTATCAAGGTTATGGACATTTTGCTCGTGAATGCCAAAGACCTAAGGTAGAAACTGGAAATGGAAAACAAGGTTCGGGGAGTACTCTTGCTTCCAAAGCCTTGGTGGTAAAGCAGTTAGATGGGTCTTATGATTGGAATGCTCAGTCTGAAGAAGCTTTGATGGCTGAGATTGAGGATCAAGAGAGAACTGCTGATACAATGTCCTACATGCCTACTGATGTAGAACAACAAGTAGAGGTGCATGCGTCTGAGGTAAAAGCAAGTGATGATGATGTGCTGTATATGGATTCAACTCAAGAAATGAGTCCTGAAGAGTTTGTGGCACACATGGCTGAAGTTCAAACAGATAAGAAAAGGGTATGTATTGATATTCTTATTCTTGCTGATATCTGTTATTTAGTTACCGATTTACAATCTTAGATTAGTGTGTTAAATGTCTCAAATAGCAATTTGTTATCCCAATTGAATGTGGATAGAGAATCTTATAAGACTGTTAGATCTGAACTTGACCAAGCCCATATGGATGTGCATAGATTAAGTGATGATAAACAGGCCTTAAAAGATAAGATTAAGTCTGATACTTCTGATAGAACAACTCTTAGAGATACCATAAATGAAAAGTCAGTTATCATAGATGGTCTCTACATGAACATTAAAGACTTAAATGAAACAATTGCTAGTAAGGATCAGGAAATAGCAAATCTTAATTTGAAGTTTGTTGAGCAAAACCGTAAGCTTGAATCTTATAGAACTATTGAAATGGATAAAATGCTTGATGCTCAACGTAGTGTAAAGGACAAGACTGGGATAGGATACAATGATGTAGCCCCTCCTTTTAACGCCAATTACACTCCTATTCCTGAAGATTCTGAAATGGTTGAGGCTAATCCTGAGGTTATAGTAGCTAATAAGTCTGATAAATCTGAGGCACAGAAGAATGTTGTTAAGAATCTGTCATCAGATAATGATAAGATTTCTTCTCTCACCAAAATACAGTTTGTATCGAGTGGAGTGATTAATGATACTAAGACTGATGATAAGGTTAATAAGGAACTAACACCCGAATCTTTAGTGCCTAAGACTCCGAATGAGAAAAAAAAAATTAGTAAATCACGAAAGCAGATGTCTTGTTTCAATTGTCACCAAAAGGGACACGTAGCTTCTTATTGTCCAAATAAGAAACTGGAAGCATCACATAAGCTTGTGATTGATGAAAAGACACCGACTGACTCTAGTTTGAATGTGGATAGGTTAGATACCAAACCTAAGTTAGGTAATAAACCTGTTAACATTCTTAAAAGAGATGGTAATCATAGTGTCTCCCCACCTAAACCTAAACGGCCATATACTTTAAGTGACAATTCTTCTAATAAGCCTAAAGATATGACACCGTCAAGGTTTAGAACTCAAAGCAGAAATTACAGTCATTATGAGAGTGGTTCTACTTCATGAACACATGAGTTTAATTATAATTATAATAATAGAACTCTTAATTCAGTGCCTAGGAGGTTCTCCTCAAATTCACCTCTTAAGGCTGATCGTCCACAAGCTCAAGCATCTTCGAAAGTAACCAAAGCTCTTGATGGGAAGGATGGTTATTTTAAAGAGCTTCGGTTTTTTGATGATAAGGGACAGACCAAGACCGTAATGGCTTGGGTCCCTCTTGACAACTGATTGTGTTTTGTGTTGTGTGCAGGAGCCTACTGTGAACAAGGATAGCTGGTGGTATGTAGACAGTGGATGCTCAAGGCACATGACTGGAGAACGAAGTCTACTAAAGGACTTCAAAGAAGGTTTCAAGCAAAAAGTTAATTTTGCAGGAGACAAAGGAGGAGTAATTACGGGAAAAGGAAAAGTTTCAAATGGAACTTTGACTCTAGAGGATGTGAATTATGTTGAAGAACTAACACACAACCTAGTGAGTGTTTCCCAAGTCTGCGATAAAGGTCATCCAGTTCATTTTAATGAAAATGAGGCTTTAGTTCTTAAGACTGGATTCACAATTCCTGAAGAGTGGATATTGATGAGGGCACCAAGGAAGAAGGACATTTTTGCTATAAACATGGGTGTTTTTAACTCTTCAATGGTGTCTACATGTTTATTATCCAAGGCCTCAGAAGAAAACGCATTATTATGTCATAGGAGAATGACACTTCTGAACTGGAGAAAGATGAATTTCATAACCAAAAATGGGTTAGTTCTGGGTGTACCACAAAAACGTTTCGAGTCTGAAGATAAGTATGTTTCTTGCATGAAAGGAAAGCAGCACAAGAAACCACACAGATCTAAGACTGAAAACTCGATCTCTTCACCATTTGAGTTGCTACATATGGACCTCTTCGGCCCTATAAGCAAGAGAAGTCTAGGTGGCAAATGATACTGTTTGGTTGTCACAGATGATTATTCTAGATTCTCATGGGTGTTCTTTTTGGGATCTAAGGATGAAACTCCTGGAATTATAATTGAGTTCTTTGATCTAGTAGAGAATATCTACAAAACGAGAGTGAAGCGTATTCGTAGTGACAACGGAACAGAATTCAAAAACTCAACGTTAAATATCTATTGCTTAAGCAAATGGATTATTCATCAATTACAGTGCACCTTATGAACCTCAACAGAATGGTGTAGCTGAAAGGAAGAATAGAACGTTGATAGAGGCTGCTAGAACAATACTTGCTGATTCAAAGCTACTTGTCATCTTTTGGGCAGAAGTAGTTATAACACCCCTCTTTCTATACAACAATAGTATATTATTTTACTCGGAAGCGTATATTATAAAATACAGTTTATTACTCTATAATAAATAATGTACATAAACAGTTTACGTATTCAGATCACACCAAATTAAAACTGTTTAACAAACACTTAAAATGGGGTATTATATTTTACATAACAAGGTTTATACAAAACCATATCAGAGTCACAAGTCGTCAAACTTTCCCTGCCGAAGCATCCACTTCCTGACTACCCACATAGTAAACAAAATCTGCAGGAAGTTAAAGTAAGGGATTAGCACAAAGCTAAGTGAATGAATTTATCACACACAATTCAACTTAGCATAACAATCTGTTTACAGCAAATAATCGTAAACACATTATTTTTCAATGAGGATCGGTGGCTCTGGAGATATCATAATACCCGGGGATTCTCCAAGAACACTTAACGTCAATCTGTATGGCCATTACAGAATAGACCGATAACTATTGGTTATTAAACTCATACACAGGTCTCAAACACAACAAATGAATCAAAACCTGTGTTCACATAATAACCAAAAGTCCAACTACATGTTGACCTCAATAATCTGATACACATAGATTCACATATCACGTAGATTCATAACTAATAACATAGATTAACAATCTAATAATCAATCTACGTTTATTTGTTGTAACCAAACAGTTACAACTAAACCGAAGGGTGAGTTCTAAATCTACTCACCGATACCTTTGTCTTCACAATCTCGTACTCCAGGTATCACTTATCTTTTGGAGGATCTGAGAATCAACAATCAAATATAAGTTAGTAACACATTTAATAATCCTTAACTTATATTCGAATTCCATTTAACATATCAATATTATTTACACAAAACATAATAATTCATAACACTATGAACTTAATATATTACTCATTTCCATCAAGTTTCTAATCACATATTATTATTTATGACATAATCAATCTAATTATGTTTTCCAAACCATACCCGATTGGTTAAATGTCTATAGCCGATCGGCTAACCTGTTAATTCTCTACACTTTTGTTTCAACTCAAAGTTCTGTGACGATTTTGTTCTATGCTATCCGATTGGCTAAATTTAGCTGTTTGGCTACAACACCTATACCCGATCGGCTCAACATTTATAGCCGATCGGCTATCCTAAAGGTTTTCTAATTTACAATTCAAAGCCCTATTTCTGTGATATTTTTACACTAAGTTACCCGATCTTCTCATTTTACCCGATCGGCTAAATGGGCCTTAACCGATCGGCTCACTAATCACAGCCGATCGGCTATGCAAGCTAACCCAGTTTCCATCTGCAACCTGTGCGATACTCAGCTCATACTTTACTCAATTTTTGCCATTAAAACACCTTAAACTCATGTTCTAAGGTTACAATCAACTCAGTTTAACAATAACATCATCATATCACAACAAGTAACAATTTCAAACTCAATTCAGGCCAAAATCAAATAAAACCTAAATTATTAATGTAAACCCACATTCATGAATACATAAACTAAAAATTTACTTACAAATTGGATAAACACCAAGATGATGATAAAGAAGCTTATGATGATGGTCTTGAGTTAAGATTACATGAACTTGTTTGATTCAAATTGAGTTAGGTATTCTTGCTATGTGAGGAATTAAAATACAGATGAAACTTAGTTAAGAAGATTGGGGAAGACATAGGTCTACTCCATTTCATTCGACCTACATATTTGGGTATTTCATACCCGTCTTAAATCTATTGTCTGGAACCTGAACATTAGTCGCGAGGCCAACTATTTTATTTTACCTTTAACTATGGTAATTTAAAACAACTATTATTTCACTAGTCACAATAAGTCCTGTGACCTATTCATCTAAGTTTCACAATTAAATAATAATATCATATAATTCCTAAAACAGTTAAATAATCAATTTAAGTTTAGAATTTACCAGACCACTAGAGAGGATGTTACAGTAGTGAATACAACATGTTATGTTATAAATAGAGTTCTTACAGTCAAAAAGCAGAACAAGACTTGTTATGAACTTTTGAACAATAAGAAACCAAACTTAAAAGGATTTGAACCCTTTGGAGTTTCTTGCACTATATTAAAAACTGGTCATCAAGCTAAATTTGGTGAGAAGGCCGATGAAGGATTCTGCCTAGGTTATATGCCTAATTCGCCAAACAAAAGAGTTTTTAATAAAGTCACAGGGCGTTTGGAGGTAGTGTATAACATTGAAGTTACAAGCTACACACCAGATGTACATAAGGTATTAGATTGACAATTTGATTATTCTGATCTTTTTGCATCTTTTAAAGTTCCTGTAAGTGATTTTGTCAGTGATTCAGAGATTTCTGAACATTTAGTGTCTGGAAATGAGGATATTGACCACATTTCTACATCGAATGCTCAATCTTCTACAATCAAGACAAGTGCTGATCCAAATCTACCATCTACTAGTGGATCTCAAAAATTCAAAGTAAATACACCTCCAGATGAGGAAGAGCTGATGCAAAACTTAGTGGATCATATCAGCACTCCACTTGGAGAATTAAGAATATCTTCTGATATTGATAATTTACAGCCATCCAGTGAGGAGGTATCAGATTTGGAAGACACACCTGAACCTCATAGTACTCATGAAATAGGTACTAATTTGGAGGATGAAATACCAGTTGAACCGATAATGGTTACTCAGACTAGCAAGAATCATCCACCTGAGAATATCATAGGTGATCCTCAAATACCTATGTTAACTAGAGGACAAGTTAAAGCTAGTATTTTTGACAACCAAGATCACCCAAGCTTGTATTCTGAAATGAAAGAGACAGGGATTTCTAATCAATGTCTATATTCATGTTTTATCTCACAAGTTGAGCCTAAAAATGTTCAAATGGCTCTAAAGGAAAGTTTGTGGGTGGAAGCAATGCAAGAAGAACTATCTCAGTTCTCAAAATTACAAGTATGAGAGTTAGTTGACCTTCCAAAGGGAGAGTATCCAATTGGAACTAGATGGGTATTTAAGTGTAAGAGAGATGATCAGGGTGTCATTACTCGCAATAAAGCTGGTCTAGTGGTTCAAGGGTTTAATCAACAAGAATGAATAGACTACAATGAAGTGTTTGCACAAGTTGCTAGGATAAAAGTTTATCAGTTGGATGTTAAGAGTGCCTTTTTGTATGGCAAAGTTGAAGAATTGGTGTACGTTTCACAACCACCAGGGTTTGTTGATCCTGACTATCCAAATAGAGTATATCGACTGAATAAGGCTCTATATGGATTATATCAAGCACCTCGGATATGGTATGGAACACTATCAACATATCTACTTGAGAATGGATTCACAAGAGGATCAATTGATAGTACACTTTTTGTAAAGTGGAAGAAGAAAGACTTTCTACTTGTGCAAGTGTATGTTGATGACATTATCTTTGGATCTTCTGATGAAAAGATGTGTCAAGAATTTGAGAAAGTCATGAGAAAAAGGTTTGAAATGTCTGCAATAGGAGAGTTAAATTTCTTCTTAGGATTGTAAGTTGATCAAAAGAAGGATGAATTCTTTATTCATCAATCTAAATATACATATGAGCTATTGGAACGCTTTAAGATGGATGAAAGTAAGGTCTACAATACTCCAATTCTAGTCAATAATAATCTTGGACCAGATACATCGAGTGATAGCGATGTGGATCCAACTCTTTATAGAGCCATGATCGGATCACTAATGTATTTAACTGCCTCTCAGCCTGACATTATGTTTGCTGTTTGTATATGCATAAGATATCAGGCTAATCCGAAAGAGTCACATATGCAAGCTGTAAAACGGATCTTTCGTTACCTCAAAGGAAAACCAAAGTTGGGACTTTGGTATCCGACTGATGGAGACTTAGATCTCATAGCTTATACTGATTCGGATTATGGAGGATGCAATCAGAATAGGAAATCTACAACCGGAGGATGTCAATTCTTAGGAGGTAGATTAGTATCCTGGCAGTGCAAGAAGCAAAGCTCGATAACCATTTCTACATGTGAAGCTGAGTGCGTTGCAGCTAGCAGCTGTTGTTCTCAAGTACTTTGGATCTAACAACAACTGCGGGATTATGGGTTAAACATAACCAATACTCCTACGATGATTGATAATGAGTCAATAATGTCGATCACCAACAATCCAGTGAAGCACAGTAAAACTAAGCACATTGATATTCGACATCATTTCATTAGAGACTGTGCTGAGAAGAATTTCATAAAGTTAGTTAAGGTTCCGTCATTGGATAACTTAGCAAACTTATACAAAAAGGCTTTCGAGAGAGCAAGATTTGAGACGTCGGTTCAACTAAACGGAATGAGAAATCCAGAGTGATTACTCTTCAAAGGGTATTTTTGTAATAGTTAGTAGTACTTTTTATATTCTTATTAAAAAGGGGGGGGGGGGGGCGTATGGCATTCATTTGCTTGTTACCTTAGGGGAATCGCCTCCAATAAAAGAACAACATTAGTTCTTTTAGAAAAAAATTTAAGTTTTTATCTGCGAAAACTATGGGAGATGATAGTACATTAGGAGAATAAGCTTCACAATAATAAGCTTAAGTCCTAAGTATGATGTGTTAGTAGGTTCAATTAAAGCTACATTAGAACTACAACGGTTCTATCAGGTATGTATTTATATTTATTTTATTATACACCTATATCCACAAGTTACAATTTGCATGTTTTAAATGTCTAGATAGCTTCATTATATGATGTACTAGTAGGCAAATTATATAAACATCTCTAAGCATTTAAGAAGTCTTAATATACTTGATTGTTATCTAGTGTCTCTTTTATATGGTGTATGACATAAGTCTTAATTGTTGAATGCTAGCATTCGCATGCACTGTAATTATAAAGCTATAAATGACAAATAGTAACAATATAGGTATTAACTTAATTACTGGTGACTTTGTTGTACTGAGTACAGACCTGAAGCCTTTAATTAAATTGATACTCTCAAATGTATTTTGAATTATGCTAAAAGGGATCCTCTGTTGTACTAAGTACACACCTTGAAAACATAGCATCTTCAAAGTATGTTTGATATTTGTCTAAATTCTAAATTCAAGTGTAAGTTTATTAAACCTCTACCTTGAATATAAAGAAATCAGTGTTATATGTGTTGCTTAATTCTTCAGTATGTCATATCTTAGAAATCACTTGATAATATTCATATTTTCAATAATGGTGTTGCTTAGATATGTAAGTATAATTTGTTTATGTGGTTCATAATATTGGTAATCATCTTGAACTGTCTATAAGAAAATATTCACTTAAAGTGAATAATATGTTTTTATTAATTATGCTATGTGGATAAAGGTACCTAAGATATAATTTTATAAATATAAATGAATAAATGATGAGATTAGTTGTAATTCTATTGTAATTTATTTGAATTTCATGAGGTATGTATACTAACAATCTACTTAGACTTTTTAATAAATTCAACCAGTTTGTTCTTTCTAATATGATCCTTAAGCAGATAAATTCTTATTCAGTTTTATTTTTTAAAGTTTTTTTATTTTTATGTTACTTTATAAGTATTACCCTTTAGAATTAAATTATACTGATAATTTCATATCCGTGTTGCAAAATCGTAACAAATAAAAGTGAAAAAAATAATTTTTATTTTAGACTTGTACGAATAATGGGTTTTCATTTATAATTTGTATTAAATTCGCGTTTTAATTTAATTCTGTGAGTTTGACTAGTCAACCTTACGGATCGAGTTCAAAACTTGCGAATCGAGTAATGAGTATATTAGGGTGGTCAAACGAGTCAAAACCACCACCGAACCCACAAGCACCTGCGAACTCACTTCATCTTTGCGAGTCGACCTTGGCGAAACGAAGCGAAATACCATTTTTGTTTGATTTCGATATTTTGAGTACGGGAATGAGTTTTTGACTCGTAGATTTTATATACCTTTTCTTTGCGAATCTATTGAGGTATAAATCAAGGGATTTCATCGTTTAAATTACTCGAAATCGAAGTTTTATAACACTAGGGTTTCAGTTTAAAGTTTGAACTATTTATGTAGATTCAAGATGTTATTTAACAAGAATCTTGAGGATTTATGTTAAACGAACCTTAATGAATATGAACAAATCGATAGATCATGTTAAAATTACCGGATTAATTGATTTTTGGATTCAACCCGCAAAGTCAGTTCAGGTTGCGAGTTGAGTTCCATGTCAACTCGCAGATCCAAGTTAGCGAGTTGACACTAGAACGTTGACTTGTTGACCTGCGAACTGAGTAGGTTTGCGAATCGACTTGCGAGTCGAAGTTGCGAATTGACTTGGTTTGCGAGTTGACTGGTTTGCGAATTGAGTTGCGAGTTGACTAGTTTGCGAGTTCAGTTGCGAGTTGACATTGATTTTAGCGAGTTGACATAAAATCTTAAAATAAAAATAAAACGTCACTTGTAACTTAAACGTTTGATGTAATAAGCTATATTTATATATATCTTGTGACTTCAACAGTTAATATATGTTTTGACGTAAGAATTATATATTAATACGTAATAACATATATATTATTTATATATATATATATATATATATATATATATATATATGTATATATACGACTTTAGATTCGATATTATAAGTTATATATATATATATATAAAATATTAACTTACGACTATTTAGTAATAAATTAAATATCGTTTATATAAGACTTGAGACAATTGTGTAACAAGTTATGTATTCTAAATTTAGACCTAAGATGTTTGATGAATTTTGATACATAATACATTATAGTTTAAAATTTAGTTAATGTTGTTAACGTGCATTAATTTTTTTTGTCATTTGTGTTTTATACAAATATGGCTAGACAATTCGATAAAGGTCACAATATTCTTATTGATCTAGATCTCGGTGCACGTGGAGCTAGCAAAGTAGCTCAGGTGCTGACGTTCTTTACACGTTCTCGCATTCGATATGTGATTACGGAATCTCCGCCTATATCTCAGGATATATTGACTGATTTTTGGACTGGGATCCAGTATGATGAGACCGTGAATCCTCCAGTTATCTGTACAACGGTCAACAATCGACCGGTTGTTTTTGCTGCATCTGACTTACGTTAGATTTTACATCTAGGTACAGTAGACCGGGAGAATGGTCCGACGGAGTATCCTATGGATTTTATTGAGGGTGCTCTAGAACGTATGGGATATACCGGTCAGAGACGAGGATGCCAGTTCCTTAAAGCTCTTATTCTCGGAGAGTGGAGGTTCTTGTGGCATGTTATCGTTACTGTTTTTGGACCGAAGAAAGGAGGTTTCGATGAGTTGAGTCCTTCTTTATTATCGGTGGTACTGTCACTGGTTTATAACAAACCATACAGTTTTTGTGATTTCATTTTTGGCGAGCTTGTTAGACATATATCGGGTACTGTCAGATCACGTTTTATGATCTACCCGAGGTTTTGTATGCTAATTATCCGTGATCGTCTTCTGGATCTTGTAATTCCTGAGCCGCATTCACGTGTTGATACTATTGCGCTCAGAGGATATAATGCAATGTTTCAGCAGACCATTCGACGAGAGGAGTATGTCAAGCCAGAGGAACGTGGCCTCTTTGGTTTTATCATTTATCCGTTGTATGTGACGTCACCGAACAATGGTTGGCAAGATGTTGGTACTGCTGCTGAGATTCCTGCACCTGTAGCTGATGTGGTTCCTCCTGAAGATCCACAAGAGCTACTTGAAGAGGTTTTGGAATAGGCTGGTGAGGTGGGACAACAAGTGAATCAGGAAGTTGCTGCACAAGTGGTGCAGGAGGGGCCGGTTCAGCATGATGATGCTACAGATCCTGTTTTGAGGGAAATAGATCAGTTTATTTCTCCTACTCAGGTATGTATTATATATTCAATATTCTTTATAGTTAATAAACTGATAATATAGAAACTTAGATGATAGAGCTTTAGGCTAATCATAAAGTTTTAATATTATTGTACTTAGGAACTGATGGATATGGAACCAGAGGTTGATAGACCTACAGGTTCTTCGACTGTGGTTCTACCTTCTGAGGTATTATATGTTATTGATATATAGAACGTGTATGATAGAGCGTTATGCTAATCATTAATGTTTAATATGCTTAATATATAGGATACTGAGGCTGGTCCGTCAGGTGGACGTGATGGTGAAACTACATCAGATTCTGATTCTGATGATGTTCGACCTATTTCGCCGCCTGCTGGTATGATTCCTTATAGATCTGTACATATTAAGGATCTGAGCTTAAATGGAAAACCCACAGCTGATGATTTAGATCCTGATTTTAATGTATTAGATGAGGATCTAGATGAGGAGGAAGAGTTCTTAGAGACTTGGAGCCGTAAAAGGGCTAGAGTTTCTACTAGATAATTGACTATTGGTCTAGGTTAGTTTATCTATCGTTAGACATTAATTATCTTGTTAGTTAATCACGATTTATCAACTAAGACAGATTTATCTGTAATAGCTGCTCGGGATCGACAGCGGGATGAGCAGGTATCACAACAGGTGGTTACTGTACCGAAATCTGTACCTATGGAGGTAAGGGATATAAGTTTAGTTTTACATGTGTTATATAATTGATTAGAGATTGAGGCAGAATAATCTGTAACAATTACTTATTTAATTTTATATCACTGGACAGGCTGAGATTGTGGATTTAGTACGTTCGGTTCAGTTTCCGACTACTAAAGCTAGTAGATTTGCTGCAAGTCTGCTCACGGCAGCTTTATCTCAACCTACTCCATCACTTACCACTGAATCTCATATTTCTTCACTCACACCACCTGGACCATCAACTATCTCTGTTACTCCTACGAATGATGCTGAAAGGATTACATCCTTAGAGTCTAGGGTTAAGGAGTTAGAAAAGCTTACTTCACAAATTCCAGAGTTGGTAGCTCAGAATCTTCTGTTTGCACAGCAGATTAGAAACAAAGTACATCTTACAAGATACTGTTGGAGACTCATACCACATTGATACAAGATTTTACTACTCAGCGACTGAAGCTTGATTCCTTAGAACGATTGGTGTTAAGAGTGAATTCAGGACAGTCAGCTCAGGGGGAGATTTTGGTCTATTTAGAGTCTTGCAAAGAAGATGAGCTGAGAAGGAAAAGAGATCAAGACAAAGATGATGATCCCAGTGCACCAAAAGATAGTGAGCCGATTGGTCCTTCAAAGACTAGTGAGCAAGCTAATGTTCAAGGGGAGTCTGGTGTTGATAAAAGTGGTGATGGTGCTGGTACAAGTACTGCGGGTACAAGTGAAGCTGGTAAGACAGATTAGACTTGTGTAGTTATTTGTATTTAGGATTTAGTTGAATTATGATTGTAAATTATAATTGTAACTGAATAATTGTAACTTAATATTTTTAGTAATATATTCGGCTTGAGATTATTATTACAAGTTAAATATATTAGAAATTATTTAAGTTATATATGATATATAGAACTGTGATCGAAAGTCTTCCGACTCATTGAGTAGTCGAGCGGCGAGTTCTAATTAGTTTGGGCGGTCAAATTTCTATGATAACTTATATATTTTAGACTTGAAAGTTGGTTATAACTGACAAGTTTAATATTTAAAATCTTTAACTAGACAAAGATATATAATTGAAAGATATAATTGAAAGTTAAGTTTTTGGAAAGATAAGTCTTGGAATTATATAAGTTAATTAATTATAAACTTAAATGTTTGGTGTTTATTCACAAAATATTAGAGTTTAAGTTTAATTAATATTTGTTAAGTGTTTTATAACAGACTTAAGAAATCTTAGATTGATTCAGGGTAATCAATAAAATATTTATAAGTTATTAATTGCGTTTATGTTACGGACTAATTACACAAAAGGATTAATAAAGAAATTCTTAGATTGGTTCAGAGAAATCGATGAAGGAATTTAGATTTTTAATAGTTATTTGTGTTTGTGTTTTCTATGGATTGAAATGCTTGATCTATCAGATTCAGAAGATAACTTTCTTGATGAGATAGATGAAGACATTAATTATGATTTGGAAGAAGGAGAATTTCAACCACCTGAAGATTGGACTGTTGTTTATGAGATAGAGCTAGACATGGGTGTAGATTCAGATGCAAATATAGATGAACACCATGTGATCCCATCTAGAACAGAGATTGTGATTGAAGATGAAGAAGGTCCTAAAGTTGTTGATGTAGATGAAGATATCAATGACTCAACTGATTATGAAGAAGAGATTCTTGATAAGCATAAGGACAATCCGATGTTCAGACCTTTAGAGAAAATGAAGAAGAAAAGGGTTGGAGTTTCGGAGGTTAATATCACAGGAAAACGTGAAGCGCGTATAGGGATTATTGGTTGGTACTTTGACTCTGACATGAAGCTTTTCGCGATTAAAAGGTTTGACGGAGTTCAATATTTTGAACGAAAGCTTGCAGTGTTCAGTTCTCTACCTAAGTATGAGATTCGAGACTTGGCTAGATTATCTTTGAAGAATCCAGATAATGATTTTGTTGGTCGATATGTAGAACATATAATCAAGACTGAGGTTCGTTCAGGGAAGTTTGAAAAGATTAAGCGAAGGAATGGAAAAACGATAAAGTTACAAGAGAGAAGTCAAAGGACTGGAAGGAGAAGGAGAAAGAAAGTGTATCCAGCTGTCAAGTGTGTTCAACAGATTCCACTGAAAAAAATGCCACAAAATATTCTGGAAAATATGAAAAGTTGGCATGTGGATTCAGAAACTGGAGAGGCTGTCATGGTTGAAGCTGATGATGAAGTTGAGGGTGGTGAACGTGAAATTTTCAGAGTTTATGACCATCGACACCTAATGAACATGTCAAAGAAAGATTTGTTGAAGTTAAATGAGAATAGAATCTTGATGAAAGAAGCATGAGGTGATTTAGCACGAGATTATCAAATGATAGTTAAGACTTGTATTAGAATGAAGATATATGCAGGAAGTAAAATTTACAAATAAAGACTAAAGACAAGCGTGAAGATAAAAACGCTAGAGCTATTGTCAAGGGGGAGTCTGTTGAGACATATTTTGTGACAACAAATCTAGCTTGAAATAGGACTGGTGTAATTATTATCATGTTTGTACATTGGTTTAGATTTGTAAATAAATGTTTGTTTTGTTATTAATATTCGTTATATATATTAGTATATTAAAGTGTTAGACGAATATCAGAAATGAAATAAATATGTATAGGGAGTCGAGATCTCAAGCCATTGCGATGCGAGATGAGATATGAACTCGCAATGTATAGCGAACCGAAGCCAAGCTGGGCTTGGGATGCGAGTTGAGTTGGACTCGCAGGCCCATGACCTGCGAGGTGAACAAAGTATATATATATGATTCGGTTTAACCTAAAAGAAAACTTTTTCCATTCGAATATTACACCTGCAAATTGAGTAATCCAGAGAAAATATTCTAAAGGCTAGGCTTTGACGTTTTATCGTTTAAAGCTAAGTATTAGTAAAAACAAAACGCAAACTTATTCGTTATAGTAAGTTAACGACGTATTAAGAGATTCCGTACCTTAATACTACAGATAACGAAGTTATCGATCCTAGAATAAGAGACTTACACTATCCCCTCTAATCCTGATAAGTGACTTGAGAGTTTCTGTTTTATGACATAGATTAATTTATTCTCCATCACATATTACACAATGCTGAGGTAATTCATGATAAGGGTACAAAATGTTTGCATAATTATAAAGAGGTACGAATTAACATGGTAAAACTCATTAACCAAACATAAGACATACTAGTGTATACACAAGTAATTAATTGGACAACTATTCACACTTTTGTCGCACCCCCAATTTCAGGTTGCGGAAGCGAATCGGATCGGGGCGCGACTAATCAATAATCACAGCACATAAGATAATAATGAATGACATCTACATGCGTCATTTTGATAAGATACATTAAAATAATAATAGTACATAAGTTTTACAAAAACATTGAGTTCACATGATTGATTTGAGAGATTTTAACACATATCTAATTATACAAAATGTAGTACCTCTATCTAACTACGGAGAGAATGGGTATGGAGTTGAAGTTTGTGGTTGGAGCTGGAGATTCTATTAGTTGGGATCATTTTAGAAGCCACTTAAAATAGCTTATAGAAAAAGAGATTATAGCGTATTATTTTTTCAACAATCACTCTCTTTTTCATGTTAACAAACAAGTCTTTCAATCAATAAGGGTTGGAGATTCTTAAAACTAGATTCTCAATCTCCTATAATCCCCTGAAATCTAGTATGCCAAACGTACCTAATAAATGATAATTGACCTACCGATATGTGAGAAGTCTGTTAAAAGAATGTTATTGACCTACTGATATGTGAGAAGTCTGTTAAAAGAACGATGTTATTTGACCGATTTCATGTTTTGTTGTGTAGAACGATGTATTTTTATGTGTAGATTTTACATAATGTAAGATAGATCATAATAGAAAGATTATAGAATTAGTCAACAAAAACATGACAAGAAATCTTGAAACTTTAAAACAATAACATCTCTCCCTTTTTACCAACTTTGATAAAGATGGCCGGTTTGAATGCACATAAACTCACCACATCATTATTACCAATGGAGGAATTTTTCTTTAATAAATTTGTTATGACTAATGTGTAGATACACGTTAGTTTAATACTTTAACTGGTAAGTTATTTATGACAGTTTATTTTTTTGTTATGCACATGTTTAACACATAAAACAGACGGCATACGATTAATCACACATGATTTATTCATAACATATAGTATCATATATCGAGACAAACAATGTATTTATTTAGAACTTAACAAGAAAAAATAACGGGGTCTAAGGCATCTATGGATAGAGAGATGATTATGATGGTACATTTTTAAGGTGTACATTACAATGTACATATTACCTTAGTTATTGGCATAAGCTGCACGTACAACTTGCAAAACGAGTTGAACGGTTGAACGTCGTCAACGTTTCTACTTAAACTAGACTTGAACTAGATTTATTGAATTGGAGTATGAGTATGAAAACCTGTTCAAAACGTAAAATCTCAATTTGAATTTCTATTGTTAAGGATGCAAATAATTTGAGCGAGCAATCATGTTATTTTATCTTGAACGCTACTCAAAACACTTATCAAACTCGGACACACATAGAACTCTTGATATGAGCTTGAATCTAGACAGCTAATTGCTTGCTTAAAAAAATAACTAGTAGTTGATATTTGTTGAGTTATAGGAGCACACATTTCAAGCTAGTTTTCTTTTCCTACTATGAAATCACATTTGAGCTTAACCTAAAAGGTGGATGAGACGATGAGTCCTCTACCGTCTACATTATGCCTGCTGGTCGTTGGTTGATTAAACTTCAGTTCGCCTCGATTACCTTACATTACTAGTTTATCATATCGTTTTCGTTATATAGAGAGTAACTCGATCTTTTTCTTTATGTTTTTTTTTCATTAACATAAATTGCTTTTCTTCCAAAGTAATACTGTGCATGAAAAGGCTTGTACTGTACAAGTACAACCTGCATGTCGATTGCAATTTATTGTCGTAAGTCAAACTTGACAAACACATTTCCTAGGTGAACGAATTAATGCTTTCTCAAATTCAATAATTTCCAGTATATATTTGCCTTAATGACTTAAAGTGGTCCTATGCTGAAAAACTGAGATTAGTGAATGTTGAGCTCTTACAGTGTGTTCCGAGTAAAAAAGAAAATTTTGCAACTTGAATTCTGATGAGAACGCTTCCACTCCATGTATTCTAATTATCTACACATAAAAAAATTTAATTACTTCATCCATCTCAATTTAATTGTTCATTATAAATTGAAATAAGAAAAGTACAATAATTATACTGCTGAAAAATACATATTCATCATTCTTTAGTTTACAATTTAAGTTCGGTTGAAATTTAAAGTGTATGAAAATATAAGATTAGGACCGAATTAGTAACCTTTTATTATATCTCAGATATATAAATATATTATGTACATTGACCAAAGAAAAAAAGAACCAAAAATACATATTATTTCATAATGTCCTATGTGAAACACAAAGTGGGTGTAAATTATAATGCGTGGTAGTACACTTTTTATTGGTTTACCCATTTAGTTACATTACGCCATGTAAAAAAGACGACAAAACGTACAACATCGTCATTTTTACTGTTTATTAATTTATCCCAGTTGTAACATGCATTTTTTAATATTATTAATCACAGTATATTATTTAAGTATTGACAGTGTATTTAATAGCAAAAACGTACTTTGATGCTTCTTTTTATTTAATTTATTCTGTTTTAAGATAGGTACGATATGTTTGAAGTTTTTATTATAGGCTATATATATATATATATATATTATCATTATAATCGGTATTTATATTTATATGAGTAATAACATATAAGACAGAAAATGGGACCACGTTTATTAAGGTTGAAAAAGACAAGAAACAAAGTTATGAATTATTGGAAATGTCCTACAAATGAGCTGTGAAAACAAGTACATTTCTATACGCCTGCTTTAATTGTTTCACGATACTTGAATGAATCTATTTAACACCATATTTTTTAAAGATAAAAGTTGAACAAAAGTAGAATGATTATTTTTTGTTTAGTTTTATTATATAAGCGATATGGATTGAAATTTATCCAGTCGAATTCCGAGTTTCTTGTGAATATTGGTTCGTCTCTAATTTTCAAATACCTAAAACTGAAATAAGAAGGTTTATTATGTGACTCTAGGGCTATAAAGTCGTGCCATTTCTAATTCAACTCATCGCCATCAGTTGGTAATCCGTGGATTGCTATTCTATTTGAACTCATCATAACTGATTATAAATCAGTGTAACTCACCTTAAAATTGTTATTCTACTATCATTTTTTATATACTCCGTATACACTAGAATTGTGTATTATTTACTTATATTATTCCCATTTAATTAGTTAGGTTGTTAGAAGTTAGATATACAACTATCATTTTTATTTCAAACAAGGGGGAAAAAAAGTAAATTTTGGAAATAAAGAATTAGAAAGTGAGAAGGGAAATAAATGCTAATTGTGTTGGTGTGTCAAAGGGACATGACACAAATGAGATACAAGTGAAAGGGACATGGCTAAAAGGTGTAGGGTAAATGGCCCTTCTTTTTCTAAGAATGTCTCCATAAAACAATCATTCTATTTTTCCCTTACTCATGAATTATGTGATCTTCCATTAATTCTATTTCACTTCATTTCTATTTTACATTTTTATGATATAAATGAGTTGTCATAAGTTTTTATTTACTACTCCAATATGGAGTACTTCTTTTGTATGCAAGAATCGAAATTATACGTGACCTTTTACTCGAGACACATTAAGGCGAACACAATTTATATAGTGATTAGCGAATTGAATATGGTTCAAGTAATCAATCAAATTCATTTTTTTCTAAACGAAACGATCTAAAAGTTGGTTATGAATGAAATCTCAGTTGCGTGGCCAAGTTAACCCTATTGAAATCTCAAACCTTGTGAAGGCTGAAGGAGAACATTTTTACAAAGCTATCGTAATCGTGGCATTTATTATCATAAAATTTAATTTGGTTGTTTAAGATGTACATGGGTATGTAAACTTAGAGCACTTAGAGTGGACATGTGGTGCACCCGTTTTGCACCACACCACTGAGTCGGTAAAATCATATTTATTGAGTTGTGGATGATGAAATTGTTGCATTGTCGTGGGCGTGACAATTGCTTAGGAGTATTTTTCTTCTTCTTTTACTTACAACAATGTGAGGATCTTCAACTGTATCCATAGGAGGAAAAAAGCATATTTGAAGAACATTTCATCTCTAAAACAAAATTATCTACAACCATATGCTTAAGAAATCATCCTCTAAGCATTTATCTAATAACCTTAAAGACCTGCTTGAGATAAGAAGATTTAGCCTATAATTAATGAAAATGCGTACCCAATATTTTTGATCAAAATATTTGATAACAGTAACCTCACATGTTTTCGTCTTTTAAGAGAATGATCACTTAAAGTCAAATCTTGAATGAAATCGTTGAAAGTTGCTATCTCATTTTCTCATGGTTAATTTAATATTAATGAGTTTAGCTTAATTTATATTTAGTGAGTGCTGGGTAAGTGGTGTTGATGTGATTAGGATGCATCGTTATCAAGGTGTCAAACAACTAACATTTTCTTACCAATAGACATTGTAATAATAATGTTTATCCACAGGTTTTGGAATATAAAAACTAGATACGAAGTACTCCAATTGCCTTTACCTTATGTAAAGTAACATCAACAACAAGAAAGCCTGAATTTTTTTTACGGTTTCCAATACATCAAGGGAAAGATAGACAATAAATTACCTTGAAAACAAGATCTACCTAATGTAGCCTATTTATATTGTACTCCTTGAGATGACAATGAGACATAGAACCCGTCGATGAAGATTAAGAAAATTGTTAAAAAGTTAATAATAACAAGAGTTTTTTCTGAAAAAGATGATGTTTTTTTACATGCAAGGTGGCGAAGTGGTTAATAAATAAGATTGGGTTCTGGTGGAATGTGAGTGTGGGGAATTTATCTATTGAATCCTTCATAGATTGGCCGAAATCAAATGGATGCAGTACAAGGACCTCAAAACTCTTCTTGGGTGTTATCTGCACTTACTTATGGTTAATGTGGTGCTTCCGGAATGAGGTGGTATTTAAAAACAGAGAAGGAGATAAATGGGAGTATATCCAAAATCAAGTGATTGGTAAATCTTATTTTTGGATGAAAAATAGAGGTAAAGACAAAGAGTTTAAATTAGATTGGGCGGGTTGGTGTGGTGCTCCATGGATCACCTAGTTCTACATCCAATCGTTGGCTTCTGGTGAACATCGTGCGAGCAGGTGGTGTTATCTCAGCTATGACTTAAGTGCTTTTCATGGGATTGATATTGTTTTGTATTGATTATTTCTTGTTAGTTTATTGTTAGAATCTGTAACTCGTATTCGAGATCTTGTATTTCTAGCTCCTTGCTAGTTCAAGTTTATAATATTTTTCGGGGGGCGGGTTTGAGGTGATGGCGGTGCCGAAGCTTCATCCCGTCTTCTCGTTTTGCTGTTCAAAAAAAAAATATATATATTTTTTCTATATTAAAAATGAATCACTAATTTAAAAACGAACGAAAAAGGGTATTATTACCGAAAACAAAAAAAATGTAATGTCATCCGGCATACTTGTATCACGTAGATAAGGTTGTATTATCAAGAGAGTAAAAGTGATAGCATACTGGTCAAATCCACCGAATGACACATACATTTTTTTTTGTTTCCGGTAGTGATACCATTTTTTGTTCGTTTTTTAGTAAGTGGTTCATTTTTAGGAGAAAAAAATTTGTCGATACCCACAAATAAAAAAGTAAGTTAGACTGGTCCCAGCGGTGAGTTCGGCTCACGTCTGTTACAAACCGACGTAGTGACGCTAATAGGAGCGGCTAGTCACTTCATCTCGTCGCTTTTTTCGTTGAAAATTTAACCTGAACTTTTTATGTTTTTATATATAGTGTATAAAACTAAATGAAAATCGATAAATGTGAGACCCAAAAATTAAAGTGACGGTCACTGATAGCAGTGGGTCCGTCAGGTTCAGTCAGTTTTAATCACCGTTAGGATTAGTCTTGGTGGTTCTGTTTTCGGGAAAAAACCCTAATAAAAATGAATTACTTCCCAATCTTATATAACGAAAACCGGAAGTAGTTCTGTATGTGCGTGGAAATCTTCATGTTCAGGTGCATTTTTATTATAACGTATATAGTACTCGTAGTTATTTAGTTACCCTGTTTAAATATACGAGTAATAACTTTACAACATTTTATGTGCGTTAATCCTTTTTCCTATGAATGGAAGGTTTTATATGTAAAAAAAACATACGCTCTTGCAAGCATATATTGGAAAGGATATGTTACAAGAAACAAATTACAAACAAAAACTTAACGATAGGAATGGATTGAATGACTTGAATCGTCTTATTGTATCAGATCTCGGCTTCTTTTGGTTGAAGATGCATCTATATGACGTACTATATCCATAATGGTGTTGACACGGCCGGTCACTTTTGTGACGGAAGAAAGATCGGAAAGATTTTAGTCCGCTACTAATAGAACTCCATATGTCGATTGCAACATTGAGACCAACAGACAAATGACTTTCAGTTTCTGGATCATTATCACAAGCAGGATGTATAGAATTGATAATTGGGAACCATTGAACCAAGAATCTTGATCCTCATTGTAGTGAAAATGGGATAGCAAGTGAACCATGTCAATATGTCCTGCAACTCTTCGAATTAAGGCCCATATCTTGGTGTTCTAGTCCAGGCCCAATAATAGAAAGGACATCATTTGGCCCAAATACGATCCTCTCTTTTATGTTGAAGTTGGACTTGATTCTAGCCCATATAGCTTGCTAAAACTGATCCACCGATTAAATTTCTTGCGAAAGTAGTGTCAATATGTTGAGATTAATTATGTTTTTAGGTGATCCTTTTTAGTGCAATGACCTTTAATAAGCTGAATACCGTCGTAAATTTCTTGCTCGATCAGTTTTATACTAGAAAGCTCCGTCTTCTATTCGGAGTCTTCACCACAATCTAATCATCGTTATAGATAGACTGCTCATTTAGAGAAGTAACTATCTAAATTCGATCTTAGCAGAGTTAAAAGACCACCATAAAAGTTTGAGATAGCTTTCCAAGATGAAAATTTATTTGAAATTCGTGGATGATTGGAATCTAATTAACTCTCGCTGCTTCTCTTTTCTCCGTGCTTGAAATATGGGAAGGCCGAGTTAACTACGTGGAAAATGTGATGATTGACAAGTAACCAGTTTTCCTCACCCGTGAGTTGCTGTGGGATGTAAAAAACATATATTTTTGTATGTACACATGTAATTCTTCTTAAGGTTGTTTGTTCATTTTACTGGACTTAAAGTAAAAGAACTTCATTTTTCAGATATTGTAGTAAGTAGTGTTCATTATCTATGTTTTGATTCTCTTAAGCGGTTGTAATTTGATTACTCTCTTTGTTAGATAATTGTACTCAATTAGATAGCCAACTTAAATATCTCTCGTACTTTTAATTGATAATTCTGGGAATGTAATCTAAATCTTATTTTAAGTAAATAGGTTGATTTAATAAACTCGAAATAGAAAACACTAATTATATCATAATTATAAAGCTTTCAGAAGTAAATTTCAAAAATTTAACAACTTTAACTGTGAGTCAAAATCGTAACATTTTTTAATGCATAACAAAATAGTGTGGTGTTCATATGAGAATAGGAAATTGTGTGAGAATGAGGGAACAAAGAGAATATTTCACATGTACAAAACCCATTTACCCCCAACATCAATTATCTCACAAAGGACAAATCGAAAAATTATGAAAATTGCACCATTAAATTCAGCGTTTTCTCCTCTTCGATTTGCCGTCCCTCAAGGCATACTTTCGACGAGTTTTTTTCCAACTTTTTTAGGTGGGTTTTACAAATTAGTAACACATGTGTTAGTGAGTGGCTATACATTTGATTTGTGGCTAAGGTTAGGGTTTAGGGCTAGGGTTAAGGGTTTAGGATTTAGGGTTAGGGTTTAGCAGGGTTAGGGTTTAGTATGATTTAAGGTTTAGAACTTTGTAAAGCGTTTAGCGTTTAGGGTTTGAGGTTTAGGGGTTAGAGTTGGGGGTTTGGGGTTTTGGGGCGAAACCCCAATCACAAATTCAGATGTAACCCTAACGACAAAGGACACCATACACAAATTCAGATCCGGTTCATGGCCGGAAATTTCAAAATTTCTTCCCTCATCATCTTCCGCCTCACACCGCCGAAAATATGTTTATTGGTTTCTAGGGTTTTTGATTTACCTTTGGAAAATGACGATCTTGATAAAGAAAGCGATGGTGATGCGTTGTGATTTCGTTGCGAGAAACTCACCGGAAATTGACACGATAAAAATATCAGCGAGAACCAATCGATCTAGTTGGAACGTGGGTTTAAGGTCATGGGGAATTGAATGTTCATATGCATTTGCTTTATATGTGTGGAAGGAATTAAACAATTAGCTTAGTTTTTGTTTTGAATTGAATTGAAAAGGATGGTGATGAAGATGAATTTAACGAAGGCTGTATATATCTATTAGTGTATACATATTTTAATTATTATTATTATTATTATTATTATTATTATGTATAATTTATTAATACTATAAAATAATAATTAAATGATATAAAAAGAATAAAATAAGGAAAAAGGGTACTTTATTCATTTTCAGTAGACAATGGACCATTTTCAAGCAAATTGTAAACTTATTGGACCGAAACCTGAAAAAAAGTTTAGGGATGAGTTTCGTAAATCGATTTAAACCACAGAGACCATCTATGAAATTTACCCTAAAAATTTATCATAAGATGAGGATTATGAGTTGCAATAGAAGTAGTGAATTAAAATTGGTCAGGAATAATTATATTTTCCTTTGGTAAATGTAGTAACTAAAATATATTTACTAAAATTTACAAACCATTAATGTTACCTTTATTTTATTAACTATACCTCAAGACCGTGTATACACACAGTCATATAATTTATATTTGATTTTTATAATTAGTCAAATAATATGCATGTTACATTCTACTATGTAATGATTTATATGAGTCGAAAGGTATGCAATTTTGTTTGGAGTTAAATTATTTCAAATCAAGTAGACATTCACTACACTATTCTGAATAATGCTTTTTATGATCTATACGTTATCTAATGTTTTTTGAAGTATAATATTAAGCTTCGTAAATTCAGTTTTGCAGTATGATTATTATTTTTCCTTAATAGATACGTAAAATTTAAACAGTAATTTTAACAATTTGATCAAAGTGTCATCGACAGATCTGTATGCGATGAGTTCGTCAACCAAGATGTGTCGGAAAATTTAGCTTTATTATATTAATGCCCCAGAAAATTTAACTTGAAAGATATTCATCTTTAGGATCGGAGGTAGAAGCACACTAGGACCGGAAAATAATTTTTGTCTTTGCCCATGTTCTTTTCTAAAAGTCTGAATTTTCATCAAACTTTTAACTAACCAATGTAGGGTGGGGTTCGAATTTGTGTGAGAATGAGAGAACCAATAATATCATGCCATGTGTGGAAAGAGAATGTTCCACATATACAAAACTCATTTACCCTCAACATCAATTATCTCACAAACGACAAATCGAAAAATCATGAAAATTGCACCATTATTCGTCGTTTTCTCCTCTTCGATTTGCCATCCATCAAGGCATACTTTCGACGAGATTTTCTTTTTCCATTTTTTTGGTGGGTTTCACATTTACTAACACATCTGTTAAAGTGTTGCGTTTAGGGTTTAGGGTTTGGGGGTTAGGGGTTAGGGTTTAGGGTTTGAGGTTTGGGGTTTCTCCCTGAAACCCCAAACTCAAACCCTAAACCCTAACCCCTAAACCCCAAACCTTAAACCCTACTAAACCCTAAACACTACTAAACTCTGCTAAACCCTAACCCTAACCCGAAACTCTAACCTTAACCCCAAATTAAATGTATACCGATCACTAACACATCTGTTACTAATTTGTAAGACCCACCAAAAAATGGAAGAAAAAAAAAAGTTATCGAAAGTATGCCTTGAAGGACGGCAAATCGAAGAGGAGAAAACGCTGAATTTTATGTTGCAATTTTCATGATTTTTCGACTTACCGTTTGTGAGATATTTAATTTTAAAAATGTGGAGGAGAGAGAATAAAGTGACACATGACAGAATTATGTGGGTTCCCTCATTCTCACTCAAAGTTGGTGTACTCATTTGAACCTTACTCAACCAATGTAATGAGGAGTACTTGATTTCACACATTTTTTATAATAATAATAATAATAATAATAATAATAATAATAATAATAAATATTAGTACTATTAATCTGTAATAAAATAACCAGGATATTACAAAAACACAAGGTCACCAAAATTTAAGGGCCTCCAAATTATACAAGAATTGCTATAACTAGTATAAGTTCAATTATTTCTTGTGCATTATTGATCAAACAATTATTTCTCTTAAAGAAAGATTCGAACAATACAAACACAAGACTTTTGATTTCTTACTTACGTCTAACAATTTGCGCTCATTTGATCACAAGAGTCTTAGTTCTTGTTGTAGTTATTTTGAAAAAGCGCTTACAAAAAGCGGATAATCTGATATTTGATAGAACGAACTCTATGTGGAGTTCAAATTAATTGCTCTTGAATTTCTTGTTGTATGTCAATATAGGACCTATTGAAATTCTACATTATTTGAAACAAGTCTGATTATTGTATATATAGTATTGTTAACTACTAGTATATTCAAAACTGTAGCCACCACTGAAAGAAGTTTTCAAAACTTGAAATGTTGAAGTCATTTTAAAATTGCGTTCAACAACATTACAAGAGAATCAATTGAATATAAATCTACTAAAGAGTATTGATTATAAAGGTTTAATTAACAATGTTGCTTCGAAAAATGTTTAGAGAATAGTTCATTTTAATGAAGAATGAAAATGGTAAGTTTTTTCGAATTGTTAGATGATGACTTCGTACTTTTGTATTTTTATATAATTATCGTAGTAATAAGGCATTTCTCTATATATATGTTAAAATTTTATTTTGTCTATTTTGGGGCCCCTTTCTTTGATATCGCATGGGGCTCCCGAATTCATTCGTCGCCCCTGATAATAACAGTAAAATTTTGACAATTATCTCGATGAGGTCTACAAAACCGTAGCAAATAGAAATGAATTTAGTGGGTGAAAAGTATCAAACTATGGTCTAACAATCATATGTCCGACATTAATATTATATAGCGAACTACTCGGACTTCCATCGTATAACGACTTGTAATTTCCTTCTTTTTTCACATGTCGACTATATAAGCTTCCACGTAGCGTCCCTTACAACTGTTAACTTGACCAAAATATATATAATGTAAAGGAATTACAAGTTTGTTACATATAATGGCATACCGAGTAGTTCGCTACGTAACATGAATGTCATAAAATAGTTTAATATATTTTCACGCAGTAAACCCTATAGAAATTTGCAAAATTGAAGTTTTTTTTCCCGATATCAAAATGGAAATATGAATTTTAATTTGTAAGATCGCAATATCATTTTGGAATATCAAATTCGTAATTTCAGTGTGCAATATCAGTTTAGCAGAATAGCAGTACAACATATTCCAAGTACAGTACAACATATTGTAACTACATATATATTGTGAGATGGCCGGTATTACGGTCTTGTGAAATGGATTATAAAGAAGGGATTTTATTTTATTTTGACAAAATTACACGGGTCGTCACTGTGATTTGTCAAAAAATACGTTGATCGTCCCTACAAGTTTTTTTTAACACTAGTCATCCCTGTAGTTGCAAGATGTTGCATTGGTAGTCCTTCTCTCAAATGTCCGTTACCCAAGTCCGTTAAATATAAGCATGTGCTTCACATGTGAGGGCAGAGTAGTCATTTTAGATTGTTTATTTTATTACATTAAATAAAAAATGTTTAGTACAACTTATCATGCGAAACATACAAGTCACAAAGAATACAATTCATGCGAAACGTAGTGTGGCAGGAGCAGCGGAGGTGCTATCAGTGACGGCAAAGACGTGTGGTGTGGCAGGAGCAGTGTCGCCGGTGGTTGTGACGGCCGGAAATCAACCATTTTCAATGACGTTGTTATACGTTGGAGATTTGGAGTACAATGGGTTTTGATAAGTTCCCTCCTTGATGAATAGTTTTTGGTGTTTGCAAATTATACTTTTACATTGACGGAGGTGAGTCAACCGTATTTCTCCTAAGTTTAAATCATAGCCATTTAAAGTCATGTAAGCTTCAATCTAAACCGTTTAAGTCGTGATGGCAGTTTACTTGGGCACAATATCACTTGGGTTGAATTAAACCGCCAGACTTCTCAAACCGTTCCTCATTCTTAAACCACCTTTCACCCTCATCATCATCATGATCATCATCACAATTGCAGTAACTTTCATCTCATCTATCGCGATTGAGAATCATCATTGTTCATCCCCGATTTACCTCCCTAAGGTTTGGTAGCCTTCTTTACCATTCATCTTTAATAAACTAAAATCATAAATTAATTAATACAGTTTTTACTATGTTACTCGAAGTGATTTTTTTAGAATTCAAGTCGACTGATGAAGACCGTTGAGTCCGTTTTTAGGGTTATTGGGAAATCATATGTGTATATTGTAGCATTAGAAGGCGAGCTACTTGCAGGGGATGTGGTTTTGAAGCCACTTCAGATTTCAAATTTAAATATTTATGTCACTAGGTTAGTGTTATTTTTCCGTTCAATTAAATCACTATTAAAAGACAACTAACTGATTAATGAATCTATCTAAATCGCATGAAATCTTTCAACATTACCCTGCAGGTTGATTCTTTTGTTCATTCAGCTAGAAAACTGAGATAATAATGCGTCAATGGTGTTCTAAGCAAATAATGGTTAATGTGGTTTGTTTTATTACTCATTATTATTATTTTTGTTCTTTAAGAGTTTAGGCGTTTTCACGATGTTTACCTCATAATTGTTATCATGTTTACAATTAAATATAACGATATATGCATTTTGTTTCCCAGTCACAACATATGTTACTATTTGGTAGTTTAATTTCATTCTTTCTCCACATTCGAGCACTTTTCTTATGTTATCTGTTGCTAATTAAAACAAGGGACGTGAGATACAATGAAGAAATATTTTTAGCAGCTGCATGTGCTAAGATATGTTGCACACAAAAGTGATTAGTATGAGGTTGCATGTTAAATCAAAACTCTATTACGTTTCTGTGTTTTTTGGTGCTATTTTGCCATTGTTGGTCCCAATTGACAATTGTGTTGGCCGAATTGATAACGTTTTATGTTGTATTGTGATATGGGCAAGGAGTGCAGCTATTGATACTCTGGACGTGCTTTATGGGTGTCGTTTAGTTTTAGTGGATCATGTTAAGATGTAAGTGCTCATGTTGAGCTTTTGATTCATGTTGCTGAAGTAAATATTGGGTCAGCTTGCTCTTTGTGTGTAGGAATATGTTTTCTTTTTGTGGGTAAATTACATATGCCATTCACTGCACTTGCATTCTTCGATTATAAAGTATAGGTTCTTAATATATAAACTCTAGATCTACAAAATATTAAAAACATCTTATAAAATATCGATACAAATACTCAATCAGTCGCAATTCTTTCTGTACGTAATCACAAACAAAATATTTTTTGATTTTATACGTGTTAACAAAACAGTTTGTCCGGGGCACCGCCCAGGTATTACACTAGTTGTAGGTGGACCTAAAAGAAAGAGATCGAGAGTGTTTAGTAACAGAGAAGATTATGACTCAAAAGAAAATTTTTTTGTGGAATTAACCTTTGTGCCCTCACATGTGAAGCACATGCTTCTATTTAACGGACTTGGGTAACGGACGTTTGAGAGAAGGACTACCAATGCAACATCTTGCAAACACAGGGATGACCAGTGTCAAAAAAAAACTTGTAGGAACGACCAATGTATTTTTTGACAAATCACAGGGATGACCCGTGTAATTTTGTCTTTTATTTTACTTATCTATCATTTGTTTATGTTTTTTTAGATGATAATATAACTTAACTTAATTTCTATATGGGTTTTGCTAACATATGCTCTTATTGCACACGTTAAGCCGCATTTAATAAATTAAATATCGAAATTTGTAATTAATATGTGTATAGGAAAGATAAATATTAGATAGAATTGATGAATATTAAAATGCAAATAATAATATTTAAGAAAATTTTAGACTTAATTAAATGTGACTTAACGTGTGCCTAGCAAAACCCTTTCAACTAAATGTGACTTAACGTGTGCCTAGCAAAACCCTTTCTATATCCAGATAACTAACCCAATAATATCTTTGTTAAATAATTTTAGAAGAAATATAATTTTATAAACATTTCATCCTACTATCATAGAAATGTTTGATTATTATTGTTATTTGATATATTTATTATTTAATCTTACCTATATACTAATTGCATATCCTCACTCTTACTTGGCAAAATATTCTTTTAACTCATAAGTTACAATCCTACTTGACATTATTATGTAAAGTTTTGTCATTTGATTGTGCCAACTTAACAACATCAATGTGTGAATTTTTAGTTAATGAAATATTGAATAGAAAATTAAGTTATCTTATGAAAGTATTCTAATACTTAACCTTTCATTTTTTGGTAACTAATACATGCATGCATTCGCTCTCATTATAAATTTAAACCTAACAAATCATCATTATTTGATAAGTGATTTACAAGTTTACTAATGGTGGATTAAGTAATTTACATTTTAGATGAAATTTATGACATGCGAAAGAATATTGCATAAAAGTGAATATTTCAAATCTTCGTCATGATGTTTAAAGTACATTTGTTATACTTATGAAGCTATCTTTACTTACTCAGAAAAGGTTCATGCACATGTCAAATGGTGATATATTTTATTTTTGTTACTATTTGGTTATAGTATTAAAGATCACAAAGTAGTTTAACAAATGAAGAGAAAGTCAAGTACGTTCAAAGAAAACTTTAATTTCAAAAACTTAAAATTTCAACATGAAAGTGATCATTCCTACCGTTTTCAATTATAAGAAATTTATAAAACACACACACACACACACACACATATATATATATATATATAACACATTCGTAATGAGTATGGGTCTAGTACACCAGGAAGCGAGGTACTGAGTTTAGCGTCGACAAGGCAAGTAGTGGATCTTTATTATCAATGATATGGGAGAGAGTCAAAGCATCAGTCTCAGCATCAAAAAAAGAAAAGCACACCCGAAAAAGACCATAGGAAGATCTCCTGCTAAGGGAAGGCAAGACAAGAACTATCCCCGACGTAAAGAAGATTAGATTGACTTATGCCCTGCTTTAGGCACCTCTTCCTTCAAGTTCTAATACCCCTCCTTGATTTTATAGTTGTTGCTTGGACATTTAGGACGGTTGCTTTTCTTTGAGACCTTTAGGGCTTCTCTTAGCTGTTAATTATATATATATATATATATATATATATATATATATATATATATATATATATATTCCTCATAGCTAATAAATGTGTTGACTTGTTATAGTATATTGAATGTAGGTTATTCATTGACTCCATTTATCATAGAGAGGTTTACATTCATATATATAAAATCTGTATCTATGTTGATCTGTATACTTATATATTATATGCATGTTATATTTAACGATTCCATGTATCGGATGGGGTCTAACAGTATTTTCATATATGCTTGTATACCTGTACATAAATATAGAACATGGATTAACAAGATACTTATACTTCCTCCGTCCCATTACAAATGTTCACTATTGACTTTTTGAAGTCTTTATTTTTCAACTTTAACCTTAAATATTTTTATTTGTGTTATATAATACTTGATGAAAATTATATCATTGAAAATACATTTAAAACCAAATTCATTCATATAGTTTGCATCAAGTATTATATAACACAAACAAAAATATTTATGGTCAAAGTTGTAAAATAAAGACTTTCAAAAGTCAATAGTGGACATTTGTAATGGGACAGATGAAGTATTATAATGATGATTTAATCATAACAAAGGGAGTACCTATTATTAAGTTTATCTTAAAATAAAACTCTCTCCGTCCCAAAATAATTGTCCAATTTTTGATTTTTCGGAATATTTTTTAAACCTTAAATATCTTTATTTGTGTTATATACTAGTTCGGGTGGGGTTCAAATGAGTACACCAACTTTGAGTGAGATTGAAGGTTCCAACTAGAATGCGCCATCTGTCACAAAACCCATTTTCCCCATATTTTTAAAAATCAAATATTTTACAAACGGTAAGTCACAACATTATAAAAATTACACCACAAAAATCAGCATTTTTCTCTCTTCGATTTGCCATTTCACAAGGTATACTTTCGACGACTTTATTTTTTTTGGAGTTTACAAATTGTACAAAATTAGTGACACATGTGTTATCAGCTCGTATCACATGTGTTAGTCGCCGGTATCACATGTGTTAGTCGGCGGTAACACATGTGTTACTCAACGGTAACACATGTGTTAGTTGTTTTCAAAACCCACCGAAAGATGAAACAAAAAGTTCATCGAAAGTATACCTTATCACATCTATAATCGAAAAGAATAAAACGTTGATTTTTATGGTGCAAATTTTATGACTTTTTGAGTTACCGTTTGAAAGATATTTACATTTAAAAAAGGTGGGGAAAAGTAGATTTTGTGACATGTGGCACATTCTAATTGGTTCATTCATTCTCACCTAATATTGATGTACTTATTTGAACCTTACTCATAATGGCTAATGAAAATTATATTATTGAAAATACATTTAAAACCTAATTCATTTATACATTTTGCATCAAGTATTAGATAATACAAACAGAGATATTTAAGTTCAAAACTGAAATGAATACTTCAAAAAGTAAAAAATAACAAGACGGAGGGAGTAATACGTATGATATTTGTATGCATCATGGCTTGGATTTAAAACTTGGGATTTTCTATTGGTTGAGACAAAATGTCACACCCCCAAAATCGGTAATCGCGTTTATTTAGAAATTAGCGGAAGCATTTTGATTATTAGCGGAAGCATTTTAAGTTTACAGTTTAACAACGGGGGTGCTGACGTTACAATAGTGCATTCACTGTATCAGAGCATATGATCATATAGAACATATATATTTAAGATGTCATAAGTTTAAAAGTTATTACAAAAGAGTACGACTTATAAAGTCGTACAAGTAGTGATGTTGTAGTACAACATAAGTTTACAAAACACGAGTTTATAAAACAGGGATTTCGTAAGTATAACCAAAGGAATTGGTAATACAAAGAAAATCCAAGTGTCCCAAAAGTGGCATCATAAATAGTCTGGTTTGCCTACGTCCTTTATGCATGCAGAAGTACCTGAGTCCTAATTCCCTGAAAAACATAGTAAACCGTCACCATTGAATGTTGAGTGAATTCACAGGTTTAGTACAAGCGTAGTTAAACCAAGTTTCGTATAAATCATTCATGTACATAACATAATGTTTATATGTATAGCAGGAAACACAAGTATTCTCAGTAAAGAAAATATTTCCTATTTTACTGTAAGAATGTCATTCTTACGACAATTCAGTCGATGTGTTAGGAAACACAAGTTAAATCAAAAACATCTCCTAACAAATAGTTGCAGGAAACACATGTTTAACAATCAAGTAAACATTTCCCATAAAAGTTGTTTTGTAGGAAAACCAAGTTTAGCCAATCAAGGTAAACGTTTCCTAAATGTAATCGTGTGTAGGAATACCAATCCTATTAGTTGTCACAGGGAATACCCTTCCCAAATCAAGTTGTAGTTTAGTTGTTTAGTTTAGGTGGGAAATATAGACTATGATCCCTCAAAGGTGAGCGACACCTTTAAAGTTAAAGTAACGACACCTAGTACTATAACCAATCCACGACTAGTTGATGTTGTTGCCTCAGTAACACGGTAAGTATACACTCCTCGTTACGACTGCCATCGTGTGGTTGGAATGACCAACGAGTTATATCAGTGGGAGGGTTGTCAAATCGATAGTACTATCTGTATACTCAGTGGCTAGAGTCACCTAGCTAATGGTTAAAGGTTGCAAGCACTGGGAGTTATGTGCACTACAACTACCTCGCGTAAACCTAGGATCGTACCAAGATTCGTTGTCTTATTCCCAAAAAGTTGTAAAAACGTTTCATATAGTTAACAGTTGAATATAAAGCATATAACATTTATATAAATCAGTTTGATATAAAAGCATGTCAAGAAATTATATAAAACAAGTAGCATGTAATAATACATAGTTCTATGTTTTCCACCCCTGGTTTTAAAAGCATTTAAAACAAGTAAAAAGTAGGGGCTGTGAACTCACGTGTAGCAAAGCTTCAGCGAATACAACTAGTAATATACAGTAGTCCGAACGTGCCTCTCAAATACCTAGGCACAATTAAATATACTATACTTTACATAAGTATATGGACTAATCGTTAAGTTGAAATGGTTATAACATTTTAGTTGTTTGTGATATTTGCGTTGAAATAATCGTTGCGTACAAGTATATATTTACATATACTTATTAGTTGAACATATATATATATATATATATATATTCTAATATATATATGTTATTTGTCGTCATTGATTATATATATATATATATATATATATATATACGTATATTATAAAAGTCGCGTATGTATATATATAATATATATACGTATATATAATATATATATATATATATATACGTATATATACTAGTATAACATAATTATACTAGTTATAAAAATTACTTTGTTTAATACGATTGTCATTTATATAACTATATATAAATTATAATCGTCAACTATATATATATATATAACCCATTTGTCGTGTTACAAATCTCATTTGTCTCGTTTAACTCGTCACTTATATATAGTCCAGTTAAAGTTTGTGTTTTGGAATCACATAGCCCATTGGGCTTGGCCCAATTAGTTTGGCCCAATATCAAAGTCAAGTAGTTTGGCCCAAATAGGTGTGACCCAAATTAATTTGGCCCGAATACGTTTAACAAGTTATTTTGGCCCGTTAACAAAATACAACTTTTGACCCATTATAGAGTCGGCCCGTTGGGCTCGAAAAGTTATATTATTAATTGTCCGTGTCAAAATAATGTCCCGCGGTTGTGTACAATTTCATACCAAACTTTGTATTATTAAGTTTCATCACTTTTATAACTTTTTAATATTTGTATTTCGTACTCGTTAATATATTTGTACTACGAAACATATATCGACAATGTATTAATTAAACGCATCGAAAAAGTCAGTACACAGACAGCCTAGCCGATCGGGTATAAGTTTAACAAACCGTTCGGCTCAAACACCCCTTAGACGATCGGCTAACAATGTTGAGCCGTTCGGCTCATTGAATCCAGCCGATCGGCTGGTTAAAACCAACCGATCGGTTTGGTTCCTAGCCCGGTTCAGCCTCTGTTCGTCCCTGTTCTTGGTCTGTAATGTATATATATATATATATATATATATATATATGTTTGGGTGTTTGATTCCAAGTCTTTGTACACTACTTAATCACTACTATATAGCATACAATTTACTACTATAACATGTTCTCCCACATACTAACATTATACATTCAAAATTTATATGATCAAAGTGGTATGAAAAATATAAATATGAAAATTCAAGAGTTTAAATTCCTCACAATAGGTTGGATGATGATTGATGTTTCGGATGATGATGATACGAGATGATAATGATATCATTTTGGTTTGTGATGTAATTGTTTAAAGTGTTAGAAGATTGAAAGATGATGAGATGAATGTTTGAGGGTTCCTGCTCTTTGTTCTTCCTGCTACTACTCGAGATGCACACACACAAACTCACAGATGAAGAAATTTTGGTGAACTGAATTATTGATGATCAAGTGAAGGAGTGTGTATGAAAAGGGTTTTTGTTTGTAAATTTCAAAGGAGAGGTATGGAGGCAATACTTACTGTCTCCAGATATTTTAAATTTGGGTATTGGTTTCGGTTTTTAACCCGTTAATTCCGTGTACGGGTCCAATTATTTGTACCCTGTGTCCCACTCAATTATTCGTTTGTTTAAATTTTATTTTAAACATTATAATTGATAGCTACAAAAATAAAAATAAAATAATTTTATTTAAAATTATTAATAAAATTATTCACAGTAGTGGGACTGTACAGTTAAACTGCTTGCCAGATTTCAGTTGAATTTGAAAATCATATTTTGAGGTAATGTTTCAAATACTAAAACAGGAACGGGAAAATAAATACTTTTATTATTTTCGACCTTTAGGTACGTTTTATAATTGTTTCTGTTCGTGTATAACGCGTCCTATAAAGCAGTCTAAAGGTTTCCGTTTTATTTTTGTTCTAATACTTTTCTAATATAATTTCAAACAAAAATTATTCAAAAGCATTTTGAAGTTCTTTTTGGAACTTTACGATTCGCGTTTGATACGTTTAATATAAAACATATAAGTTGTTATATTATTTCAATAATATAAATATCTAATATTTGTAATTAATAATTTTCGAACTATTAATTATTTCGTATTACCAACTTTATTGTATTTAGTTTGTCGAGTTTAATATGTTCATTTCGTACGTAACTATATATATATATATATATATATATATATATATACAACTACGAATCTAATACATCACGTATCACATAGTAAGTTTCACAAAACTTAACATATAAAAATCGTTTTGAATTCACTAATTAGGGAATTACTCTAGGTAATGCATGAAGTTAGGTAAAGATTAATACCCTAAATGGAGGATTGTCACATTCTCCCCCCGTTTGCGAAATCTCGTCCCGAGATTTAAGTTGAGTTTTTCGTGACTGGCGTTTGTTCAAACAGGTGAGGGTATTTCTTTCGTATCTCATCCTCGTGTTCCCAAGTAAACTCCGGGCCATGTTTCGAGTTCCAACGAATCTTGACAAGTTTGATTCGTTTGTGTCGGAGTTTCTGTGTTTTTATATCGGTTACTTCGATAGGTTCCTCCACAAAGTTAAGTTTTGAGTTGATAAAGACTTCGTCAGGAGGGATGATAAGTGTTTCATTGGATAGACACTTCTTCAAGTTACACACACGAAAAGTGTCGGGTATGCTACTAAGTTCTTGTGGCAACTTTAGTTTGTAAGCAACAGGACCAATCCTCGCAAGGATTTCAAAAGGTCCAACATATCGCGGGTTAAGTTTTCCTCGTTTGCCAAATCGTGCTACCCCTTTCTAGGGCGATACTTTGAGTAGGACCTTGTCTCCTACTTGAAACTCAAGAGGTTTACGACGGTTATCGGCATAACTCTTTTATCTGTCTCTCGCCGTTTTCAATCGGTTGAGTACTTGAGATATCTTGTCCGTGGTTTCTTGGATAAGCTCTGGTCCGGATAGTTGTCTGACACTTTGAGTAGGACCTTGTCTCCTACTTGAAACTCAAGAGGTTTACGATGGTTATCGGCATAACTCTTTTATCTGTCTCTCGCCGTTTTCAATCGGTTGAGTACTTGAGATATCTTGTCCGTGGTTTCCTGGATAAGCTCTGGTCCGGATAGTTGTCTGACACCCAACTCTGCCCAACAGAGTGGTGATCGGCATTTGCGTCCATACAGTGCTTCGAATGGAGCCATCTGTATGCTGGTGTGATAACTGTTGTTATAGGAGAATTCGGCTAATGGGAGGTGAGTATCCCAGTTTCCTCTAAAGTCAATCACACACGCTCTCAATAAGTCCTCGAGCGTTTGAATCATTCGTTCACTCTGGTCATCAGTTTGTGGATGATAGGTTGTACTCATGTCGAGTCGAGTACCTAAAGCCTGTTGTAGCGATTGCCAAAAGCGAGATGTGTATCTGCTATCTCTATCAGATATATTGGACAATGGTACACCGTGTCGAGAAACGATCTCTTTGATATAGATCTTCGCCAGTTTCTCTAGTTTGTCAGACTCTTTGATAGCAATGAAGTGAGCTGATTTCGTCAATCGATCCACAATCACCCATATGGAATCAACTCCAGTTGATGTCTTTGGTAGTTTTGTGATGAAGTCCATCGTTATGTGCTCCCATTTCCATTTTGGCATTTCTGGTTGTTGCAAAAGTCCTGAAGGTTTTTGATACTCAACCTTGACCTTTGAACAAGTTAGACATTTGCTAACATAAGTAGCAATGTCTCTCTTCATATTAGGCCACCAATAGAAACCTTTCACGTCTTGGTACATCTTATCTGCACCAGGATGAATCGAGTAGTTGGACTTGTGAGCTTCATCCCAAATCAGTTTGCGTAGTTCATCGTCGCACGGTACCCAAATTCGATTCATGAAGTATAAAACTCCATTTTCTTTGGTTTCGAGTTGTTTCTCCATTCCCCTGAGGGATTCGTCTTTCATGCGCTCGGTGGTGAAAGCTATTAGTTGCGCGTCACGAATTTGAGTAATAAGATTCGAGGGAATTGTTAATGCCAAAGCTCAAACTCTGCGAGGTTTAACATTCTCTTTACGACTCAGGGCATCCGCTACTACATTAGCCTTGCCCGGATGGTACTTAATCTCACAGTCGTAATCGTTCAGCAATTCGACCCAACGTCTTTGTCTCATGTTGAGCTCTTTCTGGTCGAATATGTGTTGTAGACTCTTGTGGTCGGTGAAAATCATACACTTTGTACCATATAGGTAGTGTCTCCAGATCTTGAGTGCAAAAACGACTGCTCCTAATTCTAAGTCATGAGTTGTATAATTCTTCTCGTGAATCTTCAATTGACGAGATGCATAAGCAATAACTTTGTCATTTTGCATGAGGACACAACCTAATCCTTGATGTGAGGCATCACAGTAAACTATGAAGTTCTCTGTTCCCTCAGGTAAAGATAAGATTGGTGTGGTGCTCAACTTTTGTTTCAACAGTTGGAAGGCGTTTTCTTGTTTTTCGCCCCATTCGAATTTCTTAACCTTTTGGGTTAAAGTGGTGAGTGATTGGGCTATTTTGGAAAAGTTTTCGATAAATCGCCGATAATAGCCAGCCAAACCAAGAAATTGTCGAATCTCGGTTGGGGTCCTTGGAGCTTCCCAATTTTTGATCGCCTCTATTTTGGATGGGTCCACATGAATTCCTTTATCATTTATCACGTGACCAAGGAAATGAACCTCTCTAATCCAAAATTCACATTTGAAGAACTTAGCATACAGCTTCTCGTTCTCGAGTAGTTGGAGGATAAGTTTCAAGTGTTGTTCGTGATCCTCTTTCGTTTTCGAGTAAATCAGGATGTCATCAATGAACACAATGACAAACTTATCAAGATAAGGTTTGCACACTCGGTTCATGAGATCCATGAATACTGCAGGCGCGTTAGTCAATCCAAACGGCATGACTAGGAACTCATAATGACCATAACGAGTCCTGAACGCGGTCTTCGGTACATCCTCTTCTCGAACCTTCAGTTGATGGTAACTAGAACAAAGATCGATCTTCGAGTAGTAACTCGATCCTTGTAACTGATCAAACAGATCGTCTATGCGAGGTAACGGATATCGGTTCTTAATAGTTACCTTATTCAGCTCTCGGTAGTCAATGCACATCCGCATGGATCCATCCTTCTTCTTGACAAACAAAACCGGAGCTCCCCAAGGTGAAAGCTCGATCGGATGAATTCTAAGTCTACGAGCTCCTGCAACTGTGTAGACAGTTCTTGCATTTCTGATGGAGCTAGACGATAAGGTGAGCGAGCGATTGGTGCAGCTCCTGGCACCAGATCGATACGAAACTCGACTTGTCGTGGAGGTGGTAATCCTGGAAGATCATCAGGAAATACTCCCGGATAGTCTCGCACTACAGGTGTATTACTTAAACTTTGCTCCTCGGGTCTCTTTTCTACAACATGTGCCACAAATGCTAGATATCCCTTTCGGAGATATTTACAGGCTTTCAAGCAATTAATCGTTTTGAAGGCACTCGTCCTCTTATCTCCTTGTATCACCAAGGTTTCTCCAGTCAGCAATGGTTGACGTACCATTTTATCAAAACAAATAATCTCTGCCTGATTCTTCGACAACCAGTCCATACCGACTACGATGTCAAAGCTTCCCAACTCAACCGGTAGTAAGTCTATTTTGAAAGGATGACCCTCCAATGTTAGAGTACATCCTGGTACTATTTCTCCTGATTCAATCAACCTACCATCGGCTAGTTCTAAAGTGTACTAGTTGTCTAGTTTACCGGATTTAATGTCTAATAGTGGTCTAAATTCCGTAGACACAAAACTCAAATCGGCGCCCGAATCAAACAACACAGAGGCATAATGGTTGTTAACTAGAAACGTACCAGTGACAGTGTTGGGGTCCTGGCGTGCCTCCTGTGCTCCAATGACAAACGCACGACCTCGAGCTGGTTGGTTGTTGGTGTTACCACGGTTGTTGGTGTTCGGGTTTGCATTGCGGTTCTGATTGTTTTGGTTGCCGCGGTTAAGTTTTGGGCACTTGTTTCGGAAATGACCTTGCTTTCCACATTCGAAAAATCCATTAGCTGGTTGATCCCTATTTGTTTGAGTAGTAGGGTTCGATCTACAGTATTGGGCCAGATGCCCCCAGTGTTTACAATTCCCACAGAAAGTACAATCACCATCATGGTGACGTTCACACTTGCCACACTTGGGCTTGTTTCCCAAGTAGGTCTTTTGTTCAGCAGTAGTGGCAAGGTAAGCTTTCGTGGTTCCAGTCTGCTTCTTATTCTGTTGACCCTGACGGTCATTCCACTTACGTTTTCCCTTTCCAGCATCAGCACTGCTGGATTCAACCTTTCCCGAAGCAGCTTTCTTAGTAAGGGTTCCTATTCTAACTGCTTCATTTGTCAAGCGCTGTGCTAGTTCTACAGCACTCTTAAAGGTGGCAGGATTAGACGAAGTCACCAAGCTTCGAATCTGTGGCACCAAACCCCAGATATACTTTTCAGCGCGCTTGTACTCAGGTGTTACCATGTGTGGTACAAGGCGTGCCAGTTCTTGAAATCTGGTGGTATATCCTGTGATATCAGTACCAACCATAGTAATGTCCCAGAGCTCAGTCTCAATCTTCTGCAGCTCACTGCGGGGACAAAATTCTTCCACGACCATGGCTTTCAAAGTTTCCCAGGTCATTGAGTGGGCGGTTGTGCGTCCAAGTGCTTGAACTTGGCCGTTCCACCATGTCAATGCCTTATCAGAAAATGTGCAGGTAGCATACTTTACCATGCAGTCACGAGCACAGTTGCTAATATCTAGCACAGACTCCATTTTCTCTATCCAATGAATGATTCCAATGGCGCCCTCAGTACCACGAAAGTGGCTCGGTTTGCAAGCTAGGAATGTTTTGTACGAACATCCTCTTTGGGTACTCTCAGGGTTACCGTCAGATACAACAGGTTCGGTATTTCTGCTACCGCTGACCCTGTCGCTACGGTTTCGGTCAGTATCATACTGAGCAAGTGCTTCAGCAATCATTCGGTTGACCATTTGTTCAGTCGTCTCCTCAACAGCAGGAGGTGGTGAAGGGTTTCTTCGGACGTTCCGGGTATTCCTACGCTTAGGCGGCATGATTTAGTCCTAATCACACACAAGAAACACTCGTAAGATACCCTAATCAAATCATCACTCATAAAGTATGTGATAAATATAGATATAATATGATAATCAATCACCAATTGATATCACTCATAGTGTACACAGTGACGTAAGCTAACATAAGTTATATATCATATATAAGTCAAAAGATTTTACACAAGTTTAGTACAAGGATGGGATTTACAATACAGAGAAAAATACACCCATCTGATCAAACATGATCTACAAAATGTGATGGATTTGATACATCCATCTAGTCAAAAGTTTTTCCCTACTACATCATAGCTACAATCCTAATACATCATAGATACCGTCCTGACATGGTGAATCTAATAGAAATATGCTAAAAACATCCCTACAACCATCCTAACAGCTGCCATCAGTACACAAACTCCAACTGCAGAACCTACCATCCCCAAACGTCTCTCTAGCCTAATCAGACGTGCTCTAGTCACATCAGCTGACTCTCGATCCATCTCAATGTATACCTCAGAAGTGGCAAGACTTCCATAGATAGTAAGCACATCACCGTCCAGTCGAGAGGCATCACTGTGCAGCTCTCCGATAGTATCCTGTGTACCATAATGAAATCCAAGAAGGGTACGGACAATCGCAACTACAGTAGGGACAGTGAGCTCCAGAGGCTCCTCAGTCAGATGTAAAGGTGTCGATGAGTGAGATGACTCCCCAGTCTCAAAAGTGGAAGGAATCCTCTCCAGTGTCCTCTAGTGGTGTAGTATACGCGGCATCTAGTCGAGATGCGGAACTCTAGCCCTCTGCAATGACTGCTGATTGATGCGCCACCAACGGTCGATCAGGTTTTACCCTGCGTCGGACCGTCCGTCAGCGGCGGCACCAGTGGGTTTTAAAATTTATATTTGCGGGGCCTAAGTATACCTAGTTACTATTGGTGTATAGCAATAAGGCTGACCTAGGGTCGTTCTCTGAGTCAGTGTATTGTGGATCGCGGACGAAACAGGCGTACTTATCAATCTAGCGGATTTTAAAAGATTTGATTGGGGTTTTGTTTTATACTTAGGCAGAAAATTTAAACTAAAGCGGAATAAAATAAATGTAAATAGCAGATAATCAAGAGAGGGTGTTTGCTATGATTTCGGTAGCCTTATTGATTGGAATGAAAACGTGTTCTAAAGGTTTGTATTTTATTTATTTCAAGTATTTGTGGAGTAAGCACTAGCCCCCTACTGATAGAGTTCTTGATCAGTATGTCACTGGGCAACTAGGCTATCCTGATTCTGATCGGAGTAGTTTATCCAGCCGACAACACTAACCGGTAAAGGTATATTGACCCTTATCTGGGATGAAACCCTGGGTGCATGAATAAGGCGACAAACCAACTCGATGTCCGACCTTTCTTAACCCCATAATAATATCTAATCTAAATAAAAAATTTAAGACCAAGTTTATAGAGTGTGCTTGATTACTTTCTATCGATGGTTTTGTGAGTCTGGGTGTTGAGTCATGACTCGTGATTCACATAGACCGATAACAACGACTCTTTCCGTGATTACTGCACTGTACTCCACCGGAGGTGTTTCCATTACTGAACCAAGGACCTAGTCGGTACCAGCTCTGCTGATCACAGAGTTGCCGTTATTCCACAAGGCTTAGTAACTGCGGCTTTTCCTCGACTTCCACGTGTTAACTACACCGGAGGTGTTGTCGACGCTATACCGAGTAATCAGCCGACTTACGGTACCTTACATTGCTTCATAAAAGCTAACCCAGACTACTTAACTAAGTTTGTATTTAAGCATAATATTATCCATCTATGATATAAACCGGCCCTTACTTTTAAGTCCCAATAAATGCCTAATTTGTCAACAGTGTAATATTCACGTTCAGTTAGAAAACCATATTTCCACGGGCACAGTGTACTTTGCGTTCAAAGTAGAAAGCAGTATTTCCACGGCTCCAGTGTACTTAGTGTTCAGTTTGAAAACCATATTTCCATAGCCACAGAGTACTTTGCGTTCGAATTAGAAAACATTATTTCCTCGATGACGATGTACTTAGCGTTCATTTAGAAAGCGATGTGTACACGATTTAACAAATCATACCATGTTCATGTTTGACACAGATAACTAAGTACCTTTGATGGGGTTCGAGACATCCCATCATTAAGGTCGTAATCACGTTTACCGGTTGAAAGGCGATTAGTTTAATAGGTTTAAAATCATAGATAGAAAGTAAATCAAAGCACTATATCATTCCAACCAATTTACGACTACCTACATCATAGCAAACACGCAATATCACTACTCGCTAACCATGGCAATTAATCCTAAATCTAGCATGACAACAGTAATAACAATCATCATAATGAAATAGATAAAGGATAGATATAACCGTAATAAGAGCGTAGCTGAATACAACTTGAACGTTACATGAGCAGAACTCTTAGTATGCGCCAAGCGATATTACAAGATTGCCCCTCTACTAACTAGCCGCTAATCTACTACTAATTATAACATAATCTAGAGAGAGAATAGTGAGAGAAAGTGTGTGTGTAGTGTTGTGAGTTGTGTTGGTTGAGAAGTGTGTTGGATGATGAAATAAGGGTTGTATTTATAGAGATCGCACAACCGTATCCGTAGACCGTATCCAAACCTTCAAACGCACAACCGTATCGCAAAGGCGAATAAAAATCAGATTTTTATCGCCCAAACGCACAATACGGCTGAGTTGGACTGTATACGGCTGAACTGGGCCGTATACGGCTGAGCACAGGCCGTATACGGTCCAGGCCCAGCCGTATACGGTCTGGACCAGCCGTATACGGCCTGGTTCAGCCGTATGCTGGTTCTTCGGTTCTTCGTTTCTTCGTTCGGGCGTAACTTCTTCGTCGTTTATCCGTTTTGAGCGTTCTTTATATCCACGTATTCGTATTTTCCTAACGAAGAAAATGACATAAGTTAGAGGTCATAATTCTTTGTGTAGCTCAAAAAGTGCTAAAATACGTGAACAGAAGATTCAATGATCGTTTGTGCTCTGTTTTACTCATTTTTAGGTTGTTTTTACCGATTCTTGAAACATTGTCTATATTTTAGCCCTTATGATGAAATGTGATGTTTAAGTTCATTTTTAAGTGTTTTCATTAATAATTGGGCCAAAATGGTGAGAAAATGGTACACAAAAACATGACTTTTTGCGTGTCATCACTGATCACAAGGTATCTCCCTCTCCTCAGTCATCGGATCCTTGTCACGAAGTGCCAAGGGTCCTACAGGTGGGGATCTAATGCTCATCCTAGCAGTCCTACACAAGCCAGGCCCACGTGAAGACTCTCCAAGATGACGAGTCGCCATGAAAGTAGATCCTAGCATACGAGTAGTGGGATCAGTGGGTGGTGATGGTGGAGTGCCTATAGTGCCATCTGAAGTAGCTCTAGGAAATGTGGGTGGGTACACCTCCTCAGAAGGGTCATCACTAGCATAGTCAGGCTCCTCCTCTGACTCTGAGATGTAGATCGGAAACTGCCTAGACATAACTATGACAAAAGCAATTGTGTGTGTTTTGTTAGACGTATGCAAAGGTATGAATGCATGAGTGTGTTAGCCAAGGCTATAGTCTAGGTCTCTAAGGTTTTTAGTCACTTAAAGACTTCTAGTTCGCTATAACCAATGGCTCTGATACCAAGTTCTGTCACACCCCCAAAATCGGTAATCGCGTTTATTTAGAAATTAGCGGAAGCATTTTGATTATTAGCGGAAGCATTTTAAGTTTACAGTTTAACAGCGGGGGTGCTGACGTTACAATAGTGCATTCACTGTATCAGAGCATATGATCATATATAACATATATATTTAAGATGCCATAAGTTTAAAAGTTATTACAAAAGAGTATGACTTATAAAGTCGTACAAGTAGTGGTGTTGTAGAACAACATAAGTTTACAAAACACGAGTTTATAAAAGAGGAATTTCGTAAGTATAACCAAAGGAATTGGTAATACAAAGGAAATCCAAGTGTCCCAAAAGTGGCATCATAAATAGTCTGGGTTGCCTATGTCCTTTATGCATGCAGAAGTACCTGATTCCTAATTCCCTGAAAAACATAGTAAACCGTCAACATTGAATGTTGAGTGAATTCACAGGTTTAGTATAAGCGTAGTTAAACCAAGTTTTGTATAAATCATTCATGTACACAACATAATGTTTATATGTATAGCAGGAAACACAAGAATTCTCAGTAAAGAAAATATTTCCTATTTTACTGTAAGAATGTAATTCTTACTACAATTCAGTCGATGTGTTAGGAAACACAAGTTAAATCAAAAACATCTCCTAACAAATAGTTGCAGGAAACACAGGTTTAACAATCAAGTTAACATTTCCCATAAAAGTTGTTTTGTAGGAAAACCAAGTTTAGCCAATCAAGGTACACGTTTCCTAAATGTAATCGAGTGTAGGAATACCAATCCTATTAGTTGTCACAGGGAATACCCTTCCCAAATCAAGTTGTAGTTTAGTTGTTTAGTTTAGGTGGGAAATATAGACTATGATCCCTCTAAGGTGAGCGACACCTTTAAAGTTAAAGTAACGACACCTAGTACTATAACCAATCCACAACTAGTTGATGTTGTTGCCTCAGTAACACGGTAAGTATACACTCCTCGTTACGATTGCCGTCGTGTGGTTGGTATGACCAACGAGTTATATCAGTGGGAGGGTTGTCAAATCGATAGTACTATCTGTATACTCAGTGGCTAGAGTCACCTAGCTAATGGTTATAGGTTGCAAGCACAGGGAGTTACGTGCACTACAACTACCTCGCGTAAACCTAGGATCGTACCAAGATTCGTTGTCTTATTCCCAAAAAGTTGTGAAAACATTTCATATAGTTAACAGTTGAATATAAAGCATATAGCATTTATATAAATCAGTTTGATATAAAAGCATGTCAAGAAATTATATAAAACAAGTAGCATGTAATAGCACATAGTTCTATGTTTTCCACCCCTGGTTTTAAAAGCATTTAAAACAAGTAAAAGGTAGGGGCTGTGAAATCACGTGTAGCAAAGCTTCAGCGAATACAGCTAGTAATATACAGTAGTCCGAACGTGCCTCTCAAATACCTAGGCACAATTAAATATACTTTACATAAGTATATGGACTAATCGTTAAGTTGAAATGGTTATAACATTTTAGTTGTTTGTGATATTTGCGTTGAAATAATCGTTGCGTACAAGTATATATTTACATATACTTATTAGTTGAACATATATATATTCTAATATATATATGTTATTTTTCGTCATTGATTATATATATATATATATGTATATTATAAAAGTCGCGTACGTATATATATAATATATATACGTATATATAATATATATATATACATATATATATTAGTATAACATAATTATACTAGTTATAAAAATTACTTTGTTTAATACGATTGTCATTTATATAACTATATATAAATTATAATCGTCAACTATATATATATATATATATATATATCCCATTTGTCGTGTTACAAATCTCATTTGTCTCGTTTAACTCGTCACTTATATATAGTCCAGTTAAAGTTTGTGTTTTGGAATCATGTAGCCCGTTGGGCTTGGCCCAATTAGTTTGGCCCAATATCAAAGTCAAGTAGTTTGGCTCAAACACCCTTTAGCCGATCGGCTAAAGATGTTGAGCCGTTCGGCTCATTGAATCCAGCCGATCGGCCGGTTAAAACCAACCGATCGGTTTGGCTCCTAGCCCGGTTCAGCCTCTGTTCGTCCCTGTTCTTGGTCTGTAATGTATATATATATATATATGTTTGAGTGTTTGATTCCAAGTCTTTGTACACTACTTAATCACTACTATATAGCATACAATTCACTACTATAACATGTTCTCATACATACTAACATTATACATTCAATATTTATATGATCAAAGTGGTATGAAAAATATAAATATGAAAATTCAAGAGTTTAAATTCCTCACAATAGGTTGGATGATGATTGATGCTTCGGATGATGATGATACGAGATGATTATGATACCATTTTGGTTTGTGATGTAATTGTTTAAAGTGTTAGAAGATTGAAAGATGATGAGATGAATGTTTGAGGGTTTCTGCTCTTTGTTCTTCCTGCTACTGCTCGAGATGCACACACACACAAACTCACAGATGAAGAAATTTTGGTGAACTGAATTATTGGTGATCAAGTGAAGGAGTGTGTATGAAAAGGGTTTTTGTTTGTAAATTTCAAAGGAGAGGTATGGAGGCAGTACTTACTGTCTCCAGATATTTTAAATTTGGGTATTGGTTTGGGTTTTTAACCCGTTAATTCCGTGTACGGGTCCAATTATTTGTACCCCGTGTCCCACTCAATTATTCGTTTGTTTAAATTTTATTTTAAACATTATAATTGATAGCTACAAAAATAAAAATAAAATAATTTTATTTAAAATAAAATTAATAAAATTATTCACAGTAGTGGGACTGTACAGTTAAACTGCGTGCCAGATTTCAGTTGAATTTGGAAATCATATTTTGAGGTAATGTTTCAAATACTAAAACAGGAACGGGAAAATAAATACTTTTATTATTTTCGACCTTTAGGTACGTTTTATAATTGTTTTATAAAACTTTTATTATAACGCGTCCTATAAAGCAATCTAAAGGTTTCCGTTTTATTTTTGTTCGAATACTTTTCTAAAATAATTTCAAACAAAAATTATTCAAAAGCATTTTGAAGTTTTTTTGGAACTTTACGATTCGCGTTTGATACGTTTAATATAAAACGTATAAGTTATTATATTATTTCAATAATATAAATATCTAATATTTGTAATTAATAATTTTCGAACTATTAATTATTTCGTATCACCAACTTTTTGTACTTAGTTTGTCGAGTTTAATATGTTCATTTCGTACGTAATTATATATATATATATAACTACGAATCTAATGCATCACGTATCACATAGTAAGTTTCACAAAACTTAACATATAAAAATCGTTTGAATTCACTAATCAGGGAATTACTCTAGGTAATGCATGAAGTTAGGTAAAGATTAATACCCTAAATGGAGGATTGTCACACAAAACAACCTATATCACGATAAACACCGAAAGGACGTTAATCATTAGTATCAATCGTTATTAATGCTGTTAGGGGTCTCACTATGGTTCCGTCGGTTGGAGCATCACTTGGCCTCAGTTTGGTGACACCATAGGCACCAAAACATCACTTTGCATCAGTTTATCATTACCTCGCCAAACCGATGAGAAATAGTTGCCGTCAGTTTTTTTTTTCCTTTTTGTTATTTGTTTAGTGTATAGAATTAAAGATATATTGGTAAATGTGGGTCCAGAAAAAACTGAAATGATGTTCACTGTAGGCAGTAGAGTGTCAGTTTGTGTCAGTTTTGGAAAAAACTGACGTGACGCTGATGTGGCTCCAACTGATGCGTCAGTTGATGTTCACGATAGTGAGGGGTCTTAGTTCCATATTAAAATAAAGAATCTTATATATATGTATTCAGAATCTTATTCGAATTAATTAATTTGATTATAATAGTAAAGGTTTATGTTCCATAATTAATTGATTTGTTTTGCTTTAACACGCATCCATTATCCAATGAATTGGTTCAAGGTATCTTATATCTTACATGAACATATTGTCATTTTACAATCTCTAAAACATATGATATGACTTTGCAGTCCGTCCAACTCCTGTTATAACTAAGTCAGTTCATATTGCTATTTCGAATTGTCCTTAATAATATTCATTTTCATGTTGCAACTGAACAAACTTTAGTATAGAGAGATATTGTTAAATTGGTGAAGATTGAAGAGTGTAGTTAGTGTAGATTTTAAAACTACGTGCATAGTTCAAATAAATACTTTGATAGACAGGGGCGAAGCTATGTAGAAGGTAGATGTAGCAGTAGCTATAAGTCCATTATAAATACGCAGTATAATTTCTCTTGAAAAATAGCATTTTTAGTTGCATTTTTTGTTTGTGCTACGGATTCAAGAAAATTGAGATACTATTGCTACAGGCCACTCAAAATCCTGAATCCACCATATGAGACCCCAATGGCAAGTATTGTAATTAAACACATGTAACGTGTCCAAAGACTAAATCAATCAACTATAAATATACGTTGATACAATAATATGGTGAATTGAATTGATAGTTGTAAAGTCAAACCAACACCTCTGTTTCTTTCCCTTTTATTGAAGCTGTCTTCTTGCTGTAAGTTCCTTTCTTGCTTCCTTCCTTTCTTTCTGTCACACACGGTTATATAACTTATATATCTATAAATTTCATCCAAACTAATTTCATCACATTTTTGTGTTTGGTGTTATAATTGCATAGATTGCTTTATCTGATTACAATGGATCATCACAAGAATTATGAGGTACGCTTTATCTAATTTCCGTGTTTTGATTTTGTTAATCAAGTCATTGTTGCTCTGATCAAATGTTGTTACACAAGATAACATCAAGAAACATTTTCTTGTTTACGTAACCCTGTTCAATGTCATGTGCATGATTTGGATCGTAATATATAGTTACATTTAGTGATAATTTCTTCAAAATGGTGTATATGTGTAGAAAAATGCGCCATGGATGTCGGTGCCACAATTCGGGGACTGGGACCAAAAGGGACCGCTCCCCGACTACTCTTTGGACTTCTCAAAGATAAGAGAAATGAGGAAACAGAACAAGAGAGATATTTCAAGGGCGAGCGTCGGTAATGAAGACGAATTAGTCTCTTCCAACACTGCAAAACTCAACACAGCAAATAACAGTGCTCCCCATCATAGTTACGATGAGGATCACCACTCTCCAACTGTAAGCACCGCCGCACTGGCTTTTCTCCTATCTCGTTTTTAGTAATATGTTCTTTACTTGTGTCCTAATATGGTAGCCTGCTTTAGTTCAAAGTTACCAATTCCAAGTTGAACGGAAATATTAAAATAGCTGTCTTAATGGGGTACTATAATTGTTATTGTTATTGTTAATATTAATAATAATAATAAAAAAACATATTAACTTTTAGGTGCAAAAATCATTAGTCTCTAAAACAATGACAATTGCTATATGTGGCAAAATGGGCGGGTGCATTAGTTTGAGTAACCGGGTTATGAGTCCGTGTCCAAACGGGACGTTTTTAGAAGCATAAAATAACTTGTAAATAATCTGTAATTAGTTACGACTAGTTGGAGATCGAGCTGCCTTGTCAATGCAAACTTTTGTTTCTACTAAAAAGATATCTGCATGTCGATAAGATCAAAGTTGGAGGTCTAGTTGCTATCAACAAGGATAGATAACTGACTCAACTATGCCTTTATTAATAAGGCAGCTGGTGGTGGGACATCAACACAATTGTAGCAAATCATATCTAGGATTTATGGTATACATTTTTTTTTGTCAAGATTTGTTTGGCTAGCACATGACAACTTTGGCTCATGTTGTAGACAAGGCCGTTGACGAATCGATGACTAGACATCATTGTCACTTAGGAAACATCCAACAATCTAAACTTAACCACATAAAGCCAAGACCATAAGATTTAAGATGATTCATTAGCCCGAATCAGTTATTGGTTTTTCATTTTTTAACCATGACAATGAACTCCATAAGAATCGACTTAATATACGATTTATCTTCCATTGTACGTAGTAGTATTTTAATGATACCAGTCCAGAAAGTACCCTTGGGACATCTTTTTTATATTTTCCCCCATATATTGAAAGGTTAGGGATAATGCCTTGATTCCCAGGTAACAAAGAATGTACTTCAATACAGAAACCATGTGCAACCATGTTCTCATACAATAATACAGGGTTGGCATAGAATGTTTTTTATTTATTTATAATATTTTTTGAATATTTGAATGCATTATCTATCTTCTCTATCCAATGCTAATTATTGTAGCATTATGCAGGGGAATTTGTCTACCCAATGATTAATGAATCATTGGGTGTACAGAACCCTTGATGATTTACAAATCATCATCACCCATTTAGTTCATGATGTTGTGATGTATCAAACTTGGGCCATAAACCTTATAAAACAAGTTTGAATTCCATTTAATATATTAATTTTTAGGATTAAATTATACTAGTTCATTAGTGACCCATCAAATGTGGTGCTTATACAATGGTCTACAAAAAGTAATAACAGTAAATAATAATACTAATAAATAGTTCAAATAGTAACAGATATTATATGGTCTAATAATGTTATTGTATTGTTTATACAGGCTAGGAGAAGCATTATGAGCTACTTCAATTGCTGTGTGAAAGGCTGATGTTTGAAGGGGACAAACAGTTTATCTGCATTAGTAGTCAAAACTTACACCAATCAAATGTTTGTTCAATCTTGTTAATCTATTTTCTTCATCAGTTTGTCAATGAAACAAAGGCATTTTGTGAATTCGTGACCTAAGGTGATGCATACATTAGTCACACAAGTACATATAAGCCAATTATTTATTTATTTATTTCAAATAATATTAACAAGATCAATCAACCAATGTATGTAATATAATTGTTACAAAATGTGCTATATGTATGTATATATTTTCCATTGAGTCGGTCTCAAGTACTAAATCTGTTTCACATGAATGAATGACCACCTCTGCGTCTGCGATATAATGAGTTTGTTCAAGTGTTATGGCTAAGAATAACGCCATTGTTGTCAATCTCTATTACACAAGATAAAAGTTAGCTTTCCAATGCTCACTTACTAAAACCTGAAACTTGGTTATACCGATCAATATTCCATCTGATATCCCAAAACTAGCAATAATTTGGAATTCTTCTTTATTGTTGTCACATGGGACCAAGCTAGTCTCTCTACATCTCATGGATGCTAGAGGTTATGCTTTATCCAACTTGTCAGACAGGTAAAATAACACAAATCAACCATACAAAGGAAATGCATCAAATGGGTTGTTCAAAGTGTCTTTTAAATGCATTAATCAAACCTCTTAAGTCACTCATTTGAAATAGTAACGTATAAGGATAGGTACTCTCTCAAAGCACCTATTTTAGATACAACTATCTATAGCAAACAACCAAGTTCTTAAGACAAATTAATATTATCAACCACCAAAGGGCCATTAGTCTAGCGGCATCTTGATGACCATTTCAACACTGAGGTTGGGGGTTCAAAGCGTGAGGATGTGACAATGGTATATATTCGTGAGTTAATGTATATATTCATGGTAGTAGGTTGTGTGAATACCTTTCTTAAATAAATAAAAAATTTGTAACCTCATTTTTTTTTCATTTGTATTGGTTTCTATCTGTTTAAAGCTTCCTTTAATCAAAATATGAGTTCTACACATATATCACAGTCATCAAATGAGTCATCAACAGTGACGGATTCAGGATTTTGAGTGACGCGTAACAATGGTATCTCAATTTTTCTAAGCCAGTAGCACAAACAAGAAATGCAACTAAAATCGTTATTTTTTAATAGAATTACACTGCGTATTAACAATGGACCCATAGCAACTGCTACCCATACCTTCTACATGGCTCTGCCCATCAGGTTAATTATCCCACATCCCCCTTTTAGTCTTTTACTCTCTGTTATGGAGTATTTTTATTTTTTTGGCAAAAAAGATAATATATAAATGAACTAATATTCAACAAAATCGAAGAGTAGTATTGAGTACAAATGAGTGAATTCTTCTAATTCAAGAAATTGAAAATGATGGAAAAAACCTAACTTGAAAACATGAAAAACCACCTCCTAACATTAAACCTACACTCGAAGACAAGCGAAGATCCACAAATACAAAATCCCTCTTGATAGAGCAAGCCGATATGATAATTGATGATTCTACATAGGGTAGCCATCTACACTGAATAGAGGCAGTGTACTTGAAAATAAGATGACACTGAATGCAGAGTAAATTTTATTTATCAATGAATCTAACACATGTCATTAAAGGCAGACTCTATTTACACGCCAAAGACTCAAAGAGTGTGTTATTTAGACGGACTGACTTGCGTCGTATCATGTTTCATATCATGATCATGCTAGTTTAAAGATCGTTTTAATATCTTATATTCTCATATTTAATTTACCACTACTTCATATTTCGATAATTATTTACATATGGGGAGGTTCAAATGAGAATGACATTTTGAGTGAGGATTGAGGAACTAATGAGAATACTTTATTTTCATTAAAGGTGGAGGGGTAGTATGGTCACTAAACACTCTCATTAATTAATAACATAAATAAAAAATATATACATAAAGGAAATTCATATTTACGACATTTTCAAGGAACTAGGGTTTTTGAAATTCTCAATTGGCTCTATTGCTCTAACATACACCAAATTGAAGGTACGACTTCCATTAATTCGACACAAATACGTAAATTGAAACCATATATGATCGATTTGTGTTGATTTCATGTGATTTAATCATCTTCTTTTATATGCGATTTTAAATGATTGTATTTCACGATTAATATGATATTTCACGTTTTTATGATTCTCGTGATTTGCGTTTTGATTTCATGTGATTCACATTTTTACATTTGCAATTGGTTCTACTTATTTTTCCTAATTCATCAGCTAAATTTCATGTAATTTGAATGAAAAAAGAGAAAATTGAGATGATCATGAGTTGTGGTACATAGAATCTCATCAAATTGGAGCAAAAACAAGTTTAAGCAAGCTGATGTGCAACAACAAATTGCAGTAAAAGCTACATGTAATAATTTGGAAAAAATTGTTGTAACATATGTGATAATCGTTATCACATGTAATAAGACAATTTTATGCTTATAATCTATGATATTAGAAAATAATCCAAGTAACTAAAACTAGTATCAATTGTAATCTTGTGATTTAAAATAAAAAAAATGACATCATATATAATATTGTTAAACATTATCTGTGTCATGTGATATTGGATAACATACATAAACCGAAGATGAGAAATCTATTCAAGGAATGATAACATACAGAAGGAAGGGGCGATGAAGATAAAACTGTATTTGCAAAACACTATGTGTTTAATAAGGTAGGAGAGCCTAGAAAAAGGATGTCGGCAAAATGGACCTAGATAAAATTCTAATACCTGAAAGAAGCTCAAACTAGACAATCACAAGTTATATTCATTGCACATTTGATTACATCTACATATCACTGATATCGCTCATTTTGTAGATATACATCTAACGCGATATCATTACTTTTATGTTATTTTATAGTAAACTTTTAGAACTTTCGGTACTTAATTTGTTGGAATTTTATTTTAAGGTAAAATGGTTGAAGTTCTGAAAGGCGGTGAAGATTTGGTTAAGTTTTGGAGCTGAAAAGTCAAAGTTGCTGCTGAAGTCTCATTTTGTACTGAGAAACGCGATCCGGACCCAAGAACAGGATCGCGTTCCATAGGCAAATTTCATCTCAGAAGGACCAAAGCGAAGAAACACGATCCGGGAAACTCGTCAGGATCGCTTTCGCCATTTCGGTTACAGAAACCTTTCACAAGCACAAACGCGATCCAACAGCACCAGTCATGATTGCGTTGGAAAAAAGAAGTCTGAAGATCCTGGATCGCGTTGCTCAAGAGATGGATCGCATTTGTGAGCGGTTACAGCCAGTTTAGGATTATTTAAAATACGTTTTTATTTCATTTTGAACATAACTTTCAGACACAGAAACCCTAGATACGATTTTTACTCTGAACTTTTGAAGTTTTTCAACACTTTTGAAGATTTTTCATTGCTCTAATCATTTGGCTACTGCGGATCATCAATTAAGCAGTGTAATCATTCGACTTACATCTTTATTCTATATAATTATGTTTGCTTCGATTTCAATTGTTTCTTGCGATTGTTCTTTCGTAATCATGAGTAGCTAAATCATTTAAACACTTGCTTGGATGAAATAATTAATGAGTAGGGGAACTATCTTTTGATATTCATGTTTAATCAAATTACGTTTAATCAAATTTCTTACGAGTTAGGGTTTCATTATTAGATATAAATTATTTGATGAACAAATGAATGATTATAGCGGATGTTTATCATTTATATGTTTATTATCAATTGTTTGTCTATGAATGATTGAGTTTTGATTGCGAACGTAGAGAAATTATAATTTAGATAATTAAACCTAAATGTGTAAGTTAGTGATTATGGTGAATGTCTTTCATAGATTAAATTGTAATTTGATAAATTGAGATTAGAGTTTAGGTGATGGCGAATGTTAAACCTAGCCTAATCGAGATGAGCATGAATTGTATTTAACTTAATCTAATTAAATTCCCCGAAGTTATTAGTGAAATAGTCCAAGCAAATGTCGTTTCCAGTATCGAAAAAGTTAACAAAGTACTTTGACTCTTCCTGAGTCCACTTAGTTTAATTAATTTAGTTGTTAAGCAAAGTGAAAATTCGGTCACACAAAACCATAGTCTTTTCTGTACTAAGTTAATTGCATTTAAATTATAATTCTCAATTACATCGTCTCTGCGGAACGAACCAGTATTTACTATTTACTGTATCTATACTATACACGATAGGGTATACTTACCTTAGTTGTGTAATAGTTAATAGTAAGTATTTATTAGTTTAATTTATAACTTGTTCTTACACATCAAGTTTTTGGCACCGCTGCCGGGGACTTGTGTTTAATTTGAGAATTTAATTCAAGTGTGATTAATTGATCCTTTCTTTAAAATTTTAATTCTTAGAAAGTTATTTTTAAAAGTTAAATTGTATTGCGCTGGTGCGTTTTATGGTTTTATCTTCTTTGCTCTTGCAGGTTTGCTTAGATAGTGGATGAACACTAGGAATTCGGGTAACGAAATCCTAAGTCCTTTATCTGATCCAGAGAAAACTACAAAGAAGAAAAGAAAGAAGAAATCAAAGAATAAACCGACGGAATCTACTGAAAGCCAAACTGAAAGCGGGTCAATTTCAGCAAACTTAATAATTGAGGAATTTTTTGAAGAAGAACTTGAATCAAGATTGGAAGAGGAAGTTGAACAAATGGCTGATGAGAATGATACACCCATGTTTAACCAGACTAGGACCGTTGCTCCTACGCCGGCGTCTGCGATTCAAAGGCTGCCGATCGATAACAAGTTTTCACTAAAGGGGAATCATTTGCAAATGCTTCGAGATATTCAGTTTGATGGGAGAGTGAGGGACGATCCGCATAAACATATTGCCGATTTTCTGGAAATAGGGGAGTATTTCAAGTATGGTCCGAATACCGAAGAGTCTATCAGACTACGGACTCTCCCAAAGTCTCTATGTGGGGAAGCTAAGATTTGGTACCAAGAACTCGAACCAAATACTATTCAAACATGGGACCAAATGAGGGAGGCTTTTGTTAGCCGTTATTTTCCTCCGGTTTTAGCAGAAAGGTTATTAAATGAGATCCGGGGATTCAAGCAAATGGAGGGAGAAACATTAGTGGAAGCATGGTTGAGGATGAAAGAGCTGTTGAGGAACTGTCATGGCCATGGTTTATCGAAAGCGGAAATCATTGAACTCTTTTATAATGGTCTTGACACTCCCTCAACTTCGGTTCTTGATGCTTCGGGAGGAGGTTTATTCATGTACAAGACTCCAAATAAGGCGTGGAAGATACTAGAAGATAGGGTTCTCCAAAGTCTGAATTGGGCGAATGATAATAAGGGTAAACCAGCCCGAAAGACGGTTGCTTTTGCTGAAGGAAGTGGAAGTGGTAGCAATTCTGACAATTCTGAAATGATGAAAGAGCTTAAAGCTATGTCTACCAAGTTTGATGATCAGTTCAAGACTCTAAAAGGAGAGATCAAGGAACTTCGTGAGGGATGTGGTGATTGTGGTGGTAATCATGCCACCAAAGATTGTAATAGTGATGATCAACCAATGATGATGGCGGATGAGGATGTTAATTACATGCAACAGAGTAATTACCAAAGTGGAAACACTTATCAGCGAGGTGGGTATCAGAATCGAAATCAAGGTAATTATCAAGGCAATAAATTTTCTCGACAGGGTCAAAACTATAATAACCAATACCAAAGAGATAATGTGCCACCACCACCAGTTCAGCCACAAGAAGTCACAGAGTCACCGATGGAGAAGATGATGAAAGAATTTATCTCTAAGCAGGATACTTGTACTGAGAGGTTGAAAACCCAAATGACAAATCTTAGGTTAAGTATGGAGCAAAGTCAGAAAAATCAGCAGGCACCGATTCAAGATTTGGAAATGAAAATGGATTGGTTGTCCGAGGGACAAAGTAGTAGACCAACCGGTGGTCTACCGAGTAACACCCAACAGAACCCGAGACAAACATCTTCTAGTAGTGGCCCAAAGCCATATCAGCCACCACCAGCCCGAAATGAGCATACTAATGCGATTACCACTCGTAGCGGGAAAGAGCTACCACCACCTCCGGTCAAAAAGGCCAAGATTTCTAACTTTGTTTTGCAGGATACTGATGAGCTAGAAGTTGAGGATAAAGAGGATGAGACTGTGCAACCTACTTCTATTCCGGTTTCACCAACACCTCCAGTCACACAAGCGGTTGTGAAGGCATACAAACTGAAGATCCCATACCCTCAACGCTTGAGGAAGGAGAAGATTGTTGCTCAGTATGGAAAATTTGTGGACATGATCAAGAGCATACGGATCAATGTGCCCTTGGTAGATATTTTAGCTGGGATGCCGAATAATACCAAGTTTATCAAAGACTTGGTGAGCAACAAGGAAAAGCTTTTGGAAGCATCGACTACTTTTCTGAATGATGAGTGTTCTGCTATCGTTCAAAATCAGATTCGACCCAAATTGGGGGATCCGGGGAGTTTTATTGTTTCATGTACATTAGGGAAGTTTATGAATTGTGATGCCCTAGCGGACTTAGGTGCTAGTATAAACTTGATGCCCTATTCCCTTTATGCAAAGTTGTCTCTAGGATCCCTTAAACCCACACGTATGAGTATCCGACTGTCTGATAGATCTTTCCAATATCCCGTTGGGATTGTGGAAAATATGTTGATAGATGTTGGACCATTTACTTTTCCTGTTGATTTTGTGATCCTCGAAATGGAGGAAGATAGTAAAGTCCCACTCATTCTAGGACGTCCCTTCCTACATACTGCTAATGCCATTATTCATGTTAAAAATAAGCAGTTGACCTTAGTAGTAGGCCAGGAAAGGATTGCTTTTACAGTCGATAAGGCCATGAAGCATCCTTATTCTAATGACGATACTTTTTTTAGTATTGATGTCATAGATGAGGCTTTGGATGAGGAGTTACAGGGATTGCTGGGATTAGATGTTGAATTAGCTGAGTTGTTGGAATCTGTTGAGGAGAAAATGACTGAAGAGGAGTTGCTTGAAGTTGTGGAAGCTAATATAGATAAGGAAGAGCAACTAACTGAGGAAAGCTTTGAGGAGATAAAGAGTGAGGATCGGTTGAGGATCAAGACTTCCTTGGAGGATCCACCGAGAGACTTGGAGTTGAAACCACTCCCAAGTCATTTAGAGTATGCATTTCTGGAGGAGGAAAATCTATTACCGGTTTTAATTTCCTCTAAACTTGTTAATTCTGAAAAATGCATGTTACTTGATATGTTGAAAGCTTACAAGGGAGCCTTTGCTTGGCGTACATCCGACATACATGGGATAAGCCCATCATTTTGTAAACACAAAGTAAATCTTTTAGATGAGGAAAAACTCGTTGTTCAAAGACAACGGAGGCTTAACCCAAATATAAAGGATGTCGTTAAGAAGAAGGTAGTCAAATTGCTTGATGCGGGTATAATTTACCCCATTTCTGATAGCCCTTGGGTTAGCCCAGTCCATTGCGTGCCCAAAAAGGGGGAATGGCTATTGTGATGAATGACCAAAATGAATTGGTTCCCACTAGGACTGTCACGGGGTGGCGTGTTTGTATTGACTATAGGAGACTTAATGATGCTACCAGGAAAGACCATTTCTCTTTACCTTTCATTGACCAAATGCTAGAGGGGCTAGCCGGAAACGAATTCTTTTGTTTCCTTAATGGGTTTTCGGGATATTTCGAAATCCCCATAGACCCTAAGGATCAAGAGAAAATGACCTTTACTTTTCCCTTTGGCAGTTATGCATATAGGAGAATGCCTTTCGGGCTTTGTAATGCCCCAACCACCTTTCAAAGGTGTATGATCGCTATCTTTTAGGACATGATTGAGACTTCCATGGAGTTTTTCATGGATGATTTTTCTGTTTTTGGGAATTCATTCGAATCGTGACTGTCTAACTTAGACAAGATGCTTGAAAGATGTGAGAAGGCATATTTAGTTCTTAATTGGGAAAAGTGTCACTTTATGGTTAAGGAGGGTATTGTTTTGGGACATAAAGTGTCAAGTGTGGGGATTGAGGTTGATAAGGCAAAGATTGACGTCATTACCAAGTTACCTACCCCCACCAATGTTAAGGGAGTTCGAAGTTTCTTGGGTGACGATGTGGAGAATGAGGATGAAGCACCTTGGTATGTTGATTTGCAAACTATTTGGTTGGAGGTGTGTTGAGAAAAGGCATGACTCATCAACAAAGGGGTAAATTCTTTGTGGATTTGATATACTATTTTTGGGAAGACCCACACTTGTTTCAGGTATGTGCCAACGGAATGCAAGAGGGGTTGTGGTTTAAATCTGGTATACATGTTTTGCTTGAGGACAAGCAAAAGCTCAAGTGTGGGGGTGTTTGATATCGCTCATTTTGTACATATACATCTAACGCTATATCATTACTTTTATGTTATTTTATAGTAAACTTTTAGAACTTTCGGTATTTAATTTGTTGGAATTTTATTTTAAGGTAAAATGGTTTAAGTTCTGAGAGGCGGTGAAGATTTGGTTAAGTTTTGGAGCTGAAAAGTCAAAGTTGCTGCTGAAGTCTCATTTTGTACTGAGAAACGCGATCCGGACCCAAGATCAGGATCACGTTCCGTAGGTAAATTTCATCTCAGAAGGTCCAAAGCGAAGAAATGCGATCCGGGAAACTCGTCAGGATCGCGTTCACTAGGCCATTTCGGTTACAGAAACCTTTCACAAGCACAAACGCGATCCAGCAGCACCAGTCAGGACCGCGTTGGAAAGAAGAAGTCTGAAGATCCTGTATCGCGTTGCTCAAGAGCTGGATCGCGTTTGTGAGCGGTTACAGCTAGTTTAGGATTATTTAAAATACGTTTTTATTTCATTTTGAACATAACTTTCAGACACAGAAACCCTAGATACGATTTTTTCTCTGAACTTTTGAAGTTTCTCAACACTTTTGAAGATCTTTCATTGCTCTAATCATTTGGCTACTACGGATCGTCAATTAATCATTGTAATCATTCGACTTACATATTTATTCTAAATAATTATGTTTGTTTCGATTTCAATTGTTTCTTGCGATTGTTCTTTCGTAATCATGAGTAGCTAAATCATTTAAACACTTGCTTGGATGAAATAATTAATGAGTAGGGGAATTATCTTTTGATATTCATGTTTAATCAAATTACGTTTAATCAAATTTCTTACGAGTTAGGGTTTCATTATTAGATATAAATTATTTGATGAACAAATGAATGATTATAGCTGTAACACCCTCAAATTCACTGTTCAGCGGAAGCAAGCTTTGGGGTGCTACTAATCAAATATCAACGGCACAAAGATAAAGCAAACGACATCTATATGCAACGTTTGAAAAAATAGTTACATTTCATAAATACAAAGTTTGAAAACATAGTGTTTTCAGTTACAAAATGTAGTTCCCTAGAGTCCACGCGTGTAGCGGGAGATTCTATTACATGATCATAATATACAAAAGATAATGCTAAGAATCTCCGTTAGATGCAAGGTAGAAATCATGCGACTCTAGCTAGTGTCCTGGGGTAATCCTACTCCGTCTGTGTACCTGAGATACAAAGCTAAAAAGTGTCAACCAAAAAGGTTGGGGAATCTCACAGGTTTAGTAGTAAGGTGAAGACACGCAAAAAGTCATATTTTTGTGTGCCATTATCTCACCATTTTGGCCCAATTATTAATGAAAACACTTGAATATGAACTTAAACATCACATTTCATCATATGGGCTAAAATATAGACGATGTTTCAAGAATCGACAAAAAACAACCTAAAAATGAGTAAAACAGAGCACAAACGATCATTGAATCTTCTGTTCACGTAATTTAGCACTTTTTGAGCTCCACAAAGAATTATGACCTCTAACTTATGTCATTTTCTTCGTTAGGAAAATACGAACGCGTAGATATAAAGAACTCTCAAAACGGATAAACGACGAAGAAGTTACGCCTAAACGAAGAAACGAAGAACCGAAGGAGCTGGATACGGCTAAACCAGGCCGTATACGGCTGGTCCAGGCCGTATACGGCTGGACCTAGACCGTATACGGTCTATGCAGGCCGTATACGGCCTATGCACAGCCGTATACGGTCCAGTTCAGCCGTATTCACCCTATGCACAGCCGTATACGGTCCAGTTCAGCCGTATACGGTCCAGCTCAGCCGTATTGTGCGTTTGGGTGATAAAAATCTGATTTTTATTCGCCTTTGCGATACGGTTGTGCGTTTGAAGGTTTGGATACGGTCTACGGAGACGGTTGTGCGATCTCTAAAAATACAAGCCTCATTTCATCATTTCAAAACAACCCTACACCTTCACACTTCAATACTTCCTCTCACTACTCTCTCTCTAGGTTTATGTTATAATTAGTGGTAGATTAGTCGTTAGTTAGTAGAGGGGCAATCTTGTAATATTGCTTGGCGCATACTAGGAGTTCTGCTCGTGTAACGTTCAAGTTGTATTCAGCTACGCTCTTATTACGGTTATATCTATCCTTTATCTATTTCATTATGATGATTGTTATTACTGTTGTCATGCTAGATTTAGGATTGATTGCCATGATTAGCGAGTAGTGATATTGCGTGTTTGCTATGATGTAGTTAGTCGTAAATTGGTTGGAATGATATTATAGTGCTTTGATTTACTTTCTATCTATGATTTTAAACCTATTAAACTAATCGTCTTTCAACCTGTAAACGTGATTACGGCCTTTATGATGGGACGTCGCGAACCCCATCAAAGGTACTTAGTTATCTGTGTCAAACATGAACATGGTCTGATTTGTTAAACCGTGTACACATCGCTTTCTAAATGAACGCTAAGTACATCGTCATCGAGGAAATACTGTTTTCTAATTTGAACGCAAAGTACTCTGTGGCTATGGAAAGATGGTTTTCAAACTGAACACTAAGTACATTGGAGCCGTGGAAATAATGCTTTCTACTTTGAACGCAAAGTACACTGTGCCCGTGGAAATATGGTTTTCTAACTGAACGTGAATAGTGCACTGTTGACAAATTAGGGATTTATTAGGATTTAAAAGTAAGGGCTGGTTTATATCATAGATGGATAATATTATGCTTAAATACAAACTTAGTTAAGTAGTCTGGGTTAGCCTTTGTGAAACAATGTAAAGGTACCATAAGTCGGCTAATTACTCGGTATAGCGTCGACAACACCTCCGGTGTAGTTAACACGTGGAAGCCGAGGAAAAGCCGCAGTTACTAAGCCTTGTGGAATAACGGCAACTCTGTGATCAACAGAGCTGGTACCGACTAGGTCCTTGGTTCAGCAATGGAAACACCTCCGGTGGAGTACAGTGTGAGAGTCACGGAAAGAGTCGTTGTTATCGGTCTATGTGAATCGCGAGTCATGACTCAACACCCAGACTCACAAAACCATCGATACAAAAGTAATCAAGCACACTCTATAAATTTGGTCTTAAATGTTCTATTTAGATTAGATATTATTGTGGGGTTAAGAAAGGTCGGACATCGAGTTGGTTTGTCGCCTTATTCATGCACCCAGGGTTTCATCCCAGATAAGGGTCACTATACCTTCATCGGTTAGTATTGTGGGCTGGATAAACTACTCCGATCAGAATCAGGATAGCCTAGTTGCTCAGTGACATACTGATCGAGAACTCTATCAGTAGGGGGCTAGTGCTCACTCCACATAATACCTGAAATAAATAAAATACAAACCTTTAGAATACGTTCTCATTCCAACCAATAAGGCTACTGAAATCATAGCAAACACCCCTCTCTTGATTATCTGCTATTTACGTTTATTTTATTCCGCTTTAGTTTAAATTTTCTGCCTAAGTATAAAAAAACAAACAAAAACAAAACCCCAATCAAATCTTTTAAAACCCGCTAGATTGATAAGTACGCCTGTTTCGTCTAAGATCCACAATACACTGACTTAAAGAACGACCCTAGGTCATCCTTATTGCTATACACCAAATAGTAACTAGGTATACTTATGCCCCGCACATATAAATTTTAAAACTTCGCTGATCCGCGCCTCGACGGACGGTCCGACGACGGGGTGAAAACCCGACTGACCGTTTGGGGCGCGATCATAAGGTAATCATTTATGAACCACAAGTATGTACCAGCGTTGCTATCAAGCAGAGTAAGTAAATCAGTATGTACGCACAGTTGCCATGAGCTCATAAGTTGAAGCTTAACCGTGTAATTGTGAATATATCACGTACCCCCGTGAGTGCTATCCGCACACTCATATGTAACAAATACTAATATGCCTGTTTCTACGTGTAAATCAGTACGTGGTGGCGCTACCACCCCAGGCAGGGATTGTCAGTCCCAAATGGATCTATTTACTAGTAATCGCGCTTAAGTCGATATCTAACAACTCATGATAGGAGGATTTCAGTGGATAAAAGTAACTCATGCAAAGTTTGTGTAAAAGCAGTAGTAAAATCAATACAGTACATTGCGTTCACATGTAAAACGGTAGCTAAGTATCTCACCCCAAAGTATAAAAACAGTAAAAGTGGGGCTGTAAGACTCACCTGAGTCTAGTAAGTACGTATGTGAAATCAAGTAAGTAAAACGAATGTAATTCCGTATGTGGTTCTCCGAACCCTGCAACCTTCTGGCGTCCGAAACGCACAAGGTTGTAGGTAAATAAGTAAGTAAGTTGGTGTCATGAAAGATCACCCATGCTAGTTGTCCACTCAACTAGGAAATGTCCAAGTGTTCATTTAGTAATCCGTTTGTATTTTGAAAACAAGTATGGTCCGTTGGCGACGGGTTGTAATAATAATCCAAATGTGTTATTATTATATGTATTGTTGTATCAAGTTTCATTATTTGTAAGTGTTCGACACTTAGTTGCGAAAAGTATTTACAAGTTCCTGGATGAAGGGGGTCCGAGGGCAGCGCCCCTGGTAGCGGGGTCCAAGGGGCGGCAGCCCCTGGCGGGGTCCAAGGGGCAGAGCCCCTGGCTGGGGTCGAGCTGCCAGGTCAGCTTGGAAAATTTTTATTTCTACTACATTGTTTTATTAAAAATCGCATCTGGAATTTAAATTCGGGAAAATTGACCTAGTCCGACTGGCGACTGAAAATGTGTTGCGAACTGAGTTCGCGGTGCGAACTGAGTTTGGATTCACAAGACAAAGTGGGTTCGCAAGTGGTAGGCTGCGAACTGAGTTCTGTTCGCAGCACAAGGTTCAGTTCGTAGGTCGACTCGCAGGTCAACTCGCAGGTCGACTCGCAAGTCGACTCGCAGGTCAACTCGCAATTCAACTTGCAAGTGGGTTCGGTTCGCAGTTTGGGTTCGCGAGTTCAGTTTTTGGTAGGTAAATCTCGGTTTGCAGCTCGATCTGCGAGCTGAGACGCATCTCAGTTCGCAGACGGGGCTGTTTGTGCAAATCAAGTTTTAAAACGCAATTTATTTTGGTTTTTGGACATAATCTTGTTGGGTAAATGTTCTAGCACGTAAATCTAAGCTTTACAAGTAATTTAAAAGAGTTTTGAAGTCCCTTACCACGAAATTGAAAATGGAGAAGATGAAGATGGAGAGCTCGAGATGGTGATCGTTTCTCCCAGAATCAACTCCGCAAGATGATGAGTTTTTGGGTGACGTTTTTGGGGTGGTTTGGGGCTGCAATTTGAGAGGGAGAAGGAGAGAAGAGAGTGTATGTATGTGTGTTTGATGTAAATGAGAAAAGAAGGAAACAAAAAGGGTTTTAAAAGGGGTGGGTCATGGGTCGGTTTGAGTTTGGGTCCGTGGGTCTGAGCTGACCCATTTGGGTCTCGGCTCGCGGGTTTGTGTTTCCGAATTTTATATCACGAGTCGTTGTCGGTTAAATCCCGTAGTTGTTTAAATGTTGTTTCGCGTTATATGTTAAAGTGTATCCGAAATATTCTTAGCCGAAGTATTTTATCAAAATACTTAATAATGAGTTATAAAAATATAACTTGAATTACTTCCTGTTGTTAGGCGCGTTTCGTGTGCTTTCGTCGCGTTCGGAGTGTTTTAAACGATACTAGATACGTGTAATATATTTTCACAATATATTAAAGCAAATAATGTTTGTTTGGTTAATTCCACATTATTTAAAAGTTTTTGTCACCAACGTCCAATCTAATTTGTATCGGACCTCATCCGTTTGGTAAGTGTACGATTTAAACGAATCGCGTACGCGTGTAAGTAATTTCACAAAAGTCTCATATATTTAGATTAATACAAAACTAAATACATGAAATTACAAGTAGTTTAGGCACTAATCAAAAGTCCTAAATTGGCGGGTGTTACAATAACGGATGTTTATCATTTATATGTTTATTATCAATTGTTTGTCTATGAATGATTGAGTTTTGATTGCGAACGCAGAGATTATAATTTAGATAATTAAACCTAAATGTGTAAGTTAGTGATTATAACGAATGTCTTTCATAGATTAAATTGTAATTTGATAAATTGAGATTAGAGTTTAGGTGATGGCGAATGTTAAACCTAGCCTACTCGAGATGAGCATGAAGTGTATTTAACTTAATCTAATTAAATTTCCCGAAGTCATTAGTGAAATAGTCCAAGCATGTGTCATTTCCAGTATCGAAAAAGTTAACAAAGTACTTTGACTCTTCCTGAGTCCACTTAGTTTAATTAATTTAGTTGTTAAGCAAAGTGACAATTCGGTCACACAAAACCATAGTCTTTTCTGTACTAAGTTAATTGCATTTAAATTATAATTCTCGATTACATAGTCTTTGCGGAACGAACCAGTACTTACTGTAGCTATACTATACACGATACGGTATACTTACCTTAGTTGTGTAATAGTTAATGCTCAGTATTTATTAGCTTAATTTATAACTTGTTCTTACACATCAATCACATGTGTTAAAGCTATTGTAAAACGTGTGTTATGTCATTTTAACACACTACACAGTTTGATTCTACCTATGTATCATATATGTTTAACCTAAAGTATCACTTGTGTTACTGGTTAGTACCTAATGTGTTACTGGTTAGTACCAAATGTGTTACTGATTGTCAACACATGTATTACTGATTGCTAACACATGTGTGACTGAATGCTCACACATGTGTTACTGGTTAGTATCAAATGTGTTAATGGTTTCTAACACATGTGTTACTAGCTAGTACCACATGTCATACTAATCGCTAACAAATGGGTTATGTTATTGTATTACATGTGATTTAAAACTAGTGTTGAATAAAAATTTTTATACTTATATATTTTTATGTTACAGTTGTAGGCTTGTACCAATTTGATTCTACTAATTTCTACTTATCAATCGATTTCATTTGTTTTGTAACAAAAAGATGTTATGACGATGATCATGAAACTATGTGAAATTGAATCGCAATAAAACTCGTTTGGTATCATATGTGATAATAGTATTACATGAAGATTGATACTCATTAAATTCATATTATTAAGTCGGGTATCACATATGTTACTGGTTAGTACCACATGTGTTACTCGTTACTAACACATGTGTTATTGGTTAGTACCACATGTGTTACTGGTTAGTATCACATGTGTTACTGAATAGTATAACATGTGATACATTTCTATCACATGTGATATGTAATGGTAACACATGTGTTATGTCATTATGTGTTATGTCACTGTAACACACATGTGTTATGTTATTGTATAACATGTGATTTACAACAACTGTTGAATAGAATTATTTTATACTTGTATTTTTTATGTTACAGTTGTAGGCTTGTGTTAATTTGATTAATTTCTACTTATCAATCAATTTCATTCGATTTGAAAAAAAAATGGATTATGACGACGATAAACTTTGTGAAATTGAATCGTAATAAATCTCAAGCGGTATCATATGTGATAATAGTATTACATGAATATCAGTACTCAGTGAATTCATATGATTCAGTTAGTACAACATGTGTTACTAGTTAGTACCACGTGTTACGGGGTGGTAACACATGTGCTATAAGTTGCTAACACATGTGTTACGGGTTGCCAACACATGTGTTACAGGTTGCTAACAAATATGTTACATGTTTTTAACACATGTGTTTCTGATTAGTACCACATATGATACTATTACTATCAAATATATACGTTACTATTAATATGTGACATTTGATACTTATTTGTCTCGTGCGGTATCATATGTGAGAATACTATTACATGAAGATCGGTAATCAGTGAATTCGTATGATCTAGTTAGTACAACATGTGTTAGTGGTTAGTACCACACGTGTTACTGATTGCTAACACATGTGTTACTGGTTGCTAACATATGTGTTACAGGTTGTTAACACATGTGTTACTAGTTAGTACCACATGTGATGCTATTACTATCAAATATATACGTTACTATTAATATGTGACATTTGATACTTATTTATACTCTTTTGTTTACAAATATATATAGTATATGTTAAAAAAACAAGAAAATAAATGCTACCACATGTATTAAATTTTACGACAACTATGTGTTAAGATCAAGATAGGAGTTGCTACCACATGTGATACCCCTTTAAGTATATAAGTGATAAAATTAATATTATATGTGATACTTAATACTATCAACATGAACATTCTAAAATTAAAAGGTATAAACTGAATATTAAGATGTAAGTAACACATTTGTTACCGGTAACTAACACATGTGCATGTGATACCTATATATAACATATCTGATACCATTAAGTAACACATGTATTAAAGAAAACCGTAATCACTAAAACCATCAATAAAATAATCCAACACCAAAAACAACCAACTTACATCGGTTAAATACTTATAAGGATCTAATGAAACTGTTATTGAAAGATTGCAATTGAAAATATATATAAACTATGGCAACCAAGAACATAAAATAGTATCCTTCAGATGGATTGCCAGCATTGGAAAGTCTTTATTTCATTACGCCATTCATGGATCTTCCAAATTTACGTCCGGTAAAGACATATTGGAGTACCACCTATAGCGATCCCATGCCAGCATTGGAAAGTCTTTATTTCATTCCGCCATTCATGGATCTTCCAAATTTACGTCCGGTAAAGACATATTGGAGTACCACCTATAGCGATCCCAAACACATTGTGAACCCTATGTGGAGTCACTTTTATGCACGCATACCCAAACTTTTACTCCATTGTATATGTATCTAAGTTACCAACGAGAAAGTAACGCAACTGATCTGCCAATAGGATAATAGAGTTGTAACATAAATCAATTAAAGGTCAATGTAAATCAATAACACGTGTAATAGTGATTTGTAACACATGTGATAGTATCCACTAACACATGTGATAGTGATCAGTACCACTTGTGATACTAAAATATGAACTAAATATATACCCGAAAACATATAAATTACCTGGAAGCACATTAATAATCATTTCGATAAACAAAACATTTACATTGATCATTACCATGTCTTTTATTTAAGTTTTTATCCTTTTCTCTAAGAAACTCTTAAAGAATGTCAATCCAAAAAAGGCAACGAACTCATGAACGAAAATAAGATAACAGAAATCACACATATAAAATTACAACATATATATAATTTAGCGACATTTGCACCAGTTTTTGAAACAAGATCTTCTTCAACATTTACAAATAGAATTAAAAGAGGTATCAATACTGTATAGTACCACATGTGATACTATGAATAGGTAAACATAAATACATATACATAGATAGATAAGCATGATTACATATACATTAGTAGATAAATATGAATAGATATACTTTTGTTATTAGGTATCACAAAATAACAATCATCTCAATTTATGAGGTATCAATACAATATCGTAACACATGTGATACTATGAAGAATATACATCATAGTACAATTGTAAATAATATTCTAGTAACACATGTGATAGAGTACGGTAACACATTCAACAGTAAAACCAAATCTTATGAATATGCATTTTTATAGTTCCATATGCTAAATTTTCATGCTAATCGATCACTAGAAAGACATAAGTAATATCATATTTCATTGAGATATTTTATCGAATACCTTATATTCAAGTTTACTTAATTATCGCAAATGCATAAATTTCAATTTAATCACAGGTATATCATAATCATATAACTCTAACAAGATAGCAAAACATCACTTTTGTTCAAATATTCATTACTTGTTGTACAAACTAAGAATATAGAACAAAAGGAAAAACTTACCAAGTGGAAGGGATTTTAGAAGAACCACATTAATAGGCGATTTCGATGATGTTGCTGGTGTAATATCTTCACGAACATCCATTTTTACGAATGAATCTTTATTTAATCGATGTTTTAAATTGGTTTGAGAGTTAGGGTTCACAAGTGAAAACGGCTAACATATCAGTGAGAAAGATGATTCGAACAATCGTGATGCAAGAAAATGATGATTTGTATAACGAATTCATAGATTCAACATGTTAATCAACGATTTGTGAAGCTTTTGGTGTTAGGGTTTTGAGGAATGAAGCGCAAGAGAGAACAAGAGCGAGAGAATATTTTCTTCTTCTTTTTCTTTTTTTGCTGAAATAAAATTATAAAGAAATAAATTAAAGGGATGGTAAAATTACCATCCTACCCCTCCGCCCAAATTCTGATATAAACTTATTTTTCTTTAAATAAAAATGAAGATTAATTTGGACAATTGATTTTCAAGATCCAATGGCTCATGTGTATTCCATCATTCTCACCATAAATGATTGTACTCATTTGAACCATACTCTATTTGCATATATGAGGCGGGTTCTTATAAAATGCAAAAAAAGTAGAGAATGGGAGAACCAATAGGATTGTTCCATTTCTCTACAAAATCCACTTCTATTTTTACCCCTTGGTTAATTATCTCACAAAACGTAAATCCATAAATTATAAAAGTTACTTTTTCTCTTCGATTAGAGATGTCATAAACTACATTTTCGAAGAATTTTTTTCTTCTTTTTTTACCGGGTTCTACAATATAATCACATGTGATTTATGATAAAAAACAAAAAATTGTTCACAATTATTTATTCATGTTATATAATACGTGATTACAACTTTATAGTCACCCACATTCATTGTTATAAATAAAAAGTTAAAAATTACATTAGTTTTCATTAAAAAACAAATGTGTTTGTTATTTGTACATTTAATTACAAGTGATTTGTTATATAATCACATATGATTTTGTATATAATCGCATATGATTTTCATCTAAAAATTGATATTTGATGAGAAATTTACTGATATATGATAATTCAGGTATGATTTCAACTTGATTTTTCTTTAATTATTATATAATTATAGTCAACGATTTGAAAATTCGTATTTTATTACTCTTTAATCACTTATGATAGATACTTGGATATTCCATCACATGTGATTACAACTTAATTTTTAATGTTTTAATCTTATTAAATCATCAATGACTTAAATTTAAAGTTTAATCGGAGATATAAGCGGGTGTGATTATTTTTTAGTGTTAAATCACATGTGATTTCACATTACAAAATTTTAAAACTCAACAATAATGAAAAAGAAAGCTTTGGCGAAAATATAGCTTGTTGGATCAAGAATCAAAGAGAAAAAGACGCTGATTTCGAATATGTAATTTTTATAATTTATAGACATACGGTTTGTGAGATATTTAACTTTGAAAAAGAAGAAGGTGAAAATGGGTTTTTGAAATGGAACAATCCTATTGGTTTTTCTATTCTTCATTTTTTTACCATTCTATTTTAAACTTTCCCCTTACACACACACACACACACACACACACACACATATATATATATATATATATAATGTTCAAATGAATAGAACAACTTTTAGTAAGAATAAGGGAACTAATATGAATGTGCAACGTGTCACTTTACTCTCTCCCTCTACGTTTTTAAAAATTAAATATCTCTCAAACGTTAAGATCAAAAATTACAAAAATTGCACCATAAAAATCAGGGTTTTATTCTGTTCGATTAGAGTTGTGACAAGGTACACTTTTGACGAAACTTTTTCTTCTTCTTTTTTTGGTGGGGTTGAAAACGAGTAACACATGTGTTACCAGCGCGTAACACATGTGTTACCAGGGAGTAACACATGTAATACCAGCTAGTAACAGATGTGTTAGAAGCTGGTAACACATGTGTTACTAGCGTGTAACACATGTTTTACCGGCGTGTAACATATGTGTTACCAGCAACGAACACATGTAATACCAGCTAGTATCACATGTGTTACTAATTTTGTAAACCCCCCCTAAAAAAATGTCATCGTTAGTATATACCTCACTACTACAAAAGTAAGCTATGAAGGGGCCAGAAAAAGCGGTCCTAATTAGAAAACCGCTTGTCGACCAAATAGGTAGGGACAAACGACAATTAATGGCGATCATTGATAGGTAACTAGAGCGGGTAACAATAACCCGCCCTACGAAGGATAAAAGGTGGCGGTTTACGATAACCCGCTTTTACATAACATGAAATGTGGCAGTGTTTGACACGGCCTTTCATGATAACTCTACCTGACATAAGCTGTCGCACCCCCAAATTCGGGTTGCGGAAGCGAATCGGGTCGGGGCGGGACGAATCAATAAACAAAGCACATAAGACAAAGTGAACGACTCTACATGCGTCGTTTACAAATTTCATTGATAACATAAAGGTTTTACAATGTTATAATAGTTACAAAAGCTCGTAAGCCAAATGTAAGAGATTCTAAGGCATATCTAGTTGAAAATGTAGAAATGCATGTGAATCTCATGATATCTGAATGCGACTCGAGCTAGCTAATCTTGAGCAGTCCTACTACTGCTGTGTACCAGAGAATACATGCTAAAAGGTCAGCTAAAAGCTGGTGAGCTCACAGGTTTGTATAATGATGAAATATGAGTTATGAACCACAAGATTTAAGTTTGATGATTTGCAATTAAGCAAATAAAATAGTGATTGTATATTACTGCTATGAGGCCATAGTTTGAACTTAACTGAGGGTGTCAAGATCCACCTTTAAGGAGCTGAGCGAGGTTGCCTCCTACATGTGCCTAATCTACACAAGTATGAACAAATGATAATGCGTCAATTCGACCGCAGTCGTGGTAGCGCGACTACCCCGGACGGGGATTGTCAATCCCATATGGTACCATACACTAACATTCACGCTATAGCAATACTAACAAACTATGTAGTGGAGGGCTTCATGATTAGGTAAAACAAACTCATGCAGTCAATATATCGATGTTTTGTACTTGTGTTCACATGTAAAAGTAAAACGGAGCATGTATCCTCACCCCTGGGTTGAAAACAGTAAAATGAGGGGCTATGAGACTCACCTGAGTCTGATGCGTTTGCTAATAGCAAATAATGATGGTGTACAAGTAATGTTGTCGTCTCAACGATCGTAACCTGCCGGACGTCCTAAACGCGCAAGGTTAGGGATATAAGTAGGTATTTCTAAAGATCACCTATACTAGTTGTTCATCCAACTAGTTATGTCCAAATACATTGGTTTGTTTGAATGTTTGTTTGCATTTTGAAAACATGTACGGCCCGTTGGTGACGGAATTTGTTACAATAATCCAAAAGTGTTATAATTATATGTCTCGCTGTGTTGTATACTTATCAATGTATATGTTATGTGTTTGCGAGTTATTCCAAATATTGTATTTGTCATTGACGTTAAATCGAGTATATCGTGATATTGTCATATTGTCTGTTGAAAAGTCGGTTATGCAAAGTTAGCGTTGAACACTATTTATGAGACAATCACAGAGTTACTATTCATGCGACAATAAGGATTGTCGGGATTTACTATTCATGCGACAATAAGAATTGTCAGGATTACTATTTATGCGACAATAAGGATTGTCGGGGTTACTATTCATGCGACAATAAGAATTGTCGGGGTCACTATTCATGCACAATAAGGATTGTCGGGTTTACTATTCATGCGACATTAACATTAGTGTGGCAGTATGCGACACTCGGATGGTTTATGCGACATTTGGCTTAGTGTCGCAGTATGCGACACTTGGATGCTAATGCGACACTGGGTCTAGTGGCGCAGTTGGGTTTGGCCCTCCTGCGACACTACGGCTGTTTGGTTTTTTTAGTGTCGGGTTTGTGGTCAAACGACCTCGGTTTGACCCAAAACTTTTACCCAACCCTTAAAATGATAAAATAAGTTCATAAAAATTATCGGTTCATGTCGGGGTTAACCTGAAGTGTCGACAAAAACAGTCCCATTAGGTTTGGTTCCAGATTTTTAACCCAAATCAACCCCCGATCTTACCCATTTCTACTCCGAATCAAGCCTAACTAAAAATCCCACATGTTTTTTTATATGTCTAGTGTAAATCTGCACTTTATGGTAATTTTATAAGTTCGTTTACTATTTTTAAGAAAAATAATTATGAAGAGTGGTCGGTTTTGGCTCAAAACGGACCTTTGCTCAAAGATTGAGCTATACATGAAAATATGTGCATTTCTGGAAAAGGCCATAGTACAACTTTTTGTAGAGGACCTTCATACGAAGATTTCGGTAGATGATTCATGTGTTGATTCAACCTAGAACTCAAGTTATAGTCGTTTTAGTGATGTCGATTTTCTGGGACAGAAACTGTTACGATTTAGAGGTTTGGAAAAATGAGTTTTAAGCTTTGTTTTGGACATAATCTTGTTAAATGAACAACTAAACATGTATACAAGTATATTTCAAGTAAAACTATCGAAATATGGAGAGTTCTTACAAGAGGATCAAAGATCTAGAGTCCAAATGCAAAGAGGATGTGACAACCGAGCTTTTCCTTTGATTTTCTTCAAGTTTCAAGTGGTGGCTAGTGGTGGTTTATAGTGGTGGCTGGATTTCGACCAGAGGGTGAGGGAGAGCAGATTTGAGAGTGAGGGAGTAAGGGAGTGGGTGTTTGAGTGAGGGAGTGAAAGTGAGATTGAGTGTGGTGTGCATGTATGTGTGTGTAAGTGACCTAAGAAGGACATGGGGGGGGGGGGGGTATGGGGTAGTTTGAGTGAGAAAATCAGCAGATTTTCATGGGTCCCACAGCGTGTTTTGGTCAACTTTTAATTTCTCAAAGTTACATTAAGTCCCGCGGTCGTTTACCCGATCGTTTGAACGTTTCATTATTGTTATGCGCTTTAATACGCGTGTTTGAACAATGATTTAAATCTCAATATTTTTATTGAAAGTATTATCCTAAATACTTTATTTTAAGTTGTTAAAATGTTATCGGGTCTCGGTTTGCGCATTCATTGCGTATTTGTACGTTTATATGACTCACGTAACGTTTTTAAACGATTTATTCGTACGCGTGAAATCGTAATATTTTTTACTTGAAGTATTTTATCAAAATACTTAAGAATGAATTATAAAAATATAATTTAGGTTTATTTCATTTGTCGGGCGTGTTTCGCGCTTTTCTGTTGCGTACGGTTAGTTTTAGACGATACGAAATACGTTTGTATATATTATCCAAATTAATATATAATGAAAATGGGTTAATTAAATAATTTCACATTATTTAATAAATTGTTCACCAACGCCCGTATTGTGATGTGTCGGATCCGTCCGATAATGTAAAATGCACGATTTAATCAAATCGCGTACGTGTGTATATATATAAATATATCAATACACATAATGATACACATAATTAATCCTAATTACATGTATTAACACTTATGATTAGGCACTAATGATAGTCCTAATTTGGCGGGTGTCACATAAGCAATTAAGGGCATTTTATACAGTTGGGAATTTAATTAATTTAATATACATATCAAATTTACTCTGAGAGCTTATAAATAATTGGACTTAAGTTTTTATATTCCAACAAACAACATTGCCATACACATTTTACTCTTTACAATGAAATAATCAACAGCTTCATCAAAATCACGTTCTAAAAGAGGTTTTATTTCAGATAGCCGATTTAAAATTTATTCAAAAAGATACACAGATTTGGTCAATAAAGGTGCTTGAGGATAAAAAGTAAAAAGAGAAAATGAAAATGATGATTGTAAACATACATAATTCAATCCATGAAAAAGCACAGAAAATAATATCGATCGAACGAAGAGATATGATGATTCATATAATTGGATTTTCGTATATACAGACTCTCAATGAATCAATTGACGAAGAAAAGAAGATGCTAGATAATTGCAAGAAAATGGTGGAAGCGCTTGATAAGATGATCGGAATAAAAGAGAAATGGATGAACGGGGATCTCTCTAGTTTATATGACGATTAGGGTTTTTTATTTCTTCATTTATTTCTTATGTTTCTTTTTCTTTCTTTTTTTAATTTTTTTCTTTTTTATTGTTTGTTTGTTAATGGTTAATTTTATTTTATTTAGGTACGTGCAAGTTTATGTTTTAATGAAATATTTTTTTTTCATATGCTCAAGTATAGAGACCAAACTTCATTGCGGATTATTATACAAGATATGTCGAGTATTAACATAAGATAACAATCTTGACATAAGATACCATTACAATTGAAGATAACAATGTTGACAAATTATAACATTACAATTGAAGATAACAATCTTGACCTAAGATAACATTACAAATTTACAATTGAATCCGTTCAAACAAAGAGCTGTTTACAATGATGAAAAAGGTGTTTAGAATAAATATGAAGAGAATAATATTTATATGCAGCGCTGCACGTCAATGGCAGCTAACAACATTTAAATCTACCCTAGTGATTTTATCTGGAACCCTATCACAAACAACCTGATGGGTTTAAAAAACATTGTGCTTGTAAACACAATTACTTTTCTATGTCAAGACTTGAAAAAGAAATAATGTTAAAAGGAAGCACGATTTTTTTGTAACATTCCGATCAAAGTGTTGAGGTATTTTAGCCGAATTTAACACCATCACCAAGTAGGGTTTTGAGATTGGATATCCGGAATATTTTAATAGAGATATTGCAGCTGCGTCCAAACAAAGAGCACAAAAAATAGTTCTTTCCAACGTCTGATCATAAGTAATAAAAACACTACTGGATATAAACAGGGAAATCGCAGTCGTGGAAAATTTGCTATTGGAAATGTAATGAAGTGAAGAAAGAAAGCTTAAGTAGACCATAGTTCGTGGATACTTTTGTTTAACTGATAACAAAATAATACAAGTACTCCGTAGTATATATAGACAGATCATCGCATTTATATTGTCGTTTCTAACGGCGGTTTTTCCTTTCACCGCCTTAAATGCGTACATAGAAAAACGAGAAAAGTACGAGACCACAATTTATGAATGATAAAGCGGTAGTGCAAAGAATCGCCTTTTGTTTGCATCACTCATATAACTCACAAATGATAAAGCAGATTGCAAAGAACCGCCTTTGATAATGCTTTCATAATTTTTCCTTTATTAATCTTTTTTATTTATTTTTACTATTAAAACCTTCAGATCTGGAAATCAAAAGTTCTACCATATTCAAATTGTTTTTGTTTAGTCTGTTGAATGCGATATAAAAAAACTCTTGCATATGTATATTCAAAATTTTTATTTTAAGAGTTTACAAATCAAATCTAGAGAAAGTAACACGGAATTCATACGATCGATTTGCTAATTACGCGAAATTAACTATGGTAATAACAAAATTATATAGTCAATAGATATATATACTCCGTCATCTTCATTGGTTCCCAAATGGTAACCCCCTGTTAACTTTCGGTATCTGAAGACAAATCGAGCATCCTGACATTAACACACCGACGCAAGATCAAGTTATTACAAATCAAAATGCGATCTTAGATTTCCATAACTACACTGTTAAAGATATCCCTTTTTTGGGCCTGGTTGGTAAGTTAGTCAACAATGATTTAACTTTCAAAGTTCTTGAATTGGTAATCTCGTTGTTGATTTGAATTTTTTGCAAAACTCAATGCCATCATCGAGAATATAATCGTCAAACGATGAAGGCGGATTTAAACAAAGAAATCATCATCGCTAAGTAATGTTTACCTTCATTTTGAAAAAGATGATCATAAAGAGTGGTCAATCTGATTAAATAATAAGAAAGGCAGAAGATGTATTGCATATTCAGTTTGGTGTGGTAATGTTAATGAGTGGTGTTTTTTTGCCCTTTTGGATGATATATATATATATATATATATATATATATATATATATATATATACTAAAATTGGGAATGATAAGATGTTATAATGCCCTTTTGGTAATCTTAACTAAACCCTAAACCCTAAGTTATTTTTCCCATAAACCCTAACCCTAAACCATATGCCCTTATTAGAGCTCGACATTTTAACCATAAAACACTTTTATTAGAAAGATATAGTATACTGAATTATATATATATATATATACCCTATACGCAAAACCCTAAACTTTAATTAAACAACATACGCCTAAATCATGAATTAAACATGTTTATTAAATACCATATTATATTTTCCATAAACCTTAAACATTAAACACTAATCTGACGACCGACATTAAACCCAAAACTTGTTTACTAAATGCAATATTATGTTGCATAATCCCGAAACTAAACTTTAAAGTATATAAATAACATATGCATGCCGCCTAGTTAGCTAGGTAATTAAACCGGCCATAAACCTATTTATTAATTGATTAGTTAAGTACCATAATATTTTTTCCATAAATCGTAAACGATAAATCTAAACAACATGGCGCTTCACCATAAACCTCTTTATTAATTAAATTAAATAATATTATTAATTCCCATAAACCCTAAACTAGAAATGCTAAACCCGGCCTTGGGCATATCCCACATATCGACCGTATGTGACCGTGATCAAATTAAAGGTTGTCAATATATACATACATACATACATACATATATATATATATATATATATATATATATATATATATATATATATATATATATATATGACTTAATTATATTTGTGATTTGGTTTCGGTTTATATCATTTTAATGAAGACAATAATAAATATGTATTATTCATTGATTTTTATTTATTCCATCATTTTAAATTCTTCATTGATTTTTATTCTTTAAAAAAAACAAATATACGGATTCTTTGGTTGATCATCTAAAATAATGATATCGTGATTATGAAAATTAATAAAAACAAATAACTATTTCTAAACTAGAGAATTCTATGAGGTGTCAAATTAGTTTTAGTAAGTAATTAAATTAATATACATTTCTTAATATAAATTTTGTAAATTAGCGTAATACCCGCGCAATGCAGCAGAATACAAAATTCTGTTATTTACCGACAAAAATTCGTGATGATGACTCAGTATAGTAGTGAAGAGTGAAGTATCATGATAATAACTAAATTGTAAAAAAAATGAGAATTAAATTAAAAATGTTAATTATAGAAGTGTTGAGTCTTACTCTTATTAGTTTCTAAATATAAAACTTGGAGATGCTTTATATATTGATATAGATAAATAGCAATAATTGGATTATATACTCCGTATCTATCTTTTTAAATAATCTATTTATATCTATGTCTTTTAATGTATTATACTCTTATGTCTTATTGCTTGATATTCCCACCATGGAAATTGATAAATCCACCACAACAATGCAATGTGTGATTGTACTGTACACATCGTTGATACATTGTTGTGGTGGATTTATCAAATTCCTTTGTGGAAATATCATCGATAAAGCCCTAACGGCTCGCTTTATCATTTTCTATTATTATTATTATTATTATTATTATTATATGATTATATAATATGTCTATGTCTATGTCTATATTGATGAAATGAAAATATAACTCATAAATCTTAATATTTGAATTTTTTTCATACCTTGACAAAATGAACATATGCGCCAATAATTTTTTAAAAAAATTTGGTTGACTTGTTTGATCGGTGGTCAAATAAAATAAGGAGGTGATTGGTCAAAGTGGATGGACAATCCACCGCTTTATATAGCATAAATACGGCGGTTATTAATGCACCTCCTTAATTATTTTAATTCAAAAATTTTTATTTGCTTAGTTGTAGGTTTTGATTAATTAGATCGTCTTCTCATTACCACTCTCAATTTTTCAGCTGGAAATTACAGTGGACGACTCTGACGATAAAACAACTACACACTAAATCATCATAGTTAGGGTTAAAAGTGCGACTACTTGTTTAGTTTTTTGAAGGTTTATTATTTTGACACCTCTAGGAGATTGTTTATGTCGCACCCCTAAAACACGTGGCAACGGAAGTATGAGGTGTCACGGGGGCGTCGACCAAATCAAATATCACAACACAAAGATTAAAGCAAACAACTTCTTTATGAGACGTTTGAAAATATTACATTACCATAAATTCTAATGTTTACAAAATATCTGGAGTTCACATAAACCGTTAAGAGATTTCTAATACATTACTGAATATACAAAATACATCTAAATGCAATCTATTCTCTTGATGTTTGAAAACAATGCGACTCGAGCTAAGCTTTCCAAAAGCTTCCTACTGCGGCGGGTTACCTGTGAAATACATACTAAAAGGTCAACATAAAGTTGATGAGTTCATAGGTTTGTTAATTAATTAGTTGCTAATATGATCCACAAGATTTCACAAGTTTGCATTATTCAACAATGATAAGTAAAAGTATCGTTAGCCAACGACAAGTAAAAGTATTGCATATTGCAATATAAGTATACCATTTGCATGAGTCTCATAGTCGAGCTTAACGTTGTTGCCTCCGGTAAGTGCCTAATCCATAACACTTCTAAATCACAAATAATATTGCATCCGTGGGTTGACTAGCGCGACTAGTCCGGATGAGATTTCTCAAACCCTGATAGATCTATCCAATAATATTCACGCACAAAATTTTACGACTATGATAGGTAGAGGGCTTTAGTTGATTATTCAGGTCTCATGCAATCCGTATGAAAAGTTGTTTCAAGTTACTTGTGATCATATAAGCAGTTGTATAAAACAGTTGTATGTATTCTCACCCCAGTTGAAAAACAGTAAAAAAGGGCTATGAAACTCACCTTAGATTAGCAAGTAGCAAGCAAATATCAAATAAGCAAGCAAGTTAGTGTGCAACCTTCTAACGTCCTAAAAACGTATAAGGTTGTGTAAGTAGATGTCTCAAGGATCATCTATAGCAATTATATAAGTGGGGGTGTTGTGTTGCGCACTGGTCGTTGAGATTTCTAATGGTGACGTGACACAGCAGTGGGTTTTTAATTTATAAGGTTGGGGCCTAGGGTTACTTATTATGCTAGCACAAGACAAGTATGACCTAGGATCGTTCTTCAAAGCGCGACAAAATGAAACTAGGGGGTTTAGAAGCTTTTATGTGTTCAGCTGGGGTTGAAAGAGTTGGTTTTGGTTTTGGGTTTTCTTATCCTAATTTAAACTGAACTGAATTAAAAGGTGGAGGTTACTTCGGGCGTTCAGCAATTAAAGCGATTGTCTACTATAACGTGGTTTAGAAGTGGTTAAATATGGAAAGTTCTAATGAGGATAAGTTCGTAAGTTGATGTGAGCTATTCTACAATCCTTCTATCGGACTAACGCGGAGGTGTCCACAATCAGGCAAATAGAATGTCACGGGGATTGCACAATATATTAAAGTGCACACCGAAAGTTCTCTCAAATGTACACCCACACTATCCAACAATTAACCTCGAATCCTATTCCCCAATCTCGGTCGTCAGAGATGCCCGAATCATGGCATAGTTTGTTGAATAAACAATCTTATCAATGAGGGTTATCCTCACCGGAATAGGTTGGGCTAACTGGTCTAGACGGTCGGATAGCATGTCATCACTTATTCGTACGAGTTATCATCATTACTTGGGGATGCTATAAGACAGGGATGATTTGTGTTACAAATGGAGACCTAGGTAATACGTTTGCTATTCGATTCATAATACAACTACCTTCGGTTGTTCTGACTTCCATACATTTGTACTCCGCCGTAAGCGTTTCCATTATTATATCAAAGAACAGTCGAATAGGGGCCGTCATATTATTTCACGATGATTAATGCCGTTTAAATTTTACTATTATGAAGATCCTAAGGCAACAATCAAACAAGAACATGCAATAAGACGATCAAGGCAACAGTTTAATTTAAGCATACAAAAGTATTATCTAAGTTGAGGGTATTCCGAAAGTTGTCTAAAAAATATCGTCTATATGAATTTAATCTTAATCTACCTCTACTCCTATGTTCCGTGTCTCTTGGATCCTATTTTAGTCTAGAGAACACCGGCCATGCCAAGCTCAATGATTCAATCTAACATAGTATAACAAAGTGACCTGTATCCTATGAGTTAGCTACATTCATTTTTGGATAAATATTAGTCATAACATGAGTTGGGCAGATAAACAATAAAGATTTAATTTCTATATCCATTTGTAATATAAACCATCCGCAATCTCACAACATACCACTTAGTCACATATTTGATACTTTCTAAACGACTATCATAGCAGACAATTGAGTTATTTAGCTAATCATGGCAATTCTAGCATACATATTTAAATTTATTAAAGAAAGGACAAACATATTAAATATGAAAGATAGATTGACACCTGGAAAGAAGTACAATAACTCGTAGCTAAAATATGCGTCCCGGAGCACCTCCGTACAAATCTTCCTTGGCTAGTTAATTAGCTAGCCTAATTAACTAGGAAGAATAAAAGAAAAGAAAATACAAGTAGGTGTAACCAAATGTGTTGGTATTTTTAAGTGTGTTGAGGTGTGTTGGTGTTTTTTTTTCAAATGAGCCTCATGCCTCCTATTTATAGAGGAGTTTGGGTGCATTTTAGCAAATGGAAGCACACATTAGCAAAAGGTGGAAAAGGTAGTGGCACCAAGTACAAAAAGGTGAAAAAGGTAGTGGCACCAGGTACGAAAAGCATGTAAAGGTCTAGCACCGGGTACGAAAAAGGACAAAAAAGCGCAATCCGTGCGGGTGGGTGGCAGCCGGAGGCGGCCTACTGGCAGCCATTGGCGGCCAGGTGGTGGCCGGCGGCGGCTGGCTGCCACCTGCACCGGTCTGCTGCCCGTTGCTTCGTTTCTCGATTCGTGCGTGTTTTCTTCGTTATGCGTCCGTTTGCGTTGATTCTTTTTGCGTTGGATTCGTAATTCAAAAACGAAGCTTTTGATGAAAAGAAATCCCAAAAATATGTCTCTGAACTCTAGATGTGTCGTACGAATCATTTGGATCTTTCGGAGTACGTAGAATCTTCATTCTTCGTCCGTTTTTGTTGATTCTTCTTCTGTTGGATTCGTAATTTGAAAACGAACATCTTGGGTCAAATAGATGTTGGTGATGGGCTCTTTTATCTTGAAATCTCATTTTGATGTCTGGAATCTTCAAACGTGCGTGGAATTTTCGTTTTTCGGCCGTTTTGCTTGATTTTGCTCGTGCAACCTTGTTTTGATCTTCTTAGCATTTTATCAATGATTTTTGCATTATTTGAGTCCAAATGCTAGGTATTGCTCCAGAATGAGAGAGATATCGGTGGTAAAAACGTGACTTTTTACGCGATATCAAGTATCCCACACTTAGAGCTTTGCTTGTCCTCAAGCAAATCTTCATAAAATTGTGATGAAAGGTGTCTTGTATTCCGGAGAACTTTGATTCCTGCAAGTTTGGTAAAAGGATTTCGGACGAGGTTCCATCCTTTGATGGTTTCCCAAACCTTTGGTTCTAACAAGTTTTCTTTTCACTCTTCATAATGTAAGATATACATGACTGGGGCCCTCACAGGTGGTCACTCAATTCACTCAAGTGTATCGGGTTTCCTAACTTCTAATTCACTCAGGGGCCTATCATGTAGCTCTTCCGTTGTCATAAGCTTGATCGAGAATCAAATCTACAATACTTAAATGGGGACGGTGCTAATTATCCCTAGACATTCGCAAGATGGTGGAAGTGGTGTATATGGATGAAGGGTTTTGTAGGTGGTTTATTTGGGGGTTTAATATAGCCTAAGAGTTGTTTATGATAACTTATCTTTGGTGCTTAGTAGTGCTTCTTTCTGGATTTCTCTCTTTGAGAGCCTTCTTTTGCATCTTTTCTTTTCAAGTTTTCTTTTGATGAACCTTTCCCTTGGCTTTAAATGATCCTTGGGCTTTTAGGTTCCTTCTGACGGCTTTGCTTTTGCTGAATTTTCTTTTTCTTAGAGCTCCTTTTACGAATGATGATTATCCTTTGGGGAACGCTCCGTACTTCTTTGCTGGATTTCTTTTTCTTGGAGCTCCTTTTACGGATGGTGTTCATCCTTTGGGGAACGCTCCGTACTTCTGATAATAGTTCTTCTGTCAGCACAGAAACTTAGGCTATGGCCAAAAGATGAAAGAAGGGAGTGAAGTTTTTGAAAAGGCTAAGGCTCAGCATGTTTTCCGCTGAAGGTGAGCACTGGTTAGGTTGAAAGTGAGGGTTTTATGAGAGGGTTCTTATCCTAGGGAATGTTGAGGTTTTCTGATTGCACCTTCGTCACCCATTTTTGTAATCTCGAAATGTATTCCTTGAACAAGTTCTGATTCTAGAGAGCATACATCGGCACACTCACAATTGGAAAGTGAAGCATTAAAGATGAATGCTTTTATATGGCTCAAGATTCCTCACTCATTTTGGGGTGGTTTTGTGCCTAGTCATGCGATTGCTTGTTTTTGAAACTTGGTTTGAAAGTTTATCAAAGATTTTTGCTCGTGATAGCCGATTTACCAAACCTTTTGAACTTTTGTTGACCAGAAATACCCTTTTTTGACTTTGATTCAAAAAATTTGAAAATTTTGCTGAAAATCTGAGTTTTTGCTAAAAAGTTTGATAAAAAGGTTATGTTGCAATACAGTAGTCAATACTACTGCTATCCCACACTTAAAAGAACATTGTCCCTAATGTTCTACTTCTAAGTTAGGTCAATCCCACACTTAGATTTTTGAATAAGGGTCAATATTTTCGAAGTCATTCTCTATTTGCGAGTTGTAATCCCACACTTAGAGTTTTACTTAGAATTTTAGCGTGTTAAATTGAGCAAAATAAGGTTAGAAGAGATACTTCCTTGTGCTGCGTGAGTTGCCCTTTGATTTTATGGACCAGACTCAAGTGTGTGAATTTGCTGGAAATGGACCAGGCTCATTAAAAATGAACTTGTTCCACAAATTCTACTTTGAATTCTGCATAATACACATCCTTCAGAAAACACAAGTGTTAATACAAGTTAGTATTAAACATAAAATAACTAATAAAAGCTAATCCATGTCAGCATAGAGCGCCTCCTAATCGGTGAAGTCATCATCCATAAAGATCGTGTTTTCCACGATCGATGCAGGAGATGCTGACTCCTCGATGGTATAGACAGGAGATGTCGTTCCATCCTTCTGATCCTGAATCCAAGCGTCTAGGGCAGCAGTCTCCTCCTCCAGTGAGTCCATGAAAGTGGGGTGGTCCTGCGCAGTCAACCTTCAAGGTGGGAATAAGTCCCACGGTGGAATGTGCGGAACGGGATCAGGTCCCATCTGAAAGGGGCACACAGGTGTAGAGGTAAGGCCCAGAGCAGTGTGGATCTCAGAGATGGCGGTGTGCTGGACCTCGAGGGCTCTCAGTATAGACCAAGTGACAGCAGGGTCCGCAGTAGTAACCCCATGCTCAAAGGTGGGTACTCTAGAGGTCCCTGTGGTCTGTCCCGCTGGTCGGTGAGATGACGGTAACCTGTAATGGATGGGACGTAACAGGAATGACTCCTGAACGTACACCTCCACCGAGTCTGCCAAAATCTCATCCAAACTAGGAGGTGGTGACTGGGATCCTCTGACAGTCCTCATGCTACTACCCAGTGATGAACTCCGGGAGTGCTGCATGGCACGCGAGCGTCTCTGACTGGGGATGCATGCTCTGTATGATTGCGAACTCATCCTGCAAAATACAAAAGGTTAATGGTCTGAGATTATTAGTCTTTTGTAAGGCGAGGTACTGCATAAAAATTGGATTAGTTTAAACATAACAGTAAAGGAAAATTAATGTTGAAAACGTAAGATAGGCTTGGGATGCCTCCCAAGAGCGCTTTATTTATCGAGTCTCGTAGCTTGACTCTTTTATACCCATTTTTCTATTAGGGTGGTTCGTAGTTATAGACTTCCTCATTTGAGGGAAAGTCTTCTACGTAGTGTTTCAATCGGTGACCGTTTACTTTGAAATTTCCGTCTGGAGCTTCGAGTTCGATGGCACCATAGGGAAATACTTTAGAGATTGTGAAGGGGCCGCTCCATCGTGTTTTGAATTTACCATAAAATTTCTTAAATCGGGAGTTAAAGAGTAGAACTTTATCACCTGGATTGAAGCGTATGGGGCGGAGCTTTGAATCGTGGAGTAACTTGGTTCTTTCTTTAAATTTGTAGGAACTTTCGTAAGCTTGATCCCTCAACTCTGCTAGTTCATTTAGCTGCATTCTCCGGTGAGTTCCTGTTATCGTAGGATCTAAACTACAGTTCTTCAGTGCCCAGTAAGCTTTGTATTCTAGTTCAATCGGGAGATGACATGCCTTTCCATAAACGAGCCTATAGGGAGTTGTTCCTAATGGCGTTTTATAAGCTGTCCGAAATGCCCACAAAGCATCGTCTAGCTTGTCTACCCATCTTTCCTTGTGTTTTCCAATTGTCCATTCCAAGATCCTTTTTAGTGCACGGTTTGTAATCTCTGCTTGTCCATTCGTCTGCGGGTGATAGGCCGTAGAGGTTTTGTGTGTAACCCCATATTGTTGCAATAGTTTCATAAACTGAGTATTGCAAAAGTGCGTGCCTCTATCGCTGATGATTGCTCGAGGTGTTCCAAACTGACAGAATAACTGCTTTAAGAACTTGGTTACGACCCTTGAATCATTTGTTGGAAAGGCTTGGGCTTCGGCCCATCTTGATATGTAATCGACAGCTACTAGAATGTATTCTTTTTCGTAAGATTTCGGAAATGGTCCCATGAAGTCTAACCCCCATATGTCAAATATTTCACATGCTTGGATATTCGTTAACGGCATTTCGTTACGCGTTGTGATATTTCCAAACCTTTGGCAAATATCGCAGCGTTTCACCAAGTCTTTTGCGTCTCTGAAAATGGTAGGCCAGTAGAATCCTGAGTCGTAGACTTTCTTTGCTGTCAGATTAGTTGCATGATGTCCTCCGGTGGGTCCGTGATGGCTTTGGTGGAGTATATGTTTGGCTTCTTTCCCATTGACACATCTTCTTACTATTTGGTCGGGACAGACCTTGAACAAATATGGATCATCCCAAAATTAATATTTGACGTCGCGGAAGAACTTTTGTCTCCGCGATGAGATCATTCCTTTTCTTGCGATCCCTCCAACTACAAAATTGGCAATGTCTGCAAACCAAGGATCGTCAGTGAATTGCGAACCTTGTTCTCCTAAACTCATTAACTGCTCTTATAGAAATCGATCTTTAATATCTCTTTCCGCAAGTTGTTCCATTGATGAATTTTCAAGTCGACTTAAATGATCTGCGGTGACGTTTTCTGCTCCTTTCTTATCCTTTATTTCTATGTCGAATTCTTGTAGGAGTAAAATCCATCGTAACAATCTAGGCTTTGCGTCTTGCTTTTTGAAGAGGTATTTTAGAGCTGAGTGATCCGTATATACTATTGTTTTGGACAATATCAGGTAGGATCTGAATTTGTCGAAGGCAAATACTACAGCTAGCAGCTCTTTTTCTGTAGTTGTATAGTTTTCTTGAGCATCTGTAAGTGTTTTGCTAGCGTAATAGATTGGTCGAAAGTGATTATCCTTCCTTTGGCCTAGAACTGCCCCAACTGCGAAGTCACTAGCATCGCACATGATTTCAAATGGTAGGTTTCAATCTGGAGCGACCATGATTGGTGCATTTGTAAGCTCCTTCTTTAGGTAATTGAAAGCCTTCATGCAGTTCTCGTCAAACACAAACTTGATGTCTTTTCCTAGAAGGTGGGCGATAGGTCGAGAAATCTTGGAGAAGTCCTTAATAAAACGGCGGTAGAACCCAGCATGTCCTAGAAAGCTTCTAATGGCCTTGATGTTAGTTGGTGGTGGAAGTTTGGCGATGGTTTCGACCTTTGCTTTGTCTACTTCAATTCCGGACTTGGATATTCGATGTCCTAAAACTATTCCTTCCTTCACCATAAAGTGACACTTTTCCCAATTTAACACGAGGTTTGATTCTTCACACTTGGTGAGCATTCTATCGAGGTTGGACAGACATGATGCGTAGGAGTCTCCAAAGATAGAGAAATTGTCCATAAAGACTTCCATGCATTGTTCAATCATGTCGTGGAAGATTGCGACCATGCATCTCTAAAATGTTGCAGGTGCGTTGCATAATCCAAACGGCATTCGTCGGTATGCGAATGTTCCGTAGGGACATGTGAATGTCGTCTTCTCTTGGTCCTTCAGATCGAGTGGGATTTGGAAATACCCGGCAAAACCATCGAGGAAACAGTAGAATTCGTTTCCTAATAACCTTTCGAGCATTTGGTCAATAAACGGAAGCGGGAAGTGATCTCTGCGAGTTGCTTCGTTTAACTTCCAATAATCGATGCAGACCCTCCAACCGGTAATTGTCCGAGTTGGTATAAGCTCATTTTCTTCGTTTGTAATGACCGTCATTCCTCTCTTTTTTGGTACGACTTGAACAGGGCTAACCCAAGGTGAGTCGGATATTGGGTAGATCAATCCAGCATCTAAGAGTTTGATAACCTCTTGTTTGACCACGTCCTGAATCTTAGGATTTACCCTTCTCTGCCTTTGTACGGATGGTTTGAAATCGTTTTCCGTGAGGATCTTGTGTGTGCAATAGTTTGGACTGATTCCTTGTATGTCGGAAATCTTCCATGCAATTGCCTTCTTGTGCGATTTCAGAACATTAATGAGTTGGGCTTTCTCCTCGGGTTTTAACTCTTTTGATATTATCACCGGGAGTTGTGATGTTCCATGGAGGTAAGCATACTCAAGGTGAGGTGGTAGTTCTTTTAATTCTAGGTTTGGTGGTTCTTCGATAGACGGCTTCATTCTAGCCATCTCGTCTCTATTCAGCTTCTCGTATTCCGCTTGGAATGGTGCTTCGTCTGTCTCAGGTTCAGATGTGGAGATTGATGCTATTTCAACCCACTCGGTTTTATTTGAGAATTCGTCTGTCTTTAGCTCGTACTTGTTGACTGACGATGAGGAAACTTCATCATTTCTGGTGAGGATGATCTCTCCGTCGTTAGTGAATTGGAAATCTTGAAATTGAGCGGATGAAGATTGGTTTATGGTGATTTCAGGGTTTGAAAACGGCAGTGATTCGGGTTGATTGGCTAATTGTATTTCAAACGATGGTGGCTCAACACTCATTTCTTTGAATGAATCTAAGATCTCTCTAGTTGAGGGAAATGGGTTCGGTTCATTGAATATCGGTTTATCTCTTTTTAGCCAAGGTATCGGTGTACCGCATCCTAATGGAACAGCGATTGTTTTGCCATCGATGTGAGGAGACCTCTTTTCAAACAGCGGAAATAGTAGTTCGTTGGATGTTGTTAGCGAAGTGATTGCGGAGTTCATCCCAGGGTCCTCATTACACAGTTTTCGAACGGTGATTATGGTGTTGGGTATCGGATCCTGGCTGGATAGTGCTAGTACTTCGTGGAGATGCTCATCAAAAATATCCTGCATGGTATCACACAAACCAAGGTCCTCTTCCAGAGGTTGCTTCATTAATCGATCGACATTAAAGGTGACTTCCTCTTTCCCAACTCTTAATTTTAAAGATGTTTTGCTAACATCAATTACAACCTTGGCAGTATTTAGGAATGGTCTGCCTAGGATGAGCGGGATATGTGTGTCTTCTTCTATGTCCATGACAATAAAGTCCACTGGAAAAACGAACTTATCGACTTTGACCATGACATCTTCAGCAATTCCTCGAGGGAGTTTTACCGATTTGTCAGCTAATTGGATAGTCATACGAGTAGGTAATAGGTCATCTAATCCTAATTTCTTGTAAAGGGAATAAGGCATAAGATTAACACTAGCACCTAGGTCTGCTAAGGCGTTACTAATTTGAATTCCTTGGAGAAAACAGGGTATAGTAAAACGTCCAGTATCACCTAATTTAGGTGGGAGACCACGTTGTACAATCAATGAGCATTCAGCATTCAAGGGTAAACTAACTATTTGCCTAAGTTTTTCTTTGTTCGAAAGGAGTTCTTTACAGAATATAGCATACGAGGGCATTTCTACTAAAGCATCTAATAATCTAACGTTTAAGTGCAGGCTTTTAAATATTTCCATATATTTACCGAATTGGGCTTCTTGCTTTTCCTTTTTAAGTCTACCAGGATAAGGTATTCTCGTTCGAGGTACATTATCTGGAGTTTTGGCTGGTGATGGGTCAGGTACTGTGACAGGGATGCCAATTGACACATTTTCACTAGGTGTAGGTGCGGGCAAAGAAGTGTTTTCGGGAGTGTTATTTGGTGGTGGCGGATCAACTTTGGTCACTTTTCCTCCTCTAGTCACGATTAACAGATCATCACTTGGTGGATGAGTGGTGTCATCAGTGATTACCGACGTACTTTCCTCAATAAAACTTAAGTTTTTCAAAATGGATTTCATGTTAGAGATTAATTTTTCTGAAATTTTTATCATGGCGTCAATGTTATCTTGAAATCCAGTCACTCTTTTGTTTATAACGTTTTGTTCGAACATAAATTCTGACAAAGATCGTTTTGAGGAAGGTAAGTGGTTTGTAGGTGAGGAAACAGCTAAAAGTTGGGTCAAAGACTCATTTGGTGTGGGGTTGGTCCAATCAAAATGTGTTGTCATAATTGATTAAAAAGCGGTTACTAAAACTAAACTAATCCTAAGGGCAAAAAGGTAACTTTTGATTGATGTTAATCTTTTCAAAAGGATCGCTTAAACACTAAAGTTACTAAATCCTAAAATCGGTTGTCGTCGCTCCCCGGCAGCGGCGCCAAAAACTTGTTGTGTTGAGCACCGGTCGTTGAGATTTCTAATGGTGACGTGACACAGCAGTGGGTTTTTAATTTATAAGGCTGGGGCCTAGGGTTACTTATTATGCTAGCACAGGACAAGTATGACCTATGATCGTTCTTCAAAGCGCGACAAATTGAAACTAGGGGGTTTAGAAGCTTTTATGTGTTCAGCTGGGGTTGAAAGAGTTGGTTTTGGTTTTGGGTTTTCTTATCCTAATTTAAACTGAACTGAATTAAAAGGTGGAGGTTACTTCGGACGTTCAGCAATTAAAGCGATTGTCTACTATAACGTGGTTTAGAAGTGGTTAAATATGGAAAGTTCTAATGAGGATAAGTTCGTAAGTTGATGTGAGCTATTCTACAATCCTTCTATCGGACTAACGCGGAGGTGTCCACAATCAGGCAAATAGAATGTCACGGGGATTGCACAATATATTAAAGTGCACACCGAAAGTTCTCTCAAATGTACACCCACACTATCCAACAGTTAACCTCGAATCCTATTCCCCAATCTCGGTCGTCAGAGATGCCCAAATCATGGCATAGTTTGTTGAATAAACAATCTTATCAACGAGGGTTATCCTCACCGGAATAGGTTGGGCTAACTGGTCTAGACGGTCAGATAGCATGTCATCACTTATTCGTACGAGTTATCATCATTACTTGGGGATGCTATAAGACAGGGATGATTTGTGTTACAAATGGAGACCTAGGTAATACGTTTGCTATTCGATTCATAATACAACTACCTTCGGTTGTTCTGACCTCCATACATTTGTACTCCGCCGTAAGTGTTTCCAGTACTATATCAAAGAACAGTCGAATAAGGGCCGTCATATTATTTCATGATGATTAATGTTGTTTAAATTTTACTATTATGATGATCCTAAGGCAACAATCAAACAAGAACATGCAATAAGACGATCAAGGCAACAGTTTAATTTAAGCATACAAAAGTATTATCTAAGTTGAGGGTATTCCGAAAGTTGTCTCAAAAATATCGTCTATATGAATTTAATCTTAATCTACCTCTACTCCCATGTTCCGTGTCTCTTGGATCCTATTTTGGTCTGGAGAACACCGGCCATGCCGAGCTCAATGATTCAATCTAACATAGTATAACTAAGTGACCTGTATCCTATGAGTTAGCTACGTTCATTTTTGGATAAAGTTTTAGTCATAACATGAATTGGGCAAATAAACGATAAAGATTTAATTCCTATATCCATTTGTAATATAAACCATCCTCAATCTCACAACATACCACTTAGTCACATATTTGATACTTTCTAAACGACTATCATAGCAGACAATTGAGTTATTTAGCTAATCATGGCAATTCTAGCATACATATTTAAATTTATTAAAGAAAGGACAAACATATTAAATATGAAAGATAGATTGACACCTGGAAAGAAGTACAATAACTCATAGCTAAAATATACGTCCCGGAGCACCTCCGTACAAATCTTCCTTGGCTAGTTAATTAGCTAGCCTAATTAACTAGGAAGAATAAAAGAAAAGAAAATACAAGTAGGTGTAACCAAATGTGTTGGTATTTTTAAGTGTGTTGAGGTGTGTTGGTGTTTTTTTTTCAAATGAGCCTCATGCCTCCTATTTATAGAGGAGTTTTGATGGATTTTAGCAAATGGAAGCACACATTAGCAAAAGGTGGAAAAGGTAGTGGCACCAAGTACGAAAAGGTGAAAAAGGTAGTGGCACCAGGTACGAAAAGCATGTAAAGGTCTAGCACCGGGTACGAAAAAGGAAAAAAAAGCGCAATCCGTGCGGGTGGGTGGCAGCCGGAGGCGGCCTACTGGCAGCCGGGGCGGCCAGGTGGTGGCCGGCGGCGGCTGGCTGCCACCTGCACCGGTCTGCTGCCCGTTGCGTCGTTTCTCGATTAGTGCGTGTTTTCTTCGTTATGCGTCCGTTTGCGTTGATTCTTTTTGCGTTGGATTCGTAATTCAAAAACGAAGCTTTTGATGAAAAGAAATCCCAAAAATATGTCTCTGAACTCTAGATGTGTCGTACGAATCATTTGGATCTTCCGGAGTACGTAGAATCTTCATTCTTCGTCCGTTTTTGTTGATTCTTCTTCTGTAGGATTCGTAATTTGAAAACGAACATCTTGGGTCAAATAGATGTTGGTGATGGGCTCTTTTATCTTGAAATCTCGTTTTGATGTCTGGAATCTTCAAACGTGCGTGGAATCTTCGTTTTTCGGTCGTTTTGCTTGATTTTGCTCGTGCAACCTTGTTTTGATCTTCTTAGAATTTTATCAATGATTTTTGCATTATTTGAGTCCAAATGCTAAGTATTGCTCCAGAATGAGAGAGATATCGGTGGTAAAAACGTGACTTTTTACGCGATATCAGGGGGTTAATGTCCACTTATCACAATTGTGTAGGTGGAGGGTTAATGTCCACCTAAAGCTAGTTCACTCAACTAGTATGTTCAATTAAGTTGTTAAAAATGTGTACGACCCGTTGGTGAATGTTTTTAATAATAATTCTTTAAGATATTATTATTAAGTTTGTTTCATTGTATACATTGTAATAGTATGTATCATGTGTGGTTATAAGTTGTTACCCAAGTTCAATACTTAGTAAAAATCAAGTTTCAAACATTTTGTTTTTCAGCGACACTAGTAACGACATTAGGGTCAGTGTCGCAGGTTTAGCGACATTAGGATTAGTGCCGCAGTGTATGCGACATTGGGTTAAGTGTCGCAAGAGTTGCGACACTGAGGTTTTAGTCGCTGATTGGAGTCGCTGATGCTTAGTGTCGCAAGTTAATGCGACATTAGCACAAGTGTCGCATATGCAAATCAATTTCAATTAGGCAGCGACATAGCTAGCGACACTTAGGTAGTGTCACAGGTAGTGTCGTAGATCATGCGACACTAAGGTCTGGTCAGCTTTCGATTTTTAGCCCAAACGTTTTAAGTGTCGGTTTCTTCTTCGGGAAAGTTCTTGAGTCTCATTTTTGTTCAAAGTCATTAAATAAGTCATCCCAACCCATTATTGTTACCACTTTCCAAAAAGAGTAGGTTTTGTCATTTTTCAAAAATCGAGTTTCGGTTCCATTGACTTGGTCAACCCTTCTCGGTTTGACCCGACTATTTTACCCAACCCTTAGATATGTTCAAATGTCACAAAATCAGTTTTACCGTTTTTACCAAGTTTCAGAAAGTGTCAGTTTTTATCGTTATTCAAAAATCAGTCCATATTATCTAATTTTCAGAAAATACATCACATAACCGAATTTTTATAAAAATATATATTCCGAATTAGTTCCCCAGAAAAATAAAAAGTGTTCCCCCATTTGAAAAATACTTCCAGTAATATTTTTATGAATTTTAGAGTAGTCTAAGTATTGTTAAAAATTACATGTGTCCTCTGAGGTCCAACAGTTGACCAATCTGGACACATGAATAAAGATTACATTTCTGAGACAAATCTACAAGAAACTAGTAAAAGGTGTCAACATGAAAGTTGAAGACAATGAAATGTGTGAAGTTTGAGCGGTGTTTTCAAGTTATTTGGAGATGTGTAGCTCGAGATATGGTCAAAACCATGAGACCTAAATTCCTTACCTTTCTTGACAGATTATATATGTTCTCTTACAAAAATTATTAAAAATGGTTAACCAGCTCAGAAAAATATGAAGTTTTCGGGGTTGGAAATATTGCTTCTAGAACTTAAGTTTTGACTATAAAAACGTCCATTTTCATGGAGAGATGAATTTTCTAAAAATCGTGGAAGTGAACACATTTTTCTGAACAGAAAGTTTCTTTGCATATTCATAAGTTTTAAGTTAAGAAAAGTTGTTTTTAGATATGGTTTTGACATAGCATGGTTGAGTGAGCTTAAATACATGTAAATAACAGTAAAAAAAGTTAGAATGATACTCACAATGGTGATTTTGGAGAAGAAATGACAGATTGTAGATGAGGAAGACTTGAGCTTTATTTCCTTGAATGAATCTTGAAAAATAGTGATGTATTTAAGTGGTGGTTCTATGGTGGACTATGGTGGAGGAAGGAGGTTGTATGGTGGTGTAATAATCTAGATTTTGAGAGAGAGAAATAGAGCTAGAGGGAAAAAGGGAGTGAGATGAAAAGGTGTTGGTGTGTTTGAAAGACGAAATTGCATGCTCTTTGAATGGGAGTTGGAAGAATAAAAGTAATCATCATTTTGTATGAAAAGTTAGAGGGGGGAAGAGGGGGTGGCCGGCCCCTCCTATGGGCCTCACCGAGTTGGTGATTTTTAATCCTCAATTTCCAGACTGTATTGCGTATAGTGTTCGTTATTTCATTAAATCGCGTAACGTTTTCTTTTATAGTTTTAATTCACAATATGTTTGAGATTATTTTTCATTGAAGTATTATTAAAATACTTAAATTTGAATTTTCAAAATATTTATTAGGGTTTCGTTTGGTTGTCGGGCGTAATTGCGCGTTTTAACCGCATTTGTTATGTTTTAATAAAAAGTCTAGGTTTTTAGTGTATTATTATTTCAAAATAATAATATATGATAAATAACTTCTAAAAATAGATTAAAGTTATTTATAGAAAGGTTTTCACCAACGTCGTATATTCTGTCGGACTCTGTTCGGTTGTTTCGCGTAATTACAACTAATTACGTATGTGTAATATAAAACGATTACGGGAGTGTATATTCACATAAATATACAAATAGTTACAAGTAATTACAAGTATTTAGCCTAATATTAAACTAAACACACGTAATTATGGTTTTCAGCAGGTTAATCAGTAACCCTAAATCGTCGGGTGTCACATTTAGGGTTTTGAGAGCTTTGCATTATGGAATTTTGATCCGTTCTTTCCGTTGTTTTAAAAAGGCGATTATCATATCATTGTTTAAAGGTTTCGATATTTATCTTTAAATCTGGGTTATATATTGTCGCACCCCCAAATCCGATGCGGAAGAGGTTTGGGTCGGGGCGTGACTAATTACGGTAATCACAACACAAAGGTATAATGAACGACTCTATATGCGTCGTTTTACAAAATGTATTGATATAATAAAAGTTTACATCAAAAGAACTGTTTACATTAGCTCATGTTCTGATATGAGATATTTACACACATAATTAATCTATACAAAATAAAATAATGCAGCTAAATCTCTGATTTGTTTGCATGATGACTCGAGCTAAAGTATCTTGTGTGGGCAGTCCAACCTACTGCTGAGTAGACGTGATACATGCTAAAAATGGTCAGCTAAAAGCTGGCGAGCTCACAAGTTTGTATGTCAAAACATATTGTATGAACCACAAGATTTAATTGTATTAAGTTGCAAACAACAAAATAAAAGAGAATATACAGCCATGAGCACATAGTCTGAGCTTAACTTGAGGTGTCAGATCCACATTCAAGGATCCGATCGAGGTGCCTCCCATGAGTGCCTAATCTACACTGGCCTAAACATATACTAATGTGTCCGTTTACCCAGTTAGTTCAAGCTAACCCGAACGAGGATTGTCAATCCTAAATGGTACCATACACTAGAATTCACGCTACAGCAGTATTAACAAACTATGTTGTGGAGGACTTTGAACTGATTAGTTGTGAAAACTCATGTAGTATAAAGTTTAGTTTCGTACTTGCGTTTATATTGTAAATAAAACGAGCAATGTATCACACCCCTGAGAAAACAGTAAAAGAGGGGCCATAAGACTCACCTGAGTCTGAAGCGTTAAAAACAGTAAAAGAGGGGCCATAAGACTCACCTGAGTCTGAAGCGTTAAGCTTAGTGAGTAAAGTACGTGATGTTCGAAGACTTGTAACCCGTGGGCGTCCAATACGCGCGATGGTTATAAACGTGAGTAGGTACCTTAAAAATATCACCCATATTAGTTGTTCGTCCAACTAGAATGTCCAAATGACTCCGATTTGGTTGATTAGTTTGAGTTCTAAAAACGTGTATGACCCGTTGGTGATTGTTTGTAATAATAATCTCCACTATTATTATTATACTTGAGTTGTTTGTATACTTATAAAGTATATATGTTTCATTGTATCGTATAGTTATCAAATATATATGTATTATGTACGAGTACATCACATGTGGTTTGGTTATTATAAATGTTTGACATTGACTGTAAAAAGTAATTTCAAACTTTAAGTGATGGGGGTCCGGGGGCAGCACCCCTGGTAGCGGGGTTCCAGGGGTGGAAACCCCTAGCGGAGTCCAAGGGGCAGAGCAGGGGTCGAGGTACCAGATCAGCTCGAAATTTTTTTATTTCTACTGTATTGCATTAGTAAAAATGCCTCAAAAATTTGGATTCAGGTGTCGTTAAGTGGTAAAATTTTGAGTCGTGACACTTAGTAAAAATCTGTGTTTTCAAGGTTCTGATTAGTGCGACACTGGGTGCGACATAGGCTGTTGTGTCGCAGGTCATGATTGCGACATAGATGTCTGTGTCGCATTGTGCGACATCCACAATTCAATGCGACATAAAGTGTTGTGTCGCTATGTGCGACGGGAATGAGTTCTGCGACATAGAGTCGTATGTCGCTATGTGCGACATTCGTGATATAGTGCGACATAAAGCGTTGTGTCGCACGTGGCCCGGAGCCTCTGCGACATAAGAGGTTGTTCAGGTTTTGACGTGTCGGGAAAGTGGTTAAACGACTTCGGTTTCACCCGAAACTTTTACACATGTCTTAAATCAGTTTGTAGCATTTGCAGAAATTATTGGTTTATGTGGGGAGTGACCCGAAGTTTCATTTTTATAAAATGGCCAAAACTGAAACTTACGACATATGTTTAGAAAACAAGTTTTAAACACTTATTTGGACATTACTAAGCTAGATAAACAACATTCAAGCAAAATAGTACAAAAACTAAGAGTTTTCGAAAATGTCAGGATCTTACAAATCAACGTGTGGAGAATCCGAAAAGATGAAATCGTAGCTCTCGTCATTGTGGTTGTTTTTCTCTAAATGGGCAAGGTGATTTAATGAGTTTTGGTGTTGTAACTTAGTGATGGAAGTGGTGGTTTTGTAGTGATTTAGAAAGGGAGAGAGACAGAGAGAGAAAAAGGTAGATGATGATAATGGTATTATGTGTGTGTGTGTGTGTGTGTGTGTGTGTGTATGAGTGAGTAAGAGTTGAGGGGGGTGATGACCCTCACCTAGCCGATTATCCCCCACTATGTGTGGGTGGCTCAAATTTTAATCCCATGTATTCGTGCTCCGTGCGATGTTCATTTCCCCGGTCGTTTAAATGTTTAGTTAATATTATACGCGTTTAAATTTACGTTTTAAAATACGAATAATTATTCGGTGTCTTTGTTGAAGTATTTTATCAAATACTTTAAAATTGAGTTATAAAATATAACTTAAATTTGTTTCAATCAATTGCACGTTCATTTATTTTAGTCGCGTAGATGCTATTTGTACGATACGAAGTCTGTAAGAAAGATTATCGTAATAATATTTGTGATATAATAGTATTATTAAATAATGTTATATTATTTAAAATTTTGTTCACCAACATTCGCATAAGTTGAACCGAATTACATCCGATTTAAAACGTGCACGATTTAGCCAAATCGCGTAAGTGTATATATTCAACAATATATAAAATGATACATTAATTAGTCTAACTTAGAACTAATTACATGTATTAACAGATGATTAGACACTAATTACTAGTTCTAATTTGGCGGGTGTCACATATATAAAGCGGTTTGATATAAAGTTTATGTTTTTCGTGCTTTTAAATTAAGTTGATGGTTGTCGTTTGGTATTTTAATAGTAGTAATTGCTATACGAATATCCGACATATATTGTACATTTTATTCAAATGTTGCTATATCTATCATTATTTAAAGTATCTCTTTATGAAAAGTGATGTATGTCAGTATGTTTATTGATTCTCTATTATTTTTCTCGAGCGTGTGTAGAAAGTGATACATGTGTAGTCCATATGTGGAGAAATTGATGGAATATATGAAATGAACTGAACATGTGTGTTGTTGATATATAATCATTGTGTTCATCTATATATATATACATGAAATTATATACCTGTTATTGAATATACCAGGTGTGAAGAAAATTTTATTTTAATTGTCATTTGCTTATATTCAGATATATATTTTGTATATTATTAATCTTGGGACTGCAATTTTCATGTATACTGTAGTATATATATAGTTGAATAATTATATATTAGTAATTGTGTCACTACACTTCTAGAATATATGGGTGTTATTAGGGAATGATATGTTGTAATATTAACATTCTGGTAGGGGAAATCAATATTGGATCTGTGATCATAAACTGATATAGATAAATTAGGTGACGCACATGTTAAATCGATATATAAGTTGGTTGATTATAGACGACTAATGGGATTTGGGTTATATTAGAAAGTGATTCCCTAAGACTAACCAAAACGTACTCTTTACCGATTATATTTGATATTTTGTAGGGTAAAATAGAACATATATAGATATGGAAGCAGGAGCTCAAAGAAAAAGAGGTGGATCAGGTGGTCGAGGTAGAGGTAGAGGTAGAAGAGGGGTGGCAAGGGCAAATGATGTCAACGGGTATGATCCTCACCGTCACATCTAATTCACACCACAAGGTGAACCATTTGGACCAAACCACGCAGATTTTAGTACTTGGTTTTGTAATGCGATTAAAGTTTGTATTCCTTACCATTTGAAATGGAATATAATGTCGGTTGCTGATCCGAATGACCAGACCCAAGTAACTCCAGAAATTTCAGACATGCTAGGGCAGCGTACTAAAGCTCACTGGAATATGATAGATGATGCGGCCAAAGCTACCATTATGAGAAAGGTCAATAAATTATGGAGGGGGTTTAAGAGTGAGCTTACTACAAAGTTCATAAGAAAAGGGATTTCATCTTTCGAAACATACACCTTTATGCCCAGAGAGCATTGGGATAGATTCTTTTTATCGCGAAACTCAATTGAGTTCTTGGTTTGTCTCATATATCTCAATAACTTTAAACTGTTAACGTTTGTGGTTAGATTTGATGTGACACCACAAAATTTAAAAGTATTATTGTGGATAAAGTAATAGTAATGGTTTAAATTATTATTACTTTAGGTGAAATAAAATAATAATAATTGTATATCAGTTTAAAGTTCCAGACTATAATAATCACGAGGAATAAAATAAAAAACACACATATATAACAATATGCTATGTACGTATCATGTATATCTCATAAAAACATTCCAGTAGCTCCATGAAGAATTGAACTCACGCTGGAACCAAAACCCTTGATTGAATTCAATTCAAAACATGAAATTGAAGCTAGAGAACTTGAATTCATCAATGATTAATCGTTCTAAGCTCGAGGTAACTACGATTCTTCTTTAATTTTGATTTGAAATTGAGGGTTTCATGGGAGTTTTAAATGATTTGAGTGATTAATGGTTTCTAGGTTGAAAATAAAGTGTATTATGATGAATTAATAGTGTATAAGTATGTATATGATGATGAGTAATATTGATTCAACCTAAAAATGGATTAATTGAATTGTATGATTTGTAATCAAAGTGGGTTATGTATAAAGGGTGATGAATTGGTGTTAATACACCTTAATTGTTGATTATAAATGTTATTAGAGTTTGAATAATGAAAATTGAACTATGATATCAAGAAGTTATTATGAATTAATGATGTCTGATGTGGTTCTTCATAACCTTGGGTTGGTTTACGATGAATCTTGAATTATGATGAGAAGTAATTATAAAAGTGATTATGCAAGTAATGAGATAGTGAAATAAAGAATGATTATGAAAAGAGAGATCATGTGTAGTATGATCAATCCAAAAGGGTGATGGATTGATAATGTTGATTAATTGATTATGATGATTATTAGTTGTTAAATGTGTTGTTATGTTGATATGCTATATGATAGGTAATCAAGATTGGTGCCATCCATGTTCTAGTGAGGAATCATATATTTTCCTAAAAAGCAAAGGTGAGTGATACGAGGATTAAATATATGAGTAATGATTGTATGTACCAGATTACTTACGAGCAAGAGGTTCATACAATCAAGTGGATTATGTTTGGTTCTTATACTTGTTTCTTATAATTTCTCTCTTCTTATAATTGCTCTCACGTTGCATCGTATCTCAAATCTTCAGTTGATATTCATTGTTGACCATTGTTGTTAATTGTTGTTAGTTGTTGAGTTACTTGGGATTAATGTGGAATTATATGGATTATGTGGATTGAGTATTGTAGAGATTAATTGTTACGAAATAAGTGCTTGGCACTACTCGGTATCTATTAAACTTGGTATCCATTTTGATATGATTTGGTGTCATGCTTACTTGTATCTATTGGACCACGGATCCGTACTAAATATGGAGAAATCTATACAGTTGCTCCATAGTATCTACTTAAGGAGATAAGTGGTTATTTGATAATTGTATCATGTTGGTGCTTTTGGTGAATTATTCACTTAATTGCTTGTATGCTCACTAAGCTTTATGCTTATTCGTTTCATTGGTTTATGTTGTAGGTGCTTTGTTCGGTTGAACCAATTGGATGATACGTGATTACAAGAAGATAGCGTGGATTGGAGCTTGCAGTGTGGTTAGACAAGCTTCTTTTCGTCGTTATGAATTATCACTTGTGTAAATCGCCCAAAAGACACCTTCGAATTTATGTTGATGATTTAAGGTATAAAGTGTCAATTGGTTGAAAAAGTGTGTCTTTGACCGGGGAAAGTCAAACTGGAATATGATGGTGTCAAATTGGGAAATGATTATGTTATATAGTGATATATGTTGATAGATGTTAAAATATGTGGATATTGATCATGGTTTTGGTAAAATTGTGAGCAAAGTATCAAATGTTGAATATGGTCTATTTGAATGGTCATGAATCATTAATTATGGCATGTTGTTGAAATGAATTGAATTCAAGTGTCAACGGATTAATATGTGTCAAATTTGGTGAAAGTCTCCAAACGGACCCTAAACGGTTCAAGGTGTTAAATGAGTGATGATATAAGTATGGTGCTTGTGATCATTGCTTTAAGTTACAAATGTATGTATGAATATGTTGGCAAAATGTCAGAATCTAAAACCAAATGGTTTGGAATATAGAGCGTTCACCAAAATTGTTTAAAATGGCTAAAATTTGGTCATATGTTTGTTTTCTTGATAAATGTGAAATTTGAAAAAGTTTAAAAAGGGAAAACTTCATTTTTGGTATAATGGAGGTGCCTGCAAAATTTGGTGGTCTAATTCTTAACGAGTAAAAAGTTGTGCGCGTTTGAAATTAGTATTTTTGCACTAGGTTGTGCAGGTCTGACTGGGTATGAACTACCCGGCGTGTACATGAACTACCCGGCGGGTACATGTAGTACCCGGCGGGTATTAAGGTTGAATAAGTAACAGAATGAAGACCAATAATGAGTACTCGGGGCATACCCGAGTACCCGACGGGTAATGACACTACCCGGCGGTTATGCAGAATTTTATTTTTGAGTCAAGAAGTAAAACTTTAGGGTTTAGATATTTAACTGGACTCTATATGGGACTTTAGGGTCTAGTTGTTTAGTCGGTAGTATTTGACCGGACTCTATTAAAAAAAAATTTGGGCGTTTCATTAGATTATTAGATAAGATTTACAAATTAATTACTTTGATCTTTTCCTCTTTATTTGTGAATGCAAAAAGTGCTAAAGCCAAGGATAGCGCCGCTATGAATACGGACCTTGATAGAGTTGGACGATCAGGATATGATGGTTTGCTGGAGTATTATCGGACAGAGAGAGCCAATTTGGAAAAGAGATACCCTATAATTTAACGCTATGTAGTGTGAGCGCTCGATTTTGTATATTTAGGCAAGACTACGGGAAAACAAGGAAACTGGAGTGAAGGACTTTACGTATATCCTAGAGAAGGCATCAAATAATTTGGTAAAATATTATTGGATATAGTTGTATACACATATGTATATCTTTAATAATTATCTCATGATTAATAGATGAAATACGAGTAGGAGATGATGGATGATGGTACATACTATTTGGCGGGGCATGAACCCCTTGAGAAGTTGAAAGGCAAGGAGCACAGGGGGAGGACCCGGACAGTCTCTAGTGTTGTTGGGGGTCAAAAAGGCCATTGGCCATAAAACAGGCCAAAAAGACTTAGATGCATTTAAGAAGTAGCTGGTTGGTGATCAACAACGCATACTAGATGAAGTGCAAGCCATCAACAAAATTTGGGCAAAACTTGAAGAACAGAGATGCCATATACAGGCAATTAAAGCATGCATGATGATGGGTGCTGAAGCGTCGTATGAAGATGGTGCTCGGACCGCAATCAGTTTGTTTTAAATTTGTATTTGTTGTGGTCTAAGTATGACTTACTAATACTGAACCAAAAGGCTAGTAGATGGTAAGTATGACCTAGATTCGTTCTTAAAGAGAAACTGAATTGAAACAGAGGTGATCCAATCAATCTTTCTTTTCTAGTAAAGGTTTTAAAAGAGTGCGTTGGGGGTTTTTTTGGTTCAGTTAATTAAGTAAACTAATTAAAGCGAATAGAAGATAATGGCAAATCAGATAATAAAAGGAGTATTTGTTGTGAGTTCGTTACCTTATAATGTGGGACGATGACTTGTAGGGAAAACGTTTACTAAATTTGGAATGTTCACTAGAATTGGTAGCTTATGGTATAACCGATAGATTCCCTATTAGTCGGTTATCAACTAATATGTCACGAGGAATCACGGTGTCATGATTCTGATCAGACAGACAATGCTCAACTCTCCACACTCTCCTGTGAGGGAGTCAGTGGCCCTTGTTATTGAACATATTGCTCATGGGCGAAGGAATAGAGTAGCAGGTCTACAACAAGTCTAACCGTTCTTAATACCATAAAGGCTATAAATTTAGTAGACAAACTAACTTAGCAATTATGTTCGGACTTAGTTGATCAGTTCATATTAATGAAGTTTAAGCATGGTAAGCGAAGGAAAGTGTTGAGGTTTCTTGCGTACCTTACTTTAAATTTCATAGGTTAAGAAAAAGTATCGATTTAAGTTGGATTTTAAACTTGCCTTTCTCAATACAATTAACAAATCCCTAGGTTTTTGTAAATGGTTATTTAGCCTATAGCCTACCTAATCTAATCTAAACTAATCTAATTAAAAACGTAAATAAAATGCTGACGGGTTTTTGCATAAAGTTAAACCCAGACCATGTCAGAAAATGCTATGGTAGTCCACAATGTATTTAATCGTTTACCGATGTTTTCATTGTGGATTCAATTGCTTCACGATGTTTACATGATAAGTACATTGTGATTTTAAGTGTACAGTACTTATGGCAATTCCACGTAATCACATTGCATTTTATGATGTGCTCATAATGTTACAATCGAAACCATAGTTTTACACAGATAACTATTGACCAAGTAGTAAGGTTCGTGACTCCTCTTTACAAGGTTACAATCACGTTTGTTAATCGAAAGACGAATGTAAGTTTTAGGTTTAAAATCATAAGATAAGTCCGTTCATAAAGTTTCCGTTTTATAATGTCAATCCATAATACAAATACCTTCAGTCGTTACCGGCTTCCATACGTATGTACTTTGCTTAAAAGCATTTCCAGCACTATACCGAGTAAACAGTCGAATAGGGGCCGTCATATTATTTCACGACGTATTTAAAGTCATCCCACAATTATATATGCTAACTACATCACAACAAATACAATAGTAATCTACTCGCTAATCATGGCATAAACTATCTCTAGCATAATTAAAGTATACATATTTAATCAAGATAGATAAGGATAGAAATAACCGAGATTAATATGCGAGAAGGAGTAGACTTGAATTAATAAGAGTTGCTCCAAGCGTACACCAACGATTACAAATGCGTTCCTCACCAAGGATTACAAGCACGTTCCTTGCTTCTATTTTAACTAGCCTAATACTAATTTAAAATAAAGAAAGAAAGAAAAGCTAGAAGAAAGTATGAAAGTGCCTAGGTATGTAAGTATCCTAGTGCCCTTGGTGTGTCTTTCAAATAAGCCTCATGCCTCCTATTTATAGGAGATTTTTGGTGCATGTTAGCAAGTGGAAGCTCACAATAGCAAAAGGTGGAAAAGGTAGTGGCACCAAGTACGAAAAGGTGAAAAAGGTGGTGGCACCAGGTACGAAAAGCAAGAAAAGGTCTAGCACCGGGTACGCGAAAGGATAAAAAAGCGCAATCCGTTTAGGGGGGGGGGGTGGCGGCCGGTGGTGGCCAGGTGGCAGCCGGCGGCGGCCAGGTGGTGGCCGCCGGCGGCTGGCTGCTACCTGCACCAGTCCGCTGCCCGTTGCTTCGTTTCTCGATTCGTGCGTGTTTTCTTCGTTATACGTCCGTTTGCGTTGATTATTTTTGCGTTGGATTCGTAATTCAAAAACAAAGCTTTTGATGAAAAGAAATCCCAAAAATATGTTTCTGAACTTTAGATGTGTCGTACGAATCTTTTGGATCTTCCGGAGTGCGTAGAATCTTCATTCTTCGTCCGTTTTTGTCGATTCTTCTTCTATTGGATTCGTAATTTGAAAACGAACATCTTGGGTCAAATAGATGTTGGTGATGGGCTCGTTTGTCTTGAAATCTCGTTTTGATGTCTTGAATCTTCAAACGTGCGTGGAATCTTCGTTTTACATCCGTTTTGCTTGATTTTTATCGTGCGACCTTGTTTTGATCATCTTGGCATAATACTATTGATTTGTAATGTTTTTGAGTTAAAGTTCCAAGAATCGTTCCAGAATTAGAGAGATATCGGTAGTAAAAACGTGACTTTTTACGCGATATCACATGACAGGAGGAGCGGGTGGAGAGCCGATTGGGTCTGATGATAATGAGGTAATTATTGATAAACTATTTATATTTATTCATATTCAAATAATCAAATTAAACTTCTAATTAACTGATTAATTAATTAACTGTTGTATTCAACATTTAATTATTAGTTACTAAAAAATTCATGTATAGGAGTCTGCCCCGTGTCAACTTACGAAGCCCTATGGTGACTACGTCGATACATGGGCAAGAGGGATGCCATAGCCTAATGCAAAGGAAGGTCTACAACCGGGTAATGTGTTTGTAAAAGTACTTACCGTTGAAGAGGGTTGTGAAGGATTACCTGTCCAGGTTGTCAAATGCGGAGTTAGATATTTAGGTCATGCAAAAGGTGAAATTATTGTGTGGCCACATAACGCGATCAAGGTAATTAAGTATGTATATATATATATATATAACACTTTTGTTTGGACCAGGGTGTGCATTATATTATGCATGCATATGCATGTTTGTGTTAATTATTGTAAATTTGTAATTGTATGTTATATACTTATACTGAATATATATATATATATATATACATAGTTAATTAACTGTACGTTTAAATAAACCTAATCTAGTTTGGAGGTGACATGTTGCTACTCAACTGAAACTCACCTAGACATTCGGTAATGAGTTGATATATATATGTTAATAAATACGATATTATTATTTATTTAATTATTAACTATTTTTGTTAAATATGTAGGTTGGCGATGGATATGCACATGATGATGGATATGTAGGTTGGCGATGAATTTGTTAATTTTATATGATTCTGTTAATTAAATCGATCACACACACACACATATATATATATATATATATAATGTGGTCATGATGGCCATCAATAGCATTCTTAGTTTTATATAATGTGGTCATGATTGGGTAATAATATACTGAACGCCTTCTATTACTCTCTCTCTATATATATATATCATTCTTAGTTTTGCACTATTTAAACAAACAATATATGCGAATATATTAACTTCTAATATATACTAACAAAATACTGAAATGTACTGTGTAGCTTGGAGACGACATACTTGATGATGAGCAGACCTCCACTAGTCACCAAACTTCAGTAGTGGAGCCATATGTGCGTACTTATATATACATATTATATATATATATATATGCTCACATATATATAGCTGCTTTGTATCCTCGGATGTACCGTCGCAACCACAATCACCAGCACAAAAGATCTCTGAGGTTGTGAGAGATATTTTTCATTTGGAGGGAATTCTAATGAATAGACCTCAAAGAATAAGAGAGTTGGGCGAGCGTATTCGCAACCGCTTTGTAGTTAACCCCTATCCAATCAAACATATACTGCCTGAAGGTTTGTATGTCGGCACCGAAGAAGACAAAGATAAATTTCTTGAATGGATTGAGTACAATGCGTTGCTAACTTGGTTGTGCAATGAGTGGCTTGATGTCACAGTATTTCATATTGGGTGACGTAAGTATATTAATTATATATTAATATTGTTTATATATATATATATATATTTGTATATATATATATGTATATATGTTATTTATTATTGTATGCACACACACATACATATATATAACATATTATCTTAATCATAATTTTAATTAATTAGAAAACTGTGGACGGACATCACTTACAATGAGAAGTCAAACACATATGCGTTCTTACATCCTGGGGTATGCCAATCACATAATTGCGAAAAGGCTAGTGATGATGAGTATCAAGTTTTTACCGATCACCTCACCGAGCAGTTACGATTGCATAGTGACAAGCGGTTCTTCCTGGCTCCATATAATGACAACAAGTATGATTTATTTATAACAAATAATTAACATGCATTAGTAGGTTTGTCTCAGTTTATATGTAGGTATAATATATATTACTGATATATATTTCATATATATATATTGTATATATTTAATAATGTGGTCATTTAATTTGGATATATAGTAGTTAGCTAGAAGTTGGTAATTGCAGGGATTTTGGTTACTACATTGTGGTAATTGTAGGAGTTTTGGTTATTGCAATGTGGTAATTGACAATTGCAGGAATATATGGGCATTGAATCGGCTACTAATATTTTGAGGGAAAATTTTATATAAATAAATATATTAATATTGAAGAGGTTAGCTGTAACCCGCCTATAGTAAACCTGAATAGTAATTTATTTTTGAATATAATTTGTTGTCGTGAATTAAATATTAAAAAGAGGTTCACATATATGCTATATAGTATAAAACCATTAAATAATAAAATAATTAAAGAGCCCACTGCCATACAAAAATTAACAAACCCGCCTTACTATGTCTTAAACCCGAATCCAAACAACCAAGACACATCGCCTTATATTAGGAAAACGCCTGCTCTTAAATGACATTCAATACCCGCGCAAGTATCAAAAATAAACCGCCCTTAACATTTTTAACAGCCTTGATTTTGTTTGTTTAAGGCGGTTATTTCACCGCCCCTAAATAAGCTTATATTTTAAATATAGCTCGCGTAGATGGCGTGCCAGTCACCGCCCGTAATGGGCTTTTTCACCGCCCGTAATGGGCTTTTTCACCGCCCATAATGGGGCTTTTTGTAGTAGTGCTTTGTGACTTGGCAAATCGAAGAGAAAAAAATGTTGATTTTTATGATTTTTCAACTTATCGTTTGGGAGATATTTAAGTTTAAAAAACGTGAGGAAAAATGGATTTTTGTGACACATGGCACATCTAGTTGGTTCCTCCATTTTCATCAAAAAAGGCTAATTTTCTTGAGAACGTAGGAAACCCTTCAAAATCACTTTTAACTATTCAAAACACATTATTATTCGAAACTTTTTCAATAAGTACTATTAAAATAACTTTTGGAAATTATGATATAAATATAAATAAAATATATTAACTTTTGTTTTCAAACTTATTTTATAGTCGTTACTGTTATAATTATTTAAGATAATCACAAAATATAACATGATAATCACATGCGATTATTCTCATATAATGTGATTATCAAGTGTTCGAGATAATCACAAATATGATATGATAATCACATATTATTCATGTGTTATCAAGTTATAAAATGTGATTATTGCGAATGAAAAATTTAATAAGAAATAATTAAGAAAATAATAAAATGTCAAAAAAAAATTATTTGAAAAATGATTTCGAGAAGTTATTTGAAAAAGAAGCTACGAAGAAATTTTTGTAAAATAACGTGGTTTGGATACTTAAAAAATGATCTTGAATTGTTTCCTACATTTTCATGAAAATTAGCATTCTTATTTGAACCCACAATTATATATATATATATATATATATATATATATATATATATATATATATATATATATATATATATATATTCAATATATATATAAAACAGAATACCATGGAGCAATTTGGACCCTTCGATGGATTCCGTCTTTACGATCTAATGGTGAATATTTAATATTCATAGTTACACTTTACCCCCTACATATTATTATTATTATATTATATATTAAAAATATTAAAATATTAAAATAAAATAATTAAAATAATTTTAAAAAAAGAAAAAAACAAATCAACGCCAATGAAGAAAAAAAAACCCAATATAACCTTATGAAAAAGAGCTTTGCTAAATTTTTTATAATTATCTTGAAACCTATTTTAAACGTTAATCCCACCCCAAATCTATATATATCCATTTTCATTTACTTCTAATACATTCTTCACCTCCTATATTACATACATTCTTAAAGGTATATATAATAATGTTTTAATTTACTAACAAAATCTTATATTTTTATTTTAATATGATAAAAAGCCTTTTACTACACTAGAAATTTCCGCTCCTATTAATAATAGGGATACCAAAGATTAAAATTATTTTGTTATTCATTTAATTTGAATTATCATATATGTGTTGTATATGTATATCGATTGGCCTATGCAATTATTTTAAATTTTTGTAATTTTCAGTTTTTTTAACATCAAGAATTTCACATTATGTTAGTTCTTAAAGAATATAAATAAAAATTAATACAATAAATCGTTAATTCTCTCAATATCCTTATAATTTGTCTAAAAATGGGGTAACTATGAGTATAACTATCCATCTCATAGATAGGAAACATAGTAGTAGATTTGTGTAGTTAATGTTGCAGTAGATTACTTGAATATGTAATAACATGACTTAAGTGTTTTGTATTATTTGATTTATTGGATATGTCAATATAGTTTTTTTTTTTAGGGTTTGCATTTGCATTTATTTATCTGACATAAATATTGTTACATGTATCATATTATATTATCTCATTTGGATGTTTCAATAACGATTACTATTTTAATAGTCCTTTATAGATTATTACTCATTAAAAAGGTTAATAAGGTTTAGAGCCCCTGCCTATGTATTCGAAAGGTCCATAACAAATGACATCTTAATAAATAAAGCAATCTTTTGTGTTTTCATTAACCCAACATTAATTTACAAAAATAAATGTTAAAACCCGCGTTGTCGCAGGTCCTTCACATAGTGTGTGTATGTATGTATATATATATAAGGTTTCGTTATTGTAGAATCTATGTATATTAAATTAAACTATGCTTAAAGCAAAATACCATAGAGTAATCTCGGCCTTTAATTGAGTTTTTCCAAATCGGTCAAACGATCTTAATTTAATTTTGATACTTACACTTAGCCCCCTACCCCTAATTATTTATAGGTATTATAATTTTAATAAAATTGTCATATATATTTCCCACCCACCTCGCATATTATTAAATTAAATCGATCAACATTAAGGTTCCTGATTGCAACATGCCATTGTATATATTTGTTACCATTAGTAACTTTTAAATACTAAAATTCATATCCAATCTGATATATCGATCGTGAATTCAATTCCTCATCATCAATCAATCCCCCACGTGATACGAGTTCTTCTTTCCCCCTCCCAATTCAATTGTCGTTTTATTTTTGTTTAGTCAGTTCCTGATTATAGCTAAGAAGTTGATTGACAGGATTACGTTTTTCTTATAACCGGCTCTTGTGACTGTTGTCAATAGTATGTATATGGATTCTATTTCTTTTATATCGATGTTGTTTCAACGTTGATGGTATATATCTCTCACATTAGAAATATATAACCTGTAATTGTCTTGGTAGATTATTGGAGAGGATGTTGAGATGCAAACTAACTTCTACATTAGATATAAGGAATTGGAGCCATAAATACGTTGAGCAACAACTTTGGTTTCTATATGCATATCCACTTTAAATGCCTTGATGAAGCTTCCTTGGCAACTTGAATATATTGATAGTAACTATCTTACGGAAACCAAACTACACAGCAAAACCATTTGCCCAATTGAATTTTGACACCCATGTGAATTCTTGCTTTAAGTTCCTGTGAATCATGGATCTACATGATTTATTTCTTGACTGATTCATTGTCGTCGCTAACAATCATGCCTTGTATGAAACAAAATCTAATCAAAACACCCATTTTTCGACAATCATCTACCAAAGATTGGTAGTTGGTAGTAGGAAAATGAAATTGTCACAGCAACCTATCGAGTTATCAGCCATAATCAAACTGGGAAACAAGTTGAGTTTAATGATGGTGTTGCTCTTTACATTCCTTGTCTTTTATATATATATATATATAGATAGATAGATAGATAGATAGATAGATAGATACAAGAATCAAGATAACTATGAAAACTAGTTAAACAACGAAACTAAATAAACTTTGATAATAATAGATCTCTAACAAATAATAAACCTCGAGTTATTACAGGGAAAAAAGAAAAACCCCTAAATTTCTTTGGAGACTGCAGATAAAAATTGAGCTACGAACTGTTGGGTCTCCAATGACGTTATACCTTCTATACGAATCCGCTTTTGGATACGGACTATTTTTAGCTTATGGCATCGATGAAATCCGTCAAAACATAGAAGCAGTTCGTAATTCAGTACTCGACCCAAATCTGATGTAGTGTGGAATTGAGATAATAGATTAAACTTGTTGATTCCTATGAATACCAGGAAAAATCTCTTTCAAAAGCACGTTGATTCACAAATGAATACCGTGAAATGGGAAATGATTCACCAATTGAAAGTGAAATCGAAATTCTTGAAATTGAAAAACTGAGTTTATTACAATGAAGAAGAAAGTATAAATAATAAGCAAAAACTTAAACGGGCCCTTAAAACATAACGGGCCAAACATACAATCCAAAACAAAAGTCCAAAATGCAGAGAAAAAACATATAATGGGTCATATCTTTCAAACGGAGCCGTTTTTGGGCTTCAAGCATGGGCCTAACCACCGTAATCGACCCAAATCTGATGTAGTGTGGAATTGAGATAATAAATTAAACATGTTGATTCCTATGAATACCAGGAAAAATCTCTTCCAAAAGCACGTTGATTCACAAATGAATACTGTGAAATGGGAAATGATTCACAAATTGAAAGTGAAATCGAAATTCTTAAAATTGAAAAACTGAGGTCATTACAATCAAGAAGAAAGCATAAATAATAAGCAGAAATTTAAACCGGCCCTTAAAACATAACGGGCCAAACATACAATCCAAAACAAAAGCCAACATGCAGAGAAAAAACATATAATGGGCCATATCTTTCAAATGGAGCCATTTTTGGGCTTCGGGCATGGGCCTAACCGCGATTCGATTCGCCTGCTCATGGGCCTGAAATGGAGCCCTGTAGCCCAAGTTACGCCCTTTTCCATGCAGCCCTTTTTGTGACACGCTCATGGGTCTCCAGAAACATATGAGCCCGATCTTCAATACTTGGGCCTCCATCAAAATCGCTTTGGTAAAGTTATAAAACTTGTAGCCTTCAATCCTTTTGAATCAGCTCTTGATGCTCTTAATCAATGCAATGTTGTATCTGAAGGTATACCTGTATTTGTGTTTTCTATTTGAATATGAACAGATTTCCTGTAGAATTCGTTATATGTGGAGTTATTTTGTTAACTTATTTAAATTTTGTTCACAAGGCAAATGACCGATGAGTTATAGATAAATTATCAGGCATGATTGATATAGTCCGGGATGAAGATAAAGCCAAAGAAGTAATAGTAGCTGCCGATGCATCTTTGGGTATGTTTACTATCTATATGTTACAAGGAAAATAAAATTTCCTTTACTGACTGATGGGACGATTTGGGTTGTTATCGTCATCATCATCATTATTTATTACGGGGTTTATATGGGTTGTGCCATAATAGTACAGAAATGAGTAAAATGGGTTGATGGTGTCAAACGCCTTGGATTTCGCTTACATCGTATTCTAAATGCATAACATCTACCAAAATTCTCTATTCAGAAGTCTACAATGATAAATGACATATCCGTTGTTTATCTATATCTATATCTATACTAATATATAAAAAGTTTGGCACAAAGTCTTAAAAAGAGTAATAGTAAATTACTATTATACCCCTATAACTATCTCAATCAAGTTTTAAACACATGTATTAAATACAATTTAATATAAAGTTAATACTATATCATAATTAATTTCGGTTACAAAATATGTAACCCAGTATCAATTTGTCTTTTCTATAAATGATGTAAGTTACATAAACATAATAAAGAGTTTAACATACAGTACAAAAATAATTATGCTAACTGCACATACATTTACAATAACAAAAATATATTTAATATTGACATTTTTTAATTATATTATAAATCAAATAATATTAATCGGATATTGATTTATGAATGTAAATACTTAAGATATAAATATCATTTATTTATCATCAACATAATACATAAGTTTAATTAATAAAAGGCAAGAAAGTTATAATCTTAAATAAATAATTGAGATTATTATTCTTTATTTTTAATTAATACAACGTCTAATGTAAATAATACAAACATCTAAAATAATGATATATAGTATATTATTGTAACAAGTATCTATCAAATTTCTTTACTTAATGACGTCGCCGTACCTTAACCTGTTGACCTCGTCTTATACGCGCGAAAGATGCCGATAAATTAAAATGGTTGACACTTTTGGGTTAACGCATTCATATTTGCACGTCAATATTTCTGAACATAAACCCGAAGTGTGGTGAACAGACTCATATGTCAAAAATTACCTAATATGGTAAACGAGTTAATGGGTTTAGGTGTCGAGTTAATGGGTTTAGGTGTCGTTTTTTTAGTTATGAGCTACCTGTTGACGCAAACTCAACACCATATATTAAAGTGGTTGGGGGTTGGGGGTGCGACGGATTGTTGTGGTGCTTATTATTCGAATCATACCTTATAAAATTATAATACTATTATTTATAAGTTTTATATAAGGTTTAAATGATCGTGAATAAAAGTATCACTATAAGTTTTGTTTTAATTTTTTGCGCCGCTGCATTGCACGGGTACTATTCTAGTATACGATAAAGAGTTTTCGGGCCGACAAAACTCGACACTACCCGTTTTGATCGTACTAAAACCTGACCCATCACCACCTAAAAATGCCGCCGTGCATCATTATATGTTCATAACGCATCCCCATTATTTAGGTCAAGATTTGTCGCTGCTTGACCTGATCAGTGTGAAGAGGCTTGCACGGAAGGTGATGGACCTCGCTGAGTACAGGAAGAAGCTGTATGATTACCTTGTTTCTAAGATGAATCACATTGCACCGAATCTGGCTGCGTTGATCGGTGAAGTTATTGGTTCTCGTCTGATATCTCATGCCGGCAGCCTTACAAATCTTGCAAAATGCCCTTCTTCTACCCTTCAGATCCTTGGTGCTGAGAAGGCTCTTTTTAGGTAACTTTTGCTTTCTTTCTAGATCTTCATTTTTTTATAGCAGGGGTCTTCTTATCAACAGATTAAAAGCTGCCCCAAGTCTATTTTTAATGCATATGACCTTCCAAATCTTGTTAACTCAAGTGTTTATAAGCTCATTGCAAAATTACTGTTTCCGTAATAACAATTAATATATTAGTTTCTTATAAAAAACATGAGCCATTTTGTATCTGTTAGCATGAACCGTGGTGGTTATATAATTCTTTAACTGTTTGTTGTTTCAGGGCTTTAAGAACCAAAGTAAACCCGCCAAAATATGGTCTTATTTTCGATTCATCCTTTATTGGACGTGCATCTGCTAGAAACAAAGGTCGGATGGTTCGTTATCTAGCTAACAAGTGTTCGATTGCTTCTCAGGTAAGTCTATGGTTTTTCTTTTCTTTTTTTCTGTTTTTTTTTCAAGAAGTTATTTTTATCTGTGTGATATGTTTGGCCTGTTTATCATAACATTTTTGGTTTATGTAATATTTATTTAATTATTTATAGGATTTTGCTAAATAAAGCCCTTAGGGCTCTTTTTAAGCCTATAAAACATGCTTTAGGAGTTGTACAAAATAAATAACTAACTCTCTCTCTCTATTCATGAATTTAGGTGGACCCTCAATTTTAATTTTAGTACAAGTAATATATGCATGCTAATGAAAGCCCTTAGGGCTTCATTTAGCAAAACCCTTATTTATATAACCACATAGACGAGTACCACCTCCTTTGGAGATAAACTTCGTGAACAAGTTGAAGACCGCCTTGACTTCTATGATAACGGAGTTGCACCTCGTAAAAACATTGACATGATGAAAGCTGCTATTGAAAATGCTGCACATCAAGGTTAGTCTGTTAAAATAAAAAGTTGACATTTTTGTTGCAAACAAATTACTGATATTGCAAAAGTGCAAAACAATGAGGTTTTTCATATTGTTTGAGACATTTAAGCATTAAACTTCTTGATTAGGTATATGTGTTCTGTCATGATGTTTTACATACCTTTTGATGAATAATGAATTCCTAGATACCGAAATGGATGTGGCCGAATCTTCTGAACCACCATCGAAGAAAAGCAAGAAAAGGAAATCAAGAAGCAAGCTTGCAGAAGATGAAGCATCAGCAAAGGATCATGAATATGACCTAATTGTTTGTGTTGTTTTAATAAATTATGTTTTCCTTTTCCTTGTTACAGGTTCATTGTCTTTGCTCTCTTATCAAAAATTCAAAAGAGCAATGCTACACTCACTAAAAATTCACAAAGAAATTTATACAAAATGAAATGGTAGGTGATGTATACAAATCATATTAATTCATTTTTTCTCTCTCATAATTCTCTCTCTTAATTTAATTGGTACACCTCATTTTGTAGATGATATTTTGTAAAAATTTTGTGAGTCAATCATTTCTCAATTCAAAAACTTGGAGGATGGGTTTGACACAGGTATAGTTATCTTCGCTCTCTATACTCTCTCTCTCTCTTTTCATATATATATATATATCATTACTACAAAAAAAGTTGCAAAGAAACCTGTTTTTGCAAAGAGATCAGTTGCTTAGAAAATAAGAGGATTCTAAAGTTTTTAAATCTGCGCCAACAATTTTTGAAGAGGTTTCTATGTCATAGAAACCTGTTGCGTTCATACCAAGTGGTCTCTTTACAAACAGACCCGTTGCTATATAAACAACTGGTCTCCATGATTTTCAACATATTTTCCGCGAATTCACCGTCCCAAGTCCCCAACAACGTATACATGGACTTCAAAATTTGAGATTTATATTATCTTCTTTTTTTCTTCAAATATTATACCTTTGTTAACGCCAGAACAATCGTTACCAAACTAAATTAACAAACAAACATTCTTTTAAAATTCATTCACTTCATCTTCTTCTTTATTCCAACAACCAACATATATTTACCCTACTCTAACTTCAATTTTTAATTTCCTTATTCTTGAAACAATTATATGGAGTGTCCTACCTAGTGGTTCATCTCATTCTCAATTACTATTTTATTCCGTATAAATCATCAAGTTTTTGGTAAAGTAAAACGTAATTATTGCACCTTCAATACTTCAGTATCTATTGATTTTATTATTATAAATCAATTTGTATTATTTAAATAAATTAAAATTCTTTTTTGTGAAAGTAGGAAAATGATGTAGATAATGTAAAACGTTAAATAATCTGTATAATACGGAGTAGATTATTTTAGAATTGAAAGATATCGATCCAACTTTGAAATATTCATTACTTTAATCAAAATAGTATTATATCTAGAAGATGTAAAATAGGGATGTAATTATGAATTGTTGATTGTACAAGTTTATAACTGTCAAACTAATTATACATGCATACTTATGGATGAATAACTATGTCTTATTATAATTTGGTTGGTTTTCTTCACTATACAGGTCCGTTTCATGATTTTGTTATGTATCGCGTGGCGTGTATCTTGATAATTTCATTACGTACGAGGTATACTTTTATATATTTATTGAACCGTTAATTATATATATTTGTATCATGACATGCATTCATATATAGGATTCATACCTAAGCCTTAGAATTTATACCCGTCTGAAATCAACCTATTAGAGGTTAATTTCAGATTGTCCCCGTTTGGGACTGCTTTTTGAATACTTTGTCTCATTTAGGATGTGGATGGCGTGTTAATAGATTGCGTGTTTAAGGAAAAATTGGCGTCATTTCCCCTTACTCCTACGGGTTTGCGTTTTACGCTTACTTGGGGAGTTAAGGGGAAATTATGCTGATTTTTTCTTAAACACTCAATCTCTTAACGCGTCATTCACATATGAGACAAAGTATTCAAAAAGTGGGTTAGGATAGACCACCTGCAACAACCATACCGTACGTACACATATCATACCATACATGCATCTTATTATAACAAGCTTTATTTTTTCAGATGGAGCATCGACGTAGATGGATGTACGAGATACCAAAGCGTTCTGACGAATTTGAGAATCGATTGGCTGAATTTATGAAAGCTGTCGAGGCCGATCGGTTAAAGAATGGAAGAGAGAAAATTTGTTGTCCTTGTAAAATTTGTAAAAATACAGTTTGGTTCATCGATCATATTCAAATTAGTGTACATATTATAACAAACGGGTTTATGAGAGACTATCTTTGTTGGTATAGGCATGGGGAAAAAATTGTTGACGTTAATAGTGGTGTTTCTGTATGTAATCAAGTTGATAGTGATGAAAATATTGATATTGAATGTGATGACAATAGTGATCATATAGATGACATGTTAAATGATTTGGAGGATAATGTTGATGAACAATATTATGATAAATTTCAACAACTATTTGTCGATTCAGAAAAACCATTGTACGCCAGATGTACAAAATTCACCAAACTTTCCGCGCAAAAAAGTTGTTATGTCCAATGGGATTGGAAGTAGAAAGGATACATGCATGTCCAAATGATTGTTTATTGTATAGAAATGAAAATAAAGATCTGGATAAATGTACTGTATGTGGTAAATCACGGTATAAGCGAAAAACAGATACTGATCTTGATGATGATGAAGTGAAGAACGGCCCTGCCGCTAAAGTTTTGTGGTATTTTCCCATCATACCGAGGCTAAAACGTTTATATGCGAACGCTAAAGATGCACAACTGTTGCGGTGGCACGAGGAGGGGTGTAAAAAGGATGGAAAAATAAGACACGTTGCGGATTCTCCTCAATGGAGACGTATAGGGACTACATTTCCAGAATTTGAATCCGACATTACAAATATCCGTTTCGGACTTAGTTCAGACGGAATCAATCCTTTTTGAGACATGAGTAGTCAACACAGCACTTGGCCGGTACTTCTATGCATGTACAATCTTCCGCCTTGGTTATGCATGAAACGCAAATACATCATTATGTCTTTGTTGATACAAGGGCCAAAACAACCTGAGAATGACATTGATGTGTATTTAGCTCCGTTAATTGACGACATGAAAACATTATGGAATCCAGGTGTTGAAGTGCATGATGGATATATGAATGAGAACTTTAAGTTACGGGCCATGATTTTTTGCACTATTAGTGATTTTCCTGCTTATGGGAATTTGTCAGGTTATGGTACGAAAGGAGCTAGTGCTTGTCCCCTTTGTGAAGATGACACTACATCAAGATGGTTAAAATACAGTAGGAAAACAGTTTATATGGGGCATCGTAGATCACTTCCTCTGGGACACCCATACCGTGACATGGCTAATTTTTTTGATGGTAATATCGAACACGGAACTCTATGCAGACCAATGAACGGAGTTACTGTTTTATCTCGGGTTGCAAAAGTCAAGAATGCTTTCGGTAAAAAAAGGAAAAAAAGTAAAGCAAAAAGCCTTTGGAAAAAACAATCTATCTTTTAGGATTTACCTTATTGGAAGCATTTAGAGGTCCGACACTGTATCGATGTAATGCATATCGAGAAAAATGTTTGTGATAGTTTGATCGGTTTACTTTTGAACATTCTAGGGAAATCGAAAGACGGTCTTAATGCTCGAAAGGACATGGTCGACATGGGTATCCGACCAAGACTTTCTCCAGAAGACACTGCTGATGGTAAACGGACTTTTCTACCTACTGCTTGTTACACTATGTCCAGGATTGAAAAGACATCTTTTTGGCAATGCTTGCACAATATTAAGGTTCCGTCGGGGTATTCTTCCAACATCAAAAGGTTGGTAAAATTAAAAGGTAATAAGTTGAGTGGTATGAAATCTCACGATTGTCATATTTTGATGACAAAAATGATTCCTATTGCAATCAGTGGGTTGCTTCCAGATCGCATCCGACACACAATAACAAAGCTCTGTTTGTTTTTTAACATGATTCATTCCAAAGTTATTGACCCGGAGGTATTGGATTCTTGGCAACGTGATATTATCTTGACTCTTTGCCAGCTTGAGATGTATTTCCCACCTTCTTTTTCGATGTCATGGTTCATCTCGTATCTCATATTGTCTATGAAATAAAAACATGTGGACCGGTGTTTCTACGGTACGTGTACCTGTTTGAGAGATACATGGGTTTCCTAAAAGGGTATGTAAGGAACAGATCTACACCAGAAGGTAGTATTGTTGAAGGATATGCTACTGAGGAGGTTGTTGAGTTTTGTAGTGATTACCTGGAAGGTTTTAAAAGTATCGGGCTTCCGGTGAATCGACACGAGGGTAGACTTGGAGGTCTTGGTACAAAAGGAAAGAAGGCGGAAGTTCCCCCACATGATTATATGCACCGTGCCCATTTTACAGTTCTACAACACATGACATGCATTGATGACTACGTAAATGAGCAAAACGCATTCTTAAAAAACAAGCACAGGTCCAAGAGAGATACATGGTTGGATGCCGAGCATTACAAAAGCTTCGCGTCATGGTTGAGAGCTGAGGTAGAGAAAGCAGAGTCTGTGAATGAAGAAGTGAAAATGTTGGTTTCTGGTCCGAAGAACCGTGTGTTAAAATACCAAGCATACGACATTAACGGCTATACATTTTACACAAAACATCACGATGAAAAAACTACCATGCAAAATAGCAGCGTGACGGTAATAGCCACAACCACAACTTTCTCGACGAGGGAGTCGATCGCAAAGGATTCTTACTATGGTACTATTGAAGAAATTGTAGAACTGGATTATGGTGCATTCAGTATACCGTTGATCAAGTGTAAATGGGTGGATAACGACATAGGTGTTACTATTGATGAAGATTATGATTTCACTTTTGTTGACCTTTCCACAAATGGCTATGTATCAGACCCATTTATTTTAGCTAGACTCGCCTCCCAAGTATTCTTTGTCGAACACCCGAGTAATTCAAGACAACACATAGTCATCCATGGAAAAAGACGTATACTTGGTGTTGAGGATGTTGAAGACGAGGAAGAATATGATAAATTTGATGAGCTACCTCCATTCTCTGCTGCTACTACCTCATCAAGAAATGACGTCATGGAAACTACTATTTATTTAAGATCTGACCACAATGAAGGATTTTGGGTTGATTTACCTAGCACCGCGTGAAGGTATTATATTTAGTCACACCATGTCCGACTTAAAATTGTAATTTTCTAATATAACTTAGTACATTCTTTATATCTTTAATTTTTTTTCTTTATTTCAGGAACACAAGACCAACCACAATAATAAAGAGACGTAACACGATGTTTGATTTTGTTATTAGTTTTTGTTATTCATGTTATGTCAAACTTGGATATTTAATATTCACATAGCCAATTTTGATCAGTTGTATGGTATTCTAAACTTATATTAGTCCTATGCGAACTCAAATTAATGCTGCCAATATTTTGTTCTTCAATCACTCTTCAAGCCATAATTGATGTTAAATAAAGTGCAGAAAAAGAGATTCGAAGTCACAACATCCAGGTCCAAAATAGCTTAATATAGTTTGCGACTTCACGGAATAAAAGTTAAAAAAATGTAAAACTACCAATTGTAGATAGTACACGATTAATGTATAGTAAATGTAGATAGTTTTGTTTTGTGACGTGATGAGTTTAAGTGTTAAGCTACTGCCACGTATAATATTATACTCCTTAAGTTAAATATAAAACCATATATACTGCGTACTAATCAAATTATGTTAAAAAATGCCGAACGCGGATTCGAACTCACAATAACCAGGTTACAAGTAATTAATGCAAACTACAAGTTATTCTACAGACACAACTTGATGCAAGTCTGTTTTTAAAGTATATATTAGATGATTATATAGAGCAGTTAGCATCTCTACTATTTTATTTCCCCCCAAATATTTCACAGCTATTTTATTTCCCCCCAAATATTTTCACAGCTATTTGAGTTCCCTTTTCCTCTTCTTCAATTCCGGCCATATTTTTCCCAATTAAATTTTAACCTCCACCTACTTCTCTCAACTCCGGCCATATATATATACCCTAGCCCGTCACCGTCCTCCATACCATAAGCCGCCACTACTGTTTCTGCCCCCCACCGCAAAACCACCGGACCAAACCACTTATATTACAAAACCTATATACCACCGTACAACCATCACTGCGCCACCACCATTACGCCATCGCAAACAACAGTAATTCAGCACCAACACCCCCACAAAATGGTAAACTTTGTTTTTGTTCTATTTTTATTTTTAGGGTTTACAATTTTGTCTAAGTTATGGTTAATCACTATGGGTAGCTTATAAAATCGTAATTATTAGTGTGATATTCATCTTAAATGCCAAACAACAAACGTACTTTGGTTTATTAGAAATTGATTATTGATTATAGTCCTAAATCAATAGTTGCAAAAAGGGTTTAATAGAAATTGACTCTATTCTTTATAGTGAAGTGATTGCAAATGATTGGTTGCTCTATACCTACGGTTACAGTGTATGTTTTGGTGCCATGTTTGATAGTAAAATCAATGAAAAATATGATATGAACAATTTAGTTGTCTCTGTTTGTTAGCTACGGTTGTTCAATATATGCATATACAGTTTTAAATTTTAAAAACTACTTTGGACCCTTGTCATTGTTCCATTAAAATAAAGATGCATTGTTGTATAATGTAAGTAATGTAGTCATATAAATTGAATGTTTGACTAATTTTCTTATACTCTTAGTAACTATGTACAAGTTATTTGCCCATTAATATTTGATTGTCAATCTTTACTGTGTATATATTTCGATCAAATGTGCTATCAAATACATTATCTTCTTAGTTAATATATATTTCTAAACTCTAGAACAGATTTAGTCTCAATGTTGTATTTTTTGTTATAGGACTATAATGAAGAAGAATATTCGGATGATAGCTTTGAGGAAGAAATGGAAGAACGACCACAAAAAAAACAACGTAGGGGTAGTAGAGGTATAAATAAAAAGCTGAAGGAGAGTACCATAGAGATGTTTCGTTTAATGAGTTTCAACAAACGATAGGATCCAAATTTGTCACATTTGCTAATCAGGCTGGCATCATAACACGGAATAATGTAATCATTACATACAGCGATTGGCGCAAAGTACCAGCAGAGGTGAAAGATTTAGTTTGGCATGAAATTAAACGTGATTATCACATTGAAAATGACGCTGCCAAGGCTAAAGTGCTTCGGCAATGTTCTGCGGCATGGAAAAGATTCAAAACCGAGCTTCGGAAGAAATACATGGACCTTGGTAAAGATCCTTGTGAGACTTATGGCATAGAGAAATGACATTGGGCTGAATTTGTAGCGTTTGAAAATACGCCAGAAAGAAGGGTAACTTGTTTCACTCAATATAGTATTATACAATATTGCTTATTCGTTATTATGTTGCCACATTTATAATTTCTTTTTTTAACTTGTTCGTTTTAGGAGATGCGTGTAATAGGGCGAAAACGGGCCCTAATGAAGGATATTCAAACATACCTAGGCCCGAGAGGCTATCGGGGTTGGGAAGATGCATGGCTAGCAGAGTCCGAAGAATACAAAAAAAATCCCAAAAAGAAGATTCACAGGAAAAAGAAGATGCAGATGTAGATAAGATCCACAGGTTGGATGACCCTCGTGCTCGACATTTCTTTTTAGCTAGGCTGATCAAAAATGGAAAGGGCCGATATATACCTCTCACTTTGAGTGAAAAATTGGACAAGTTGGTAAGTTGGTTGATTTGTCTTTTTCTTTTATAATAGCTAACTACAACGTATTGATTACATGTCTTATTTGTTATAATATGTAACATATGATTTTTTTTATGTTATCACAGCTACAATTAGATGGACAGCTACAAGCAGGACATTTGGAGCTTCCGCCTGGGCAAGACTTGTTGTGGTATGTCATAGGACCCGAACATTCCGGACAATGCAGAGGGGTCGGGTACACTGTTGGAATCCGAGAAGGCATAGTGAACTATAAAGAAACAAGGAAGATGATGACAAGGGATCAGATGAGAGACCAATTGATTGCTGAAATAAAAGGTAGAATGAAGAACGTAGAGGACATTGTGGCTGTTATGACAAGTGAGACAAGTATGACGGAAGGGGAAGGATCTGGTAGTCCAATTTTGAGGAGTTGTGGGTTGACGATGTTCGGAGATGATGATACACAGGTATTTTTCTATTTGGTTTGCTTTGCAATACTTCTGATATGTAATTACAAACATACAAATGTGTTGTAGGAACCTAAAAGATGCTCATTGTTGCTCCCACACGTTGAAAGACCTAGGATTTGTGCAAGAGGACTAGTATATGGGTCAAGGACACTGCACGGAAAGCCTATAAGGGAGGGGCATGCGAAGGTGCAGGTGGACAGCGTGGAACCGGAACACCTTAGCTTTTATCTGCCCGTGACGGTCCCAGATGATCGTGATGTTGAACCTGAAATTTCTCAACTTCAGCATGCCATAGGCAGCTTTATACAGTGGCCTGAAAGGGCTATTTCTTTACATATGGTATAATTGTACAATACTACAAGTATGTGGCATAATCCTTTGAGTAAGTTTACTAACGTGTGTAACATTTTATTGTACTTGTTAATAGTCATCCACCAGACCATCTACAACATCAGGCCAAAGAGATCTTGGAGCTTCTTCCACACCTTCAAGTTCTGGAATGGCGACCAAACGTGCGCGTCATGGTGCATCGGTAAACATAAGAACCTTTCCTTTGATAATATCTATTACAATATGTTGCAGTAATATTTACTCATGTTTAACTAATGGTACTTGTTAATAGATGCAGTCAAAATCTCGTCGAAAAAACAAAGATATTGAGATGATGCCTATTGATGGAGTGGTAAACCTTAAACCTTTACATAAGCCTATATGTTCATTATATTTGTTTAATGTAATTAGAACCTTTGCATATGTATGGTGTGTAGGGGGAAGATCGTTTGTCGGAGTACAGTTTTAAAATATTGAATAGACCTCCATATATGCAAGAGTATTATACGAAGTGGATGCAACGACGAAATCCTTATGTCCAAAAAACGATTACAGTCCCCGCTGATACTTTTATGTTTCCCGAGGATTATCATGTCCCTGTCAACGCTGAGGAGATTATGCAGTTATTGACTCAAGGAAAAGTCGACGTCTATTATAGCACTCTTTGAATCGTAAGTATAGATTCAGTTTACCATATTCTCGTAACGATAATTTAATGTATCATTTTATTGTACATCATAACAAATGTATTTTTTTCGTTTTTTAGGTTTCTTCATAATATCATTACGACTAACGGGTTTGACAACAAATGTGCTTTTTTGAACCCATATATGGTCAACGGTGAAATGTGTCAAGATAGCAGACACATAGTTGAATCTTATTTCGTGAGGGCCTTCTCATCAGAATATGGTATAGACACTTATTTAGTGCCTTATCTACAAGGGTACGCACCGCATTATACTATTATCTTTGTTACATGCCTTATATTTGTATTGTCTTTAATGAATGGTTTACACATTACTACATTATTAGGGGTCATTGGACACTTTTTATATTGCGTCCTACTGAAGGAACCGGGTACATTTTAGACTCCATCCGTCATGTTGATAAGACAAAAGATTTTTATACCTTAACAAAGATCCTCGATAGGTAAGAATTGTATAATATTTTTAATATTATATCCATTTCATTTGTTTGGAAAAGTATTACCAAAATATATTTTTTCTCTTATAATCTTTTAGGTATGTTGCTGGCCCTTTTGAATGGCATATTCTCCAGGTCAATCTTTTCACCGTGTATATACATATATAATAACATATGGATTTTAGGAACTACTTGATTAAAATATAGATATTTATTTGTTATTATTATAGGTCCAACAACAAAGATCAAAATGGGAGTGTGGATATTATGTTATGCGATGGATGGACGAGTTCGTCAATATTCAACAACATAATTTCCCGGCTTTTGTAAGTGAATTTAAATCTATTTACAACATGAATTCGTCAAGGCCGTATGTTTTTCTATTTCTTATTTAGTATCTTATTACGCATCAATGACTTAATGTAGCTATTTGGCACATGATATTTAGTATTGCTTTTAGCCCGTATGATTCCTTGATTGAGTTGGTCTTGCTTTTCACATTGTAAACAGAGATGAGACCACTTAAGCTGATGTGCATTATTTGGACAGCAATGTATTTAACAATAAATAGGCGGCCTTGGCTTTTAGAGATAAAATGCATACAAACCATCCCTGTTAGAGTGTTTCATGCCCTCTTATCAGACTATTATGACCCGTAACATTTTAGAGATAATTGATAGAGCTGAATGGCCTCTTCATAAAATTGTTGTTGTTAATTCTTCTAAGCCCTTATGGTTTCTGGTACCACTTATACAGTACTAGCACCAAAAAGAATTCATTACCTATTACAAGAAATATGGTGGTCATGTTCAAGTCTCATGACGTAAGTCTAAGTGTAGTAGGCAGGGTGTGTATGAGTTTCGTTGTTCAGAAACATGTGTTAAGTTGAATTGTTTTTGATAATGTTTTAGTTTCTCATACGTTTTAACTAATTATTTTTTTGTTCTATGTCAATCTGTTGTAGTATTGCATATGAAGGTAATAACATTCAGTTATCCCTTTTGTTCACGAGTTTGCTAATGTGTCACTATTATAGATAAGTAATACTAATTTCTTTTATCTTTTGGTTTCATACAGCTACCTTGGCACGAGAGAGGACCATATGACCACGTGAAGCTAGATGCAATTGTTCAGATTTTTTTAGGTGTATTTCACATTCCCGATGAATAAACTACGACTTTGTTATATGTAGTTTTGTTTTGTTAGAAAAGTATGTCTTATACAGAGATATTGAATATGTTAGACATTATATATATATATATATATATATATATATATATATATATATATATATATATATATATATTTTGTTTGTGGAGAAATTTGGTATATTTTCTTTATATGTTTTCGTAATTTTGTTGCACGAGCAGATTTTGTAGTTTATAGCAGGTTTCTGAGGAAAAAAAATGACAATATTGCAGTAGAATTGTATTCTGGAAAAAAAAAAGAAAAAAAAAGGGAGTGATAGAGACCAGTTGTTACATACCAAATGGTCTCTATGAATTGTGGCGGGAAATTTTTACAGAATTGGGAAACACAATAGAGACCAGTTAATCTCAAACGAACCGGTTTCTATGTAATTATAGAGACCATTTTACAAGTGGTTTCTTTGCGTGAGACCTCTAGCCTAAGAAACCCCATGTACAAATGGTTTCTATAGGTGTTTTTAAGTGGTTTCTTAGTGCCTTTTTTGTAGTAGTGTATATATATATATATATATATATATATATATATATATATATATATATACTCACGCAACTTAGCAACTATATACAATTGTACAAATCAAAAGTGTACACATGTACAAGTCTCCATGAACAAGTATGAAACGGTTACCTTCACATCACCCTTTTCCTCGCCAACGACAACAACATATCTTCTGGTATTCCTTGATAAATTGCTGCCAAAGCCAACTTATCCTTCTTAACCTCAACGACCGTATTTGAGGTTCTGGGCTCCAAGGCGTCCCATACGCCTTGAGCCTGCATGAAAACACGCATCTTTATTGCCCACGCAGCATAATTGCTCCTGGAGAGCATAGGGTATTGTGGGGTAATCGGTCCATCCTTCTCGTTCTTTCATTCCATCTCCCATATCTCTTGCACGAGGTAGATACTTGGGCATACACTAGGTTATGCTCTGATACCAAGTGTAGGTAGAGCACTTTTAACACACAACTTTTCCTCACAGGACTCACTCAATTTTTAGAGGGTTAACTTTTCCTCTGCCTCTTTTCATTTATATAAACTTTGAATTACAAAGGAAACGAAATAAAAAACGGTTTTGCATGAAATATGGAAAGCACTACCTGCATGTACCTAATACTAGCTAGAAAACTCGAAGTGGCCTACATGGCCATTGACAATGTCAAACATATAAAAAAAATAATAAAAAAAATAAATTTGACTAAAATTACTTATTCTTGGATTAATTACGTCATCACACTTAAGTTCAGGACTTTTCATCACACACCTGATTTGTCCCCCGCCTACTACTCAGTTGATTGAGTACTTGGATTTTATCCAAGAGGTCATGGGTTCAACCCAGATGAGGACATCTTAAATTCCATTGGGGTTTTGGTCCAATGGTCAGGGAGTTTTCCATAAGGTTTCTTCCTGGAGGTGATGAATTCGAGCCTTGTTGTGAAGGGGACTCCTGCGACGCTATACTCATCCAAGACGTGGTAAAGCAACCCCTTTAGGGCGTCGCCTTGGCTTCGAACTCGGGGGCGGTTATTCGATTTCAGGGGAGTAACCGCTTGTGGAGATGATCGGGTGAGCCAAAATGGTCCGTCAGTGATTTCACAACTGCTTTTAAAAAAAATAATTTATTTAGACCTGATTTGATTAACGGCTCATGTGAGGCTGCATGACTGATTGTGGCCAATTTATTAGCATGTTTGGTGTTTTAGGGTTTAGCATCTGAAAGCTAATTGTTATAAACTGCAAGTCATGATCACTTATAGTTTCAAATATAGGGTTTAGATATGAAATTCCAAATATACTCCTTTGACTTTTTAAGGTCAACATATTGTATGATTTGCACTAGTAAGGATAATTAAGTGTCATTTTCACAGTTCACAACCTTTGATATTACGATTTGATTTTAAATTAAACTTTAAACATTAAGAAAGTGACTTTTTTAATAAAAAAAATTCAATTTGATTTGAATTTGACTTTTGATATTTTAAGCTTCTAAAGTTTGTTCGTTTCTTAGATTCCAAAATGACGGGAAAGTGTAGTATGCCAGACACGAATTCTAATGTCTCAAATGTCGCAAGTTCAAAGAGTTACTATGAGTTTCTTGATTACAAATACAATTCTGAAGATGATAAAGATTCGAGGGATGATGATGTCGATTCTCTTGATTACAAATACAATTATGAAGATGATAAAGATTCGAGGGAGGATGATGTCGATTCTCTTGATTACAAATACAATTCTGAAGATGATAAAGATTCGAGGGAGGATGATGTCGATTCTCTTGATTACAAATACAATTCTGAAGATGATAAAGATTCGAGGGATGATGATGTCGATTCTCTTGATTACAAATACGATTATGAATATGAAAAAGATTCGAGGGAGGATGATGTCGATTTTGTTGATTACAAATACAATTATGAAGATGATAAAGATTCAAGGGAGGAGGATGTCGATTCTCTTGATTACAAATACAATTCTGAAGACGATAAAGGTTCGAGGGAGGATGATGTCGACTTCCTTGATTACAATTATGACTCGAAAGATGATGAAGATGGGGTTAATAATATCAACACTATAGATGATGATGATGATGATGATGATGATGTTGAAGTTCTCGGGGAAGGTAGGATCAACGATATAAATTACACTTATGATGGTGAGGATGATGAAGATGTAGATGTTGGTGATACTGAAAAATTGGTCCTCCTTGGAGACACATCATGTACACTTAATTGTGTCAGATGAACGAATCTGCACATTGCTTGCAGAACTTCATCCCAATAATTCAGCCTTTTTGAATCAACATGAAGATACAGAAGAAAATAACTTTCAGGTCCAAAAAATAGAGCCAGAAGAAGTAAGGAGAAGAATTGTACGTATCATTACAAATGTAATAGAAGACATTTCAGAGGGGTATGGTTTGACGTTCAAGTTCACCTCCCGTACTACCGCGAACCAATCTTACAATGACAGTGTGGAACATGTTGTCAACACGGGTGTCCAATCAACATCTCGTACAACTAACTCTTTGAGTGGCGCCCGAAAACTGCTATAACTGCAAGGGTTCTTGATATTGTTCACGAAATATCTTATAATGATTGGATGATGACCAAACGTGGTATATATTACATGGATCCTGAGTTGTTTCAAGATCAAAAAGTGTCGGATGCTGTCATTGATGATGTAGCATGCATGCTAGAATGCACAAGACTGTCTATGAAGATTGTTGCTGCTTCAACGGGTATTGTTGTAGGTAATCTTCAGTTTATGGACAATCGAGAATTCTTTGACTGCTTTGCTAGTAACTTGGAAGGTACACCTATTCCTTCCAATATAGATAGAGTTATGAATGTGAAAAGTAGTGCTCTTGTGATTCTAGTAGTCGAGAAAGATAGCGTTTTTAAGAGGTTGGCTCAGGAGAAGTTCTACCACCGAATTCCATGCATAATCTTGATGGGCAAAGGTATGCCAGATGTTGCGATACGATTGTTTTTGAGAAAACTTAAATCGGAGTTTAAATTGCTGGTGTTAGCTATTATGGATTGTGATCCGTACAGCATTAGGATAATGTCTATTTATCGATTTGGCTCAAAAAATATGTCATTCGATAGTCTTGGTTTAGCAACACCGAAGATAAAGTCGTTAGGAGTTAGACCCACAGATGTTGTCGATAATGAGCAACTCAAAGGGGGTAGGTTGCCGTTGACCAATGATGATTTTGAGGTTTGCAAGGCCTTGTTAGGTGAGGAATATTTCCAGAACCAAAATGAATGGGTTAGGGAACTAAACATCATGATGGATCAAAAGTGGAAGCTGGAAATAGATGGCTTTAACAAATTGGGGCTTATTATCTATCCAAGAAATATCTTCCATATAAGTTGCAGACTCAAGATTGGATATAGACTTTTCCATTTCCTATTCGAAATAGAACTTTAGACTTGTCATTTGTTTTTTTTTTAAATCTATCATGATGTTATGATTGATATGATGGAATGTTGGTGCTTTTTATTTACTATAACTCTTCTTTTGTATGGGTTGGTTTGGCCTACAAAAGTTTTTGTCTAATTTCTGAATTTTACATATTATTAACAAATTAACTATGCTTACAACAATGTTATTAAAAACAATAATACTAATAATGTTAATGAGTACAAAGCGGGAATAGTTGTTTATGACCCAAGAGGCATCCTGTATTATGTTCATCATTCTTAGTTAAGACTGGGACTTTGATATCATGAATTGCGATTTATGTTTCAGTTGAGAATCATTGGGACTTTTATCAAGCCACAATTGGAAAAATGCTAGAAAATCAATGTGCTTGTGAGTGTCCCTTGCTGTGGATCTAAGTGCTTGATAACAATGATTGAATGGCGGAAACAAACAATCACACTAAATATATGTAAACACAAATCGAAACACGTATATATATATATCAATAATATGACTTTGTATTGATGAACGTAACGTATTAGCTTGATTACAGGAATGCTATTTCGACAAATGGTGCCAGGTTTCGTCAAGCCTAGCCTGAAACCCGTAGGTTTGTATTTATACTAAACAGAATTCGGCAGACATGCGTCACTTGTCTAGTGTCGCATGTGGCCGCCTTCATGCGTCACTTACCTAAGTGTCGCTATGCGTCACTAAGGAAAGTGTCGCCTACTACTAAAGTTAAGTGTCGCTAAGTACAAAAATGACTTTTCTATTACGCGTAACTAACGACACTTATAGCTCGATAGACCAACTGACTGACACACTAAATGTACCAGCAAACTCCCCCGTGTCATCAGCTTGGTCTTCAAAATCTTCAATCATTTCCAGCCAGCTGGGAATACACCACCAGCATGTATTCCATTAGCTACACAGATATCCACAATCTTCTGAAACTTGATAGCTTCATTTCTGTCTCTAGCCTTGAATTGCATCTTATTCTCATGTAGCTTCTTCATATCTTTCTCCGAAAGATTTATTAAACTCAAAGGATCAAAAATACAAAATCTATTTCTCTTCAATCCCCATGTTGACCTTTTCTTGGGTTTCGAAACCTCCCAAGCGGTCTTCTCTCCTGATCCCAAATCACTTGTGGAATCGGCATCGATTGAAGGTTCTGGATCTGTTGGCGGTTCTGAATCAGGTATAAAAACAAGCACATCTTCACCTGTAATATTGTCATATTCCCAATACAGCAATCTTCTGAGAAAGTCCAAAGGAATGATCTCTAAAGGAATCTTCTTTAAGCAGTTTGCTGGTGGATAGATCATCCTTACAATTGGTTGTCGAGTAACAGGATCCAACTTCTTCTTGATCTTATATCTCATACCAAGCGTCGGTTTAATCAAATTATATTTCTTGCTGTTCATCTCACGACGTATGATAACCTGGAAGAAATCCGCTCTTGAATCTCGAGAGCGATTAATCAAAGGTATTTAAGATAATCTCTAAAGTTCACACTTAGGCAACGTACTTATTCGATAAAACTTGAGATTGAAGTACTGAATGTCATAACTTGCTTAATCAAAAACACTGAGTTCTTTTCATCAAACTTCCAACTCTTGATCAAACCCGTGTAATCAGTTCTGACTTTGTAGTGTTTGCACGTAACGGGTACCTCAATTATCGATTTGAATACTAACTGAGGTTTTGACATCGAATGTTCTGCAGTAGAGGCTGAAGGCTCAGTGGTTTCTGCTTCTGCTTCATCCTCTGAGGAATCAGATTCGATAATAGGAGCCTCATCAAAACACTCATCACTTTGCAACTCCTCTCCCTCAACTTCAACATCATCATTTCCTTCAAAGTTTAAATCCTCTTCCGTTGAATCATTAACAGTTTCTTCCTCAGGCATCGAAGTATTCTCATTCATCATTCGTTGAAGAAATGTAAGATCTACACATGAGTAATCTACAGCTATTGGTCTTGGTTGTCCCTGAACCTCAACGAAATAATCCAAAGTGATATTTTCACTAATTGCAGAATCTTGTACATTTTCGGATTCTGGGGGAGGAGTTACATTTGTTTCTAACTCCTTGGGATCATCCTCCCCTAAAACAACGGTAATTGACTCCAACTCTAACAACCTAGACTGTAGATCTGTCACTTGAAGATTTAAGTCATCAACCTCAGCAGCCTTGGCCTTTAATTCATTTATCTCCGCAACCTGAACTTCAATAATCGCAGATTGATCATCGAAACGCTTGTTCATCCTTTCCATCTGAGCCAAAAGCTGTTGAATAGAAGGAAGTTGTGGCTGATGTGTTTGTTGTTGTGAAGATTGCTGTTGTTGTTGAGTGGATCGCTGACCAGGTTCTTGTATTAATATTCCAGTTCTCTGGCGTCTCCTCAGAGGTAAATTGGAATAAGACGGAGATGACCCAGCTGGTCGCTTGCCTGTGTTCCTCGACACATGAACTCTTCTCGCAAGAAATCCTTCACAAAATACGCTTAAAGCGTCTAGGATCGGCAATTTGAATACCGTCCAAAGAATCCTGAGGAGGAACATCACCCGGAAAGTCGGGTGGAGTTGGTCCACCATCATCTTCATCATCAACACGCTCAACATTCTCGATATCATTCAGATCCTGAGCAACCTCATTTTCAACCAAATCCTCATCATTGACCGGAGGGGGTACCACATCCTCAAAACTGTCATTCGGTGGCGCAACATAGTTTTCATTTACTACGTGCCCAAACAGATCATGATCCGGTACACCGCTGAATCTTTCGGCGGCATCTTGCAGTCATTAAAGACTCTTAACAGCATCGGCGTCGGAACCAATAAAGACTGTTGATCCGGAGCAATACCCAAATCCAAATCCAAATCATTAAGAAGTAATTGAAGAAACCGTGGATAAAGCAACCATCTATCCTTTCTAGCTCTAACATTCTCAACCATATTCCCGAAGAGATAAACAAACGATGACAATATGGCACAAATACCACCAAACTCGATAGAGATACGTTTCCTGAAATTGGAAACTTGTTCCTCCGGATAGCCCATTCTCATCAGACCACCAATAATGAAAGTTTTTTCGAACTGGGTTGGCATATCGGGCGTATCATTAAATTGAAGAACACGTCGAATAGTATCTAGTGTAATCTCAATCGGTCGTCCGAACATAGTTGACATAATACGCAGGACATCATTATCGGTCCGAATAAGCGCATGATCGTAGAATTCCTCGATCTGATTCATATAAACTGGAGTAGATGCTGTGATAGCATAATGAATCCTGGAGCGTCTAAGAAAATTGATCATCGGATGGAACGATATGGAGTTCTTGTGAGTAGACTCCAGAAAAGCCACGATATTATGACGAGTATTAGTGCATCAATAATAATCCAGGAGATCTGCCATCTGTAACTAAAGTACATAAAATAAAACCAGAAATATCGTTACAGAATAAGCTCGAATATAACGACAAATAAAAGTAAAATGTAAATTCTGATGTTATAGCGTCACTTAGTAAGTGACGCATGTAACTGTAGCGTCACTTAGAGAGTGCCGCATGGTACAGTGAAATGAAATCAGAAATCAACTATAGCGTCACTTGGGGTAAGTGACGCTACCAAGGCGTCACCATTGTAAGTGACGTTGCGAAAGCATGTGTCATTGGGTACGACACTTAGAAAGTGTCGGTATATAAGCATGCATCAGTGGAGGCGTCATTTAACAAGTGACGGTAAGGGAGTGTCGGTAAGAGTGACGGTATAGACCTAGGCGTCATTTAAAGGAGTCACTTAAAAAAGTAACGCATAGTAAGGCGTCACTCAGATGAGTGACGGTATAAGTGACGGTAAGTCAATCAAATTACCAACTAGCGTCACTTACTAGAAGTGACGCATGAAGTGACACAACGATGAAGATCATCGTGTCACTGTTTATACCTAGGAAACATATCGAACCAATTTTGGGGCTTTTGAAAAACAAGATGACCAAAAGGTGTGCATTTTAAAACCGATCAAAACACACCCATTTTTAACACCAAACTCGGACGTATAAAGCCCCAATTCGTGTGATTTCGAATAACCCCAAAACCCGTAACCCTAGTTAACGATTAACAAACAAATACTTAATTTCAGGGGTTAAAAGTTATACCAATCATAGCGTATGAGTGAGTAGAACACGAATCCACTAGCCAATTGCACGAATAAAGCTTGAAACCCGCAAGAAAATCGAAAAACCTCGAACAGTCGAAGTGACGCAGAGACAACGCAAGTGACGCTATGTAAGAGGAAGTAACGCTAATTGAATGATGAAAGTGATGGATAGGAGTGTCGTTTGGAAGGGTATTTATACCAAAACCCTAATAAGCGTCACTTAACCCGACACTAGTAGCGTCACTAGAAGCGTTGTGATTTTAGTACTCAAATTCGAAAGTAAATGTAACTTGGTTTTTATACAAACTAACAAATAAAAGAAAAGGAAAAATTAAAAATTAAAACAAATTAACACAGAATTACAAGTACTTATTTAAAAATTAACACTTTTTGGTGACGGAGTTGATTAAGTCTGGTTAGGGATCATATCGGAATAACATGCAATTATTAGGAATAGTTCGTGTTATTTCGATCATCAGTATATTTGTCCACTTTAAATTTACTTGGCATGCTAAAAACACCTTTTATAAAAATTATTTTAAAATGATTATCAGTATATTTGTCCTCTTAAACATATTACACTCACATCTAGGAGCTAATTTATTATTATTCGTATGTATATTTCTCTGTGGTCCCCACCATAGATATACATATTAGCTTACGACATAGACCATACTTCCATTTATAGAAAGAATATAAGAAAATCATTTTTAAAAATCAAGTCAGCGGTGACAGGTCTGTACTTACGTACAATAGAGCGACATAGCTTGATTCAGGTTTAAGCAAAACCGGACTCGGTCAAACCATTTTGGCGACCTCATTAGGTATCTTAATGTTTTAAAGAATTTTCAAGTACTTTGACTTGTGTTTGCTTAATTTTAAGTATATATTAACAGAAACCAGGTCTATACTTACGTATAACAGAGGAAACTGTTAATATATACCCCCAAATGATATCAAATAAACTTCATCCACGAAAATATATCTAGCATAAGTAAGATATTAAGACTTTTGTCATACATCTTACGTGTTATATCACTTGAAATAAACAAGTAGATATTAGGCTTCTTAAAAGGATTCAAAGAGTTTTGTGTAATATGCCTACTAACACATCGTATGATGAAGATAATGTTCATAAAAACTGTTTTTAACATGCCAGATAAACCTACTGACACATCCAAGATAAACCTTAAAGTTCCGTTTTGTGCATGTCACTCGATGTACTATCATATCCCAAGTTTTTTACAGACACAACTCAACGTCTATTTTAAAAATGTAGCAACCGTGCATTTCTTTGATACTAAAGAGTATAAAGAGTGGCTGTTGCCTTTTTTTTTAACACACATAAAAGCATATAAATTTATGTTCCAAGTTACAAATTACTTTTTAGTCACAAAGAACCTTAAACCAATCATATTGATTAGTTCATCAAATCGAGTACGCAAAAAAGCTTTGGTGAATAGGTCGGCGTTTTGCTTAATGGTGTATATATGGACAAGATCTATCAGGTGTTTTTCATAGCAATCCCGTATAAAGTGGAACCTAAGTTCTATGTGTTTAGTCTTAGAGTGCTATACAGGATTGCGTGTAATAGATATGGCAGCAGTGTTATCTATATGAATAGGAGTCATAGTAAGAAGTAACCCGTAATCACGCAGTTGATGCTGAATCCACAGAACCTGAGAACAGCAACTGGCAGCAGCAACGTACTCAGCCTCCGTTGTTGAAAGAGAAATGTAGTCTGCTTCTTGCACTGCCACGAGAGCAAGCGCGATCCGAGAAATTGGCATCCACCAGTTGTGGACTTCTTGTCTATGCTGCAGCCACCATGATCGGAATCCGAATAGGTAGTAAGAGCGAATGTTTTCTCATTCAGATACCATAGACCAAGATTGGGTCTATGTTTGAGATAACCAAAAATTTGCTTTACCGCCTTCATATGAGACACCTTGGGCTTAGCTTGATAGTGTGAGCAGATGGATACAACGAACACAATATCCGGTCGAGAGGCAGTCAAATACATAAGAGAACCTATCATAGAACGATAGTCCTTTTCCTTGCAATCTTCTTCATCCTCAGCAAGTCTGAGATTGTGATTAATCTCGATAGGAGTCCCATAGGTTTTACAATCGAGCAAGTCATACCTAGTCAACATGTCATTGACATATTTTGACTGATGAATATAGATACCTTTATCAGACTGCTCAACTTGTACACCTAAAAAGAATTTGAGCTCCCCCATCGCACTCATCTAAATTCAGACTTCATGATTTGCTCGAAGTTCTTGCACATTGCCTCGTTTGTAGAGCCGAAAATGATGTCATCCACGTAAACCTTCACGAGTAACATATCTTCTCTATCCCCAGACTATTCTCTACGGATGAATAAAGTACTATCAATGTAGCCCCTAACAAAACCATGTTTCATCAGATGAGTATAAGCCGCTCATACCAAAGCCTCGGAGCTTGATGGAGACCATATAACGCCTTGTTCAATTTGCAGACATCTTCTGGATGCACAGGGTCTTCAAAGCCTGGAGGCTGCTTAACATACACTTCCGTATCCACTTGTCCATACAGAAAGGCACTTTTTACATCAAGTTGATTGACGCAAAATCCTTTGTAGGAGGCGTATGCTAAGAAGATGCGAACTGACTCCAGTCGAGCAACAGGAGCAAATACTTCATCATAGTCCAAACCCTCAATTTGACTGAAGCCTTGAACTCCCAAATGTGCTTTGTTACGAACCACAACTCCCCGATCATCCATCTTATTTCTATATACCCAACGAGTGCCAGTCAAGTGGGCACCTTTGGGTAACGGAACTATTTCCCAAACGTGTAGCTTCTGAAATTGTTGTAGTTCCTCTTGCATGGCCTCAACCCAGGATGGATCTTTTAAGGCCTCTTCAATCTTCTTTGGTTCAACTTGAGATAGATGACACGAATTTATCTGAGCAACAAGAGTCAAAAGTTGCTAAGTTTGAGACTGTTTCACTTGTTGTCGTGTTTGAACCGCAGCATGAGGATCACCAATAATATTTTCAATGGGATGATCCTTATCTACATGAGTTACTGGAATTGTATCCGGTGCAAGGACTAACTCCAAGTTGTTCATATCACCCTTAGTGGCAGGAAGAACTGTAGACTCAGGAACAGTAGAACTTTCAAGTAGCAAGGGTTCTTGTGGGACCTCATCTTCTCCTTCATGAGTAAAGAAATAAGAGTAGACAATTTCTTCTTCTTCCTCTTCCTCTAAAAGAGGCATGTTTGGATTATCAGGAAGATACTTTGCATTGATCGTTCCTGAAGTAGAAGGAACATCCGAAGATGGGGTAGTGGGAGATGGTACAGTTGGAGTAGGTGATGGAGTGGGTGTTGGAGTGGGTGTTGAGGCAGATGTTTGGTTGGATGTCGATTCGGGGTTTGAGTCAGATGGTTTAAAGAAGGGATCGGGTGTTTCTGGAGAGATACTGATTCCATGAAGTAGGGTGACCAACTCTTCCTCTTGATCTTCTTCTAGTATGTTGAAAGAGTTAAAAACATCTGCATAATTGAAAAATCAATCCGGACCCATTCCTTGAGGAGGATCCGTATAACGCAAACATTTGACCTCAAAATGCTCCTCTACTTGATGTGTTAATTTGATGTAAACTCTTTTATTCGGGGAATTAACCGAATAGCCAAGAAAGATCCCTTCAATAGCTTTCTCACCAAACTTTGAGACTTTATCTTTTGTAATCATAATCAAACATGGACACCCAAACGGTTCCAGAAACTGCAGATGGCTTACGGTTATTAAAAAGTTCATAACATGTATTGTTCTTTTTCTTAATTGTGAGCACCCGATTCAGAACATAACAAGCAGTGCTAACTACCTCAGCCCAGAATATGATAGGTAACTTTGAATCAGCTAGCATAGTCCGAGCTATCTCGATGATAGTCCTATTCTTACATTCTGCAACTCCATTTTGTTGAGGAGTTCTTGGAGCACTGAATTGATGATCAATGCCTTTTGAAGCACAATATAACTCGAGAGTAGAATTCTTGAATTCGGTTCCATTATCACTGTGCAGTCTCTTCACCTTTAAGTTGCACAAATTTGCTAACTTATCCAACAGGTATACCAAAATATCTGTTGTCTCACCCTTTGAAACCAGAAAATAAACCCACGAAAATCTTGAGTAGTCATCAGTAACTGCCAAGCAGTAAGATCTGCCACCAATGCTCTTTGTAGAAATGGGACCAAAAAGATCCATATGCAAAAGTTCCAGTGGTGCAGCAATAGAATTCACTGTCTTAGACTTATGGGACTTTTGTGGAGTTTGCCCTTGTGGCAAGAAATACAGTCATCTTTTAAAGAAAAGTAATGTTTTGGAACTTCATTTACCAAATCGTTCTTTATAAGAAAAATCATTTTGCGAAAATGAATATGTCCCATCCGTCTATGCCAAAGAAGTGATTCCTTTTCTGAAGCCTTTGAAAGGAGACAAGTATATTCGCTTGTTGTCTCCACAGTTCGCATATTCATCATATATGTGTCATTTTTCCTCGGTGCTTGCATAAGCACCCATTCCTCAGAAATAACATAACCGGCTTCAGAATCACACATTCAGATTTTGTGAATGCAGTGGTATAATCCTTATCAAATACTTGTGAAATGCTTAGCAAGTTGTGATTGAGTTGTGGCACATAATTCACATTTTCAAAGCTAACTTTCCCATTGGTTAGCGTTCCCCTACCATTAATTGTTCCTCCAGTATCTCCTGCAAAGGCAACATGTCCTCCAGCGTATGGTATAATATCCGTCAGAAGAGACACATCGCCAGTCATGTGTCACGAGCAGCAATTGTCCATATACCATTCGCTATCTTTAACACGTTCAGAATGCTGCAACACATAAAAGTAAGGAGATTAGTGAGAAACGGTGACCCAAGCCTTTACAGACTTAGGTCTACCGAGGTCATCAACAATAATCACATCAGTCAGAATTTTATTTTTCAACAAATCAGAATTTTCATCTGATGTGTTATTGTTGACGAAGAAAAGTCAATTACATGCTATTTTCTTTTCCAAATTTTGGATGGTTCGCAAGTTGGTTTGAGAGAAATGTCGGGTTTTTGGCAAGGCAAAGGTTTTTGCCCAACATTTATTTGCTTCTCAACCGGCTTGGGAGAGTTGGGATAACGCCTAGGTGGGAAATGTGAAAACGAATTTCGATAAAAAGATGTTCTAGGCATATCTCTCCCATAGCGCTGATTAGAAAGCTTGGGACAATCACGAATTAAATGTCCCTGTTTCTTACAGTAGAAACAGGAACGGTTCTCAACAAATGGTTGAGGCTGAGGATTTACTGTGACACCCTGCAATTTAGGTTAACTGTTAAACCTAACTGAAACCCTAATTACGTGTATTTAGATGTGATTTAGGCTAAATACTTGTAATTAATTGTAACTATATGTATATTTATGTGAATATGCACTTTCGTAATTATTTAAATTACGCCTACGTAATTAGTTGTAATTACGCGAAACAACCGGACAGAGTCCGACTATTTATACGACGTTGGTGAAAACAACTTTATAAATAACGTGAACCTATTTTATAAATTAAATAGTAGTTATTTACCCCATATTATTATTTCGTATAATAATACAAGAAAAACCTAGACGTTTTGTTTAAAACGTAACAAACACGGTAAAAATGCGTGAATCGAATTCGGCAACGAAACGAAAGTCAATAAATATTTTGACAACTTAAAATGAAGTATTCTAATAATACTTCAACTGGAAAATAACTCAATTATATCTTTAGTTAAATACGACTCGAATAAACATTTAGCGATTAAACGAATAACGAAAATAACGGGTAAACGACCAAAATACGTAACACAAATTGGGAATGAAAATTGAAACTCTCCACCCACCATATGGGGCCCCCAAGGCCAGCCACCTCCTCCCTTCCCCAATAGGCATACATGCAATTTTCTTGATTACTTACACCCACCAAACCACATGCAAGCACTCATTTCTCACCATCCACTTTCTCTCTAATTCTCTACCTTCTCTCTAGACTCTCACTCTCTCACTTACTTTCTGGAAAATCAGCCACCATTCCACTACCACAAACCACCACATCACCCCCATAAGCCACCACTTAAATACTACGCTATTCTTCAAGATTTTTACAAGAAAAGTAAGCTCTCAAGAACCCCATTACAAATCTGCCATTCTTTCATCTATAACACCATTTTAAGAATGATTCTCACTTTTAAATACTCTCAATAACATGTATTATAGTTCACTTAAGTATTATGATCATAAACAAATTTAAAACCCAACTTTTCTTAACTTAAAACTCATAAATATGTGAGAAAACCTTCTGATCAGAAAGTTGTGCTCACTTCCACGATTTTTAGAAAAATCATATCTCCTTGAAGATAGACGTTTTATAGTCAAAAACTAAGTTCAAGATGTTATATTTCAAACCCCACAAACCTCATATTTTTCTCAACTCATTTACTATTTTTAATAATTTATTTAAAAACATATATATAATCTGCTCTGAAAAGTCAGAAACTTTATTCATATGGTTTTGACCATATCTTGAGCTACACAACTCCAAATGATCCGAAACTCCCGCTCAAATTTCAAACATTCCATTGGCTACAACTTTCATGGAGACAACTTTTACTGTTTCCTTGTAGATTTTTCCCAGAAATGTAACCTTCATGCATGTGTCCAGATTGGTCAACTGTTGGACCTCAGAGGACACATGTAATATTTATAAATACTTATACTTCTATAAAATTCATGGAAACATTTCTGGAAGTAGAAAACTTATGGGGGAACAACTGATATTGTTCTTGGGAATTAATTCAGAATATAAATATTTATAGAAATTCAGCTAATTGATGCATTTTCTTGAAAATTATAAAAGTGGACTGATTTTATTAACTTATGAAAACCGACACCTTCTGGACATGCAATAAGTGTTAAAACTGACTTTTATGGACTTTTAAACAAATCTAAGGTTTGGGTAAAAGTTTCGGGTCAAACCGAGTAGGTTTGACTAAGTCAACAAAAACGGAGCTCGATTTCTAAAAACCGACAAACTTACTATTTTTGGAAAATGGTTACAAAAATGGGTTTGGGTGACTTAGTTGGTAACTTTGACCAAATTTGACTAGGTTTGACCTACTTTGACTAGGTTTGACCAACTTTGACTAGGTTCGACAAACTTATATAAACAGCTTTTATGACCACAAGTACTAACAACAACTTTTCGTACGGATTGCATGAGATCTTATGATAATCCACTAAAGCCCTCTACCCATCATAGTTCGTTAATATATGCGTGAATATTATTGGATAGTACTATCAGGGTTTGACAAACCTCGTCCGGGCTAGTCACTCTAGCCAACCCACGGGCTCAATATTATTTGTGAATTAGAAGTGTATAGGATTAGTACACTTACTGGAGGCAAACAACGTTAAGCTCAAACTATGAGACTCATGCAAATGGTATACTTATATTGCAATATGCAATACTTTTACTTATCATTGACGAATGATACAATTTTGGTAATCTTGTGGATCATACTTATAACTGTTTGCTTACAAACCTATGAACTCACCAACTTTATGTTGACCTTTTAGTATGCATTTTCAGGTAAACAGACGCAGTAGGACTACCCACAGGAAACAAGAGAGTAGAATGCTTTTGGAAAGCATAACTTGAGTCGCATATTTTAAAACAAGAGATTTAATTGCATTATGATATTTTGTATCAACGATTATGTATTAAAAATCTCTAGACTATTTTTGCGAACTCTAATATTTTGGGATAACAGTTGTAAACATTTGATTTATGAAATGTAATGTTTTACAAACGTCTCATATAGAGGTCGTTTGCTTTAATCTTTGTGTTGTGATATTTAATTTGGTCGTAGCCTCCGTGACACCTCCTACTTCCGCTGCCACGTGTTTTGGGGTGCGACAGATTGGTATCAGAGCTTTTTGGTTATAACGAACTAGGATTGAATTAGTGACCTAGACTATGACCATTAGGTTAGTATTCTTCATTTGTTATGATTGGTTCAGCAATTGCATCATTCAAATTTAATTTATCATAGCCTGATCAACTATGTACAATTAAAGGCGATTCGATGCAAGACCTGAAATGGTTATAGTGAACGAGAGTACATTAGAAGACTTTGACCAAGGATAGAAATGGGACCAACCTTTTACGTGCTTATGTGCTAGGTTATTATATTTCTATATATATAACCTTAACTTCTCGTATACTAAACTTCTTGCCATAGAAAATGGCAACCACTCCCACAACTACGTGACCTAACATCGAGAACAAAACACAGACCTTACTTACTACTATGGAGATTTCCACGGTACCCGCTCTCCCAACCAAATCGGGCAACGAGATAATCAAATAGGATTCACTTGAGGAAAATCCACCTAAGGATTCGCCACCCAAACAAGTGACACCTACTTCACCCTCTTATTTCCGCTCGCAACCAAATCACTCAGGAACACGTATAAAACTTGAACAATACGATACTTCATCACTTAGACGAACTACACCTACTTCCGTCACTTCACACTCTCCCTTCCCACTCACATCTTAGATCTATGGATCACGTACATCACAAACAACTAGGGGAAACACTAGAACCGCCTTGAACTATAATTTATCTTGTTCATACTACTACTACTACCGATACTCCACCCACTAGGATTCGTCTTCGTGCAGATGCCGCCGATGCAATTTGTCAACCACGACACCTACACATTGGAAACGTTTCCCAGCACTTTGATGAATTCCAACCATTTACGGGTCTTTTCTCCGAACGAATCAGGGATAGGATTCATTACTGGAGGGAAGAAGCTACTAACTTAAAGCAAAGGACAAAAATGTGGATCTAACGAATGTACAAACAATCAACAAAGGATATCTTAATCCATCCTGCGCCTCAACAATACAGAGACATGTTTGAAGCACGTTACTACCCTCACGACCTGAACCTAGAATAGATTAGAAGTAGAAAGACGAGCCCGAACGACAGAAAACATTGCTAGAGTTATCTCGATGATGACTGGACTGATGACTTGCGTGGAGATGTAACTATTTTGTTAAGTCTACGTATGACGAAATTACGCCTACCTTTTGTTATAATAAAAACTTCTATCCCGATAGGTATATAAGAAACCCCATCACATTTTAAATAAGACTTTTGTATTCGCCCGGATGTAACAATGCCCGACATGTTTTGTAAACTTTGAATTCTGTAAATTATTAATCTTGCACCCTATTGGTCATTAATCATATTACCTTGTACCGATTAATCTTCGTATTACGATGTCACGTATTATTTCAAACACATCTGCGATAATCTTAGTTTTCATATAAGGATCTCGTTCAATTCTTTTATCTCCTTTCGTTTAAGGATATGCCACTACGAGAATCAACGTAAACATTTTACAATAACAAGAGTTCTCAACAGATTTCTACCAACTCGAGTTTTCAAAGAATTATCATCGAACATTTACCCGGAATTATCGACAACATCTAAATTTCAACTAATTCTTATTAGACAGAAATCTTCAAACGTCTTGTCAACGACAAGAGTTTCCAACCTATTTCGACTGAATCACGTTTTTTTTATGGATATTAAACTTTCAAACAAATTTTATTATGGAAAATTTTCGACAGACTTTACAATAGCTCTTCCACAAAATGAATTATAAAAATTTTCAAAATTTATAAATTGCTTAGTTACATTGAAATTTTTATTAGACAAAAATTTTATATAAGAAAAAGCACTTAATTTTCACTCAGCCTTTCTAAAGACGTTAACAATATAGGTGATGACGTTCATTTAACCAGAAATGGTACCGGTAGTTTGTGTTAAAACTTGAGATATTTAAAACTCTTTCGTATACTAGTAATATATGCAGCTTAAGAGGCTAAACCCTCTTTAACAAATTCACTGTTTTGATAAAAACAATTTTCTCGTAGAAAATGGAAAGTCTCTTTGTAGACAAACACGTGTCTGACGACAACCAACTATGTGATGAACCAACGACATTCCCATACCTACTTAGTTTAAACGACGATATGGGTACGTCCTTTCTCGAAAACTTAACTTTTCAACCTTATTCAACACTAATGAGTGTAGCTCATTACTTCATTTCACTCCCATCGACTTGGACGTCGAGTGCATCATAGGGTTGGCTAACTGGTTTGAGCCAACAGAAAACCCTGGATTTGCGAAAGAAACTTTTCCCACATAGGCTTTTTAGATTGCGATCTGTGTTCTCTAACACTCGATAACGACTTGTACTTCAAAACACCTATGGGACTTCTAACGATTTACGTATGTGAAATACGCTTCCGACAACTTATATTAAAGGAATATTGGGGTCGGTTATGTGATGAGCCAACCTAACTTTCTTAAATCATTCTGAGCTTCTCATATTTTTTTTCTTTTTCATAAAAACTTCAAAGCCTAATAACTTTTAAATCAAAAAGGGAGAAAAGCAAGAATGGGTTATGTGTGTAATCCAACGACTTACTCACATTTTACACGGGCTTATGATTGAAATGTCTCCGCCACACTTATATGAAACTAATTACTTGACCTCGATTAACCATTACTTTGACTTGTGCGTCAACGATACATCCAAAACACGAGACTTAATACCCATCGAAATCCTTCTTTCACCTCTCCCTTCTCGATGATATCATTTCCATGAATTGGCTTCTCTAAGATTCGCACCGAAATCGTCTGCGATGAGGAAATCGTTCATACACCCCTCATACTAGTGGATCATTTATCAAACAAGGGGAGACCAGCAAAACAAAGTTGAACACCAAATCGCATCGAAAGTGTATGAGAGAACTACATCAACCACGAATTTAGACTTAAAGAGCCGTAGTATTTACCCTATGGATTGGGAGATACTACCATAAGGTACGAAGTGTACAATGTTATTTGGTTATAAGAACCCCTAAACATATTCAATCATAAGGATCTGAATATTAGACAATGCCAATGGGTCGAACTACTCAGTGAATTACGATTACGAGTTCTCATACAACAACAACTATCTCACCAGCATTAAGGCTGCACCATTCGAGGCACTTTATGGAAGAAAGTGTCGATCATCCATTTGCTGGACCGAGGTGGACGATAGCTAACTCACTAGTCCTGAAATCATTCGCAAAACAACCAAGAAAATCGTAAGCATTCAAAACCGGCTGAAAGCTGCACGTGATGGTTAGAAGAGTTACGCTGACGTGAGACGCAAACCCCTCGAATTCCAAGTCGGGGACAAAGTACTTCTCAAGGAGTCACCTTGGAAAGGTGTCGTCCGTTTTAGTAAATGCGGTAAACTGAACCAAAGATACATCGGACCCCTCGAAGATCTTGAAAGAATTGGTCCGGTGGCATATCGACTGCAGCTACCACCACAACCCAGTAGCGTGCACAACACTTTCCACATTTCTAACCTTAAGAAATGCCTGTTTGATGAGACCCTTGTTATCCCGCTTGACGAAATCCACAAAGATGACAAACTTTATTTCGTCGAGGAACTGATTGAAAACATGGACCATGAGGTCAAACGCTTAAAACAGAGTCGTATTCCCATCGTTAAAGTCTGGTGGAATTCCAGGTGTGGTCCTGAATTCACTTGGGAAAGGGAAGACCAAATGCGACTGAAACACACACATCTATTCTTAGATGCCCAACAGAACACGACAACAAGCTAATTTCGAGACGAAATTCTTCTAACAAGGGGAGAATGTGACACCCTGCGATTTAGGTTAACTATTAAACCTAACTGAAACCCTAATTCCATGTATATAGATGTGATTTACGCTAAATACTTGTAATTGCTTGTAACTATTTGTATATTTATGTGAATATAGACTTTCGTAATTGTTTAAATTACGCCTACGTAATTAGTTGTAATTACGCGAAACAACCGGACAGAGTCCGACTATTTATACGACGTTGGTGAAAACACTTTTATAAATAACGTGAATCTATTTTATAAATTAAATAGTAGTTATTTACCCCATATTATTATTTCGTATAATAATACAAGAAAAACCTAGACGTTTTGTTTAAAACGTAACAAACACGGTAAAAATGCGTGAATCGAATTCGGCAACGAAACGAAAGTCAATAAATATTTTGACAACCCAAAATAAAGTATTCTAATAATACTTCAACTGGAAAATAACTCAATTATATCTTTAGTTAGAAACGACTCGAATAAACATTTAGCGATTAAACGAATAACGAAAATAACGGGTAAACGACCAAAATACGTAACACAAATTGGGAATTAAAATTGAAACTCTCCACCCACCATATGGGGCCCCCAAGGCCAGCCACCTCCTCCCTTCCCCAATAGGCATACATGCAATTTTCTTGATTACTTACACCCACCAAACCACATGCAAGCAGTCATTTCTCACCATCCACTTTCTCTCTAATTCTCTACCTTCTCTCTAGACTCTCACTCTCTCACTTACTTTCTGGAAAATCAGCCACCATTCCACTACCACAAACCACCACATCACCCCCATAAGCCACCACTTAAATACTACGCTATTCTTCAAGATTTTTACAAGAAAATGAAGCTCTCAAGAACCCCATTACAAATCTGCCATTCTTTCATCTATAACACCATTTTAAGAATGATTCTCACTTTTAAATACTCTCAATAACATGTAATATAGTTCACTCGAGTATTATGATCATAAACAAACTTAAAACCTAACTTTTCTTAACTTAAAACTCATAAATATGTGAGAAAACCTTCTGACCAGAAAGTTGTGCTCACTTCCACGATTTTTAGAAAAATCATCTCTCCATTAAAATGGACGTTTTTATAGTCAAAACTTAAGTTCAAAATGTTAGCTTTCAAATACCACAAGCCTCATATTTTTCTGAGCTCATTTACTATTTTTAATAATTTACATAAAAACACATATATAATCTGTTATGAAAAGTCAGAAACTTTGTTCATATGGTTTTGACCATATCTTGAGCTACACAATTCCAAATGACCTGAAACTATCGCTCAAATTTCACACATTCCATTGGCTACAACTTTTATGATGACAACTTTTACTGGTTCCTTGTAGATTTTTCCTTGTAGATTTTTCCGAGCAATGTAACCTTCATGCATGTGTTCAGATTGGTCAACTATTGGATCTTAGAGGATACATGTAATTTTTATAAATACTTAGACTTCTCTAAAATTCATGGAAAAATTTGTGGAAGTAGAAAACTTATGGGGGAACAAACGATATTTTTCTTGGGAATTATTTCGGATTATAAACTTTTATAAAAATTCAGATAAGTGATGCATTTTCTGAAAAATTATAAAAGTTGACTGATTTTATTAACTTATGATAACCGACAGCTTCTGGACATGCAATAAGTGTTAAAACTGACTTTTATGGACTTTTAAACAAATCTAAGGTTTGGGTAAAAGTTTCGGGTCAAACCAATAGGTTTGACTAAGTAAACAAAAACGGAGCTCGATTTCTAATAACCGACAAACTTACTATTTTTGGAAAATGGTAACAAAAATGGGTTTAGGTGACTTAGTTGGTAACTTTGACCAAATTTGACCAACTTTGACTAGGTTTGACCAACTTTGACTTGGTTTGACCAACTTTGACTTGGTTTGACCAACTTTGACTAGATTTGACCACCTTTGACCAGGTTTGACCAACGAGTTGACCAACTTTGAATTACGATTTAAGGTTTTTATGAACTAAATAATCTGTTAGAAACACACGATATGTACTAATGAATAGTATACAAAAAACAAACTTAATAATAATGTCTTAAAGAATTATTATTACAAACTTTCACCAACCGGTCGTACACGCTTTTAACAACTTATTTGAACATACTAGTTGAGTGAACTAGCTTTAGGTGGACATAAACCCCCCACCTACCCGATTGGCTTAAGTGGACATAAACCCCCACTTATACAATCACTATTGATGGTCTTTTGAGACATCTACTTACCCAACCTTATACGTTAAGGACGTTAGAAGGTTGGGCTTTGGACTTTGCTTGCTATTTGATTATTGCTTGCTACCTGCTTAACTCTGGTGAGTTTCATAGCCCATTTTTACTATTTTTCAACTGGGGTGAGAATACATACAACTGTTTATATAAACTGCTTTTATGATCACAAGTACTGGCAACAACTTTTCGTACAGATTGCATGAGATCTTATGATAATCCACTAACGCCCTCTACCCATCATAGTTCGTTAATATATGGGTGAATATTATTGGATAGTACTATCAGGGTTTGACAAACCTCATCCGGGCTAGTCGCTTTAGCCAACCCACGGGTGCAATATTATTTGTGAATTAGAAGTGTATCGGATTAGTACACTTACTGGAGGAAAATAACATTAAGCTCGAACTATGAGACTCACGCAAATGGTATACTTATATTGCAATGTACAATACTTTTACTTATCATTGACGAATGATACAATTTTGATAATCTTGTGGATCATACTTATAATTGTTTGCTTACAAACCTATGAACTCGCCAACTTTATGTTGACCATTTAGTATGTATTCTCAGGTTTACAGACGCAGTAGGACTACCCACAGGAAACAAGACAGTAGGATGCTTTTGGAAAGCATAGCTTGAGTCGCATATTTTCAAACAAGAGATTTAATTTCATTATGATATTTTGTATCAACAATTATGTATTAGATATCTCTAGACTATTTTTGCGAACTCTAATATTTTGGGATAACAGTTGTAAACATTCGATTTATGAAATGTAATGTTTTACAAACGTCTCATATAGAGGTCGTTTGCTTTAATCTTTGTATTGTGATATTTAATTTGGTCGTAGCTCCCGTGACACCTCCTACTTCCGTTGCCACGTGTTCTGGGGGTGCGACATTTACCAAAGGAGATGGCGAAGCATTTTTAGAACATGCACATTGTGTACAAGTTTTAGAAGATGCTTGCATCGGTTGATCGGTTGAAGTTGAAGATTTATTACAAGAAACTTTTTCATTATTCACAGTTGAATTACGTTTCAAAATCTTTACAGGTGTCTGTAAAGTTTGAGGTTTCTCATTCAAAACCTTTTCTTGCCCTTGTCAGTTTGTACTTTAGGGGCAGATTCCTTTGACTTCAACCTTCTCAACCTTAGGATACTCCTGATCGGTAATATCCTCAATCTCAACAATCTCCTCAACACAAACTGGAGATACACTTTCAGGGTTAACAAACTTAGGCAAGGGATACTCTGGCCTCTTGGTTTTCTCCTTTGCCTGTTTGTTTTGCTTAGCTTCTTTGTATTTAATACCATAAAGCAATGCATAATCGACTGGAATCTCTTCAGTGCCTTCCTTAACAGGCATATGACAGTATTCGGTAGGAGGTGGGACTACAGTATAACCGAGTCCTATCTTACTTTTTTCACCTGTCCTTTGCTTGTTAATAATTTCATTAAAGACAACTGTTGCTGAAGAAGAACCTAAAATTTTGTTCTTATGGTTATCGTACTCAATTTTTAAATCGGAAAGTTCTTTATTCAACAATTCAATTTCAGCGAGATAGCTATTAATAGCATCTTGTTGACAAAAATTTTTGCTATATATGTTTGAGTAACCAACTTATGAGCCTCAATATGCTTATCATACAAATGTTCATTTGCTTTTAAATATTTGTTAGACTCAGTAAGTTTCACAACTTTTTCTCTTAAATCTAAGTTGTCCTTTTGAAAACCCTTCAAAGATTCAGTCAATTTAATGCATGAAATACAGTTTAAAGGTCCATCAGGTTCATTGTGTACCTCATTAGTAATGTGAGCCATGAGACACTGTTGATACTTTTCAGCTTGCGCACTCCAATATGGATTTGTAGGCTCAAAAACAACCAGAGCATCAGCTGTCACTGATTTCACTTCCTCCTATTCTTGAGCTTGAGGAGCAGAAGGCTTTGTAAAATCCGATGAAGGCATTTTGGGTTTCTCGCATTCCCTTGCAAAATGTCCCAAATTTTGTCAGTTGAAGCACCAAACCTTGCTCTTGTCGAAACCAAAACCAGATTTACCATTTCCTTCCAAACTCTTATGTCCAGTCCTTTACAAGAATTTTTGCACCCTTCTTGTGATCATGGATATATTCCAGTTCAGATCCATTTGCTCAAGATCATCATCATCCAGTTGAGCGTAGTCTTCTTTCGCAAGTTCCAATGTAGTATTTGGTTGAGAAACCAAATCCTTGTAAGAGCTCAGAAAAGATGTATAGATGGCAGCTTGTTCTTCCATAGCTGGAGAGATTGTAACTTGTTGTTGTAAACCTTGTGAAGGTCCAGAAGCATAGACTACAGAATGAGCACCTTTGGAATGAGATGATAAATTGGTATCCAAAATGAAAGTCATTCAACCATAAGTCTTTCCAGTATTGACTTTTCCTCCATAAAGTATCGGATATTGAACAAACCCACCCAACTTTCACTCATTTTTCTTCAATTCTATTGCGTGTGCTTGAAGAACACCGATCAACTCATCCAAGGTCATCCTGGCTAACTCTTGGTTTTCCTCAATCGCAAGGAAATTGTAACCTCCCTCAGTTAACTCACTAACCAACTGTGAGTACCTTGTGAATAGCCCAGATGCAGTTTCATTTGGGAGAATGTCAAAAAATCATATTGTTTCTTGATCAATTCCAGTTTGGCCTCCTTATACTTTTCATTACCTCCACATCGTGTTTCAATGGCCTTCCACAAATCATACGTGATATCATGAGTTTTAAAAAGTCGTAAAACATCCTTAGTTAGGCACATGCAAATAGCAAAATGAGCCTTCCTTTCTATGTCATACTCCTTTTTTCCTCAGGTGTCATAGCCTTATACGTCTTAGCCGGAGGAATGCCACGATAATTTCCTTCGGCAACTGGAGCCACATACCTATCATTAAGTGGACCCCAAAGCTCTGGATAACGAAAATCTACATATTGTTCAAATCTATCACGCCAGTAAGCATAATCCCAATCCGCGGTGAACAAAGGAGGTTTACTACTAGAACCAACATCATTAATTTTTTTTAATCGTTTCTCTAATTCCCCTAATATCCTCTTTATCAGCATCCATTTAAGAGAACCTCAAAAATAACTTAAAACAAAACTAGAAAGCTGATTAGTAACTAAGGCGTCACTTAGTAAGTGACGCACAGAAGTGTCGTAAAAACTAGCAACACTCACTAAGTGACGCTAGTAAGTGACGTATGACGACACTAGAGGTTAGTGTCGGTCAATCAAAGAAGTGACGCACCCAAGTGTTGGACTTGAGTGACGCAGTATTGCAACAGGCGTCACTAGTTGGAAGTGACGCGTGACATACAAGTGACGTTCGTAAGTGACGCACGTGAGTGTCGGTAAGTAATCACAGACGACACTAGAGACAAGTGTCGTGTAACACACAAGTGACGTTCGAAGTGACGCACTTGAGTGTCGGCAAAAACCTAATTGGAACTTATAGAATGTCGCCCGAAGTGTCGCTCGAAGTGACGCAGCAAGTGACGCAAAAACGGCTATAAAATCCCAAAAACCCTAAAAATCGAATTTTCGTAAACCTAACGAAAATTCTTCGATCCCAATCGAACGAAACCTGTAAATCTTGATTCAAAACATCTGGTTAGCACCCAATTGCTCCAAATAACTTGATTATCCTTGATTTTCTTCGCGAAGCAAACCGAAAACAAACCAATAAACCACCTATGGGCTCTGATACCAGTTGTGAGTGCCCCTTGCTGTGGATCTAAGTGATTGATAACAATGATTGAATGGCGTAACCAAACAATCACACTAAATATATGTAAACACAAATCGAAACACGTATATATATATATATATATATATCAATAATATGACTTTGTATTGATAAACGTAACGTATTAGCTTGATTACAGGAATACTATTTCGGAAAATGGTGCTAGGGTTTCGTCAACCCTAGCCTGAAACCAATAGGTTTGTATCTATACTAAACAGAATTTGGAAGACATGCGTCACTTGTGTAGTGTCGCATGTGGCCGCCTTCATGCGTCACTTACCTAAGTGTCGTTATGCGTCACTAAGGCAAGTATCGCTGATATTGCCTATATTATACATGTTTACCTTGACAATATCCCTCATTTATGTTCAAGTTATTCATTAATTCATGAACCTTTGGTACTTAATTTTTTATAATTTGCATTTTAGGTTCGATAATAGAGTTTCAAGGAAAAGAGTCCAAATTTAAGTGTAAATCGAGTAAAGGGGTCACGAGAATCAAATCAGGATATTATCATGGTCATTACTCATTTGATCATGGCCATGACATCACATTGACCAACTCTTAAATCGTTAACTTTGGCTGTCATGGCCATGATACATTCTGTCATGGCCATGATGTCGAAATCTTAGGTTTTAAAACACAAAATTAGGTCAGAAATCTTGATTATACGATAGATTGATGCTCGATCAACGAACGATTCGTATCGCGGTTTATTTAATTCAATCAATTGATATTGCGTTTGTTTCAATGAGTGAAAACTATTGCATTTAACGTTATGTTTACTTGTTTATCTTTTACTTTTTATTGGAGATAATAAATGAATTGAGTTGTATTAGACGAACTAAAATACGGGTGGATCATACTAAGAGAGATCTTGTATGATTGTTGGTTTTTATGAGAGTAATACCACATGACTGAGTTGTCAATTTAGTTGAGTTAATTGGTTATAATTGAGAGGTCTTATGTGTCAAGTAAACTTGCATTTGGTAATCTAAGCTAGGTGTTTGCATTGTGAGGACAAGTAACCAATTAGTTAGCTCACGTATGTTAAATATCAATCTGGTTCTTAATCAAAATTGTCCAACACTAGAGGTAAAAGATCTAGACGAACATGTTTCTTTAATTTGAAATAAACTATCTTTTATTTGCTTTAATTTTATTTACGTTTTACTTTAAAATACAATCATTCGACTGTCTGTCGTTAAGAGACACAAACTCTCAATTTTACTTGCTTTTGCTTAGTTGACTATAAATCAAAAATAACTTCAAAATACATTAATTGATCCTGTGGACGATACCTGGAAACTTATCTTTGCTATACTACTACTCGATTAGGTACACTTTCCTAGTTGTGTAATAGTCAACGCTTTGATACTTTTCTTACTTAATTTTATAACTCGGTTTTTGCACATCAAGTTTTTGGCGCCGCTGCCGGGGAAAAATTGTGTCATTTTGAATTGGTTTTTAGTTTTTAGCTAACTGATCCTTTCTTGGGGATTTATTCCTTGGAAAGTTAATTGCTTTATTTTTATTTTATTTTTAATTTTAGTTTACTCTTTTAGTGTCGGTGCTTGTAACTAGTTGTTGGTTTTGTTTTTACACAATACATGTAGTGTATGACCCGTACCTTCAAATCACCTCTTCTTGAGAAATTCTTTGACCCGGAAAGAGAATTTAGGAGATTTGCACGGATTAACATTTTAGCTACAAGTTTTCTATTGGAATCAAATTCAGAACAGGAAGAATCACCAGAACCTACAATGGATAACCAGACAATGGAAGATCGGATGAAGGCCACTCGGGATGGTCAGGGTTCAGCTATCAATCAGCCTGCAATTGTTGATGATTTTGAGATAAATGGGCAATTCTTGCATATGATCGGTAATCAGTGCCAATTTAGTGGAACTGAAAAGGAGGACCCAAATGCGCACATGAGGAAATTTTTGGGGATTTGCACTCTATTCAATTTGCGAGCTATTGAGAATGAGGTGATATACCTCAGGGTTTTTCCTTGGACTCTCACGAGAGAGGCGAAAGACTGGCTGGATTCTTTGCCAGAAGGAGAGATCACAACTTGGCAAGGCATGGTTGATAGGTTTATTCAGAGATTTTTCCCTGCTTCAAAAGCAGCTGAGTTATAGGGAGAGATTTCTCAATTCGAACAGAAACCCATGGAAACCTTGTATGAAGCCTGGACTAGGTTTGGAAAGATGCTCCGGATGTGTCCTCAACATGGATTAAATGTCTTTCAACAAGTTCAGATATTTTACAAGGGAGCTGATATAGATACCAGAAAGACAATAGATACTGCATCAGGGGGTTCCATAATGAAGAAGACAGTTGCTCAAGCTCACACTGTTATCTCTGAGTTAGCCGCTCACACTCATGAGTGGCATCAAAAGAAGGAAAAATCGAGAGCATCTAGAGTGGCTAGTGTTGAAGCTAATGATAGTATCGCTGCCTTAACTGCTCAGATGGCAACATTCGAAAGGCAAATGGAAAAGATGATCAAGGATATTCATGCCATCAAGGTTGGTTGTGAGACATGTGGGGGTATGCACTTGACCAAGGATTGCGATGCGAACAAACCGATGGATCAGTTGGAGAATGTCTCATTTATGAATCAGAGACCAAAAAACTATCAGAGGGATTGAAACAACTTCAATGGGAATTACAATTCATCTTAACAACAATCGGGTTCTGGATATTACCAACAACCACAACCGCAAACAGAGTTTAAGAATTTAAGCTTAGAAGATCTTGTTAATAAGTTTGTCGCAACTCAAAGTCAGACAAATGCAGTAACTGCTCAGTCATTCAGAACTCAACAAGCTTCTATTCAGAATTTAGAGCAGTAGGTTAGCAACATCTCACGGATGTTAGCTGAGAGGCAATCGGGTGCCTTACCGAGCGATACTAAAGTAAACCCTCGAAATGAGCATGTGAATGCAATATATTCAGTTGTTGAGGAAGAGAGGGTGGAGGATGAAATTGATAAAGAATACACCCCAACACCACAACCCATCATTCGAACCAAACCTGTTGTGAAGGAGTATAAACCTAAGGTACCATATCCTAATGTATTGCTTCGGGACTGAGTTCAGGAGAAAAATGGTAAGTTTCTTAATCTTCTAAGATCTATTCATATCAACATATCATTTGTTGAAGCTATTTCTCATATGCCAAAGTATGTTGGTTTCCTGAAAGAGCTCCTAAAGAATAAGAAAAAGTTGGATGGGTTGACAGTTGTGACCATGGATGGTGAGTGCTCGGAGGTTATGATAGGTAAACTACCTTCGAAGATGAAGGATCCAGGAAGTTTTCTTATTCCTTGCCAATTGGGTAGTCTACCCGTAAGTAATGCTCTAGCCGACCTAGGAGCTAGCATAAATATTATGCCTTACTCGATGTATGCTAGACTCAACTTAGGAGAGCCTAAAACTACAAAAATGAGTATACGATTAGCCGATAGGTCATTAACTTATCCTAAAGGCATCATGGAAAATATTCTGGTTAAGGTTGAGCATTTCCTCTTCCCGGTTGATTTTGTTATAGTTGATATAGAGGAAGACCTGAATACCCCGCTCATTTTAGGTCGACCATTTCTTGCTACCGCTAGTACACTTATAGATGTGAAGGGTGGTAAATTGACCCTTAGAGTTGATAATGTGGAGGTGACTTTTTATAATAAATCAACCGAATCACCTACACCCGAAATAGATACATCCATTGAAGTTGAGGTTCAGAGTAAATTACCGGTTGGTCATGGGGTTAATGAAGAAGATATAATGGATGTGAAAAATGAAAATGGGGCCCTCAAATTAGAGAATGAGGTGAAGAAGGTTGATAATGAGACCCTTGAGAAGAACATGAAAAAGATCTACACACGTGTGCATCAAGCGGTTTCACGAGGTGACACTTGTACCGGTACTCGTATTGCTTCTAATTTGTCAAGGAAAGTAAAAGCAAAATTCCTTGACATAATAAAGGCAACTCGTGGTACTAACGATTGGCTCACTTCACTCATTCGAGGTACTCGTTTTGCTCATGATCCCCACATTGAAACAAGTGTGGGGGAGCTTAAACCCCATTGAACTATAATATTCGGGGTTGAGTCAAGCTTAAGACTCGTAAATAAATAAGCCATCTAATTGTATAATTTCTGTATTTTTTTGTTTTGTTTTGTTTTTGTTATTTTTCAGGAAGTTCAATGCGATCTACAGCTTGGGAATACCTTATTTCATAATCTGAAAATGAGCAAATAGCATGGCCATTACAAGGATGTTATGGAGGGACTGCAACATTTTGTCAATGGCTTGTCATTGCCATGATCATTATCCTCTCTTATGAAATACATCAACCATATGTGTCATGGCCATGCAAAGATCATGATAACCGCTTATCAACATTCTGTCACCAGTTCGTCATGCCCATGATGGTTTGTAAATTAAGTTAGAAAGAAATCGATTTGTGTCATTTCCATGATGCGACCATGACAGAAACTTGGATACTTTCTGTCATCGGGGAGTCACGGCCATGATGTCACTCGAGTTGGAAAGGCTGGAAATAGTAGAGAAAAAATAATTGTTGCGTTTTGTGGGATCTAAAGTTGATTCAGGTTGTGATGTACATTGGATAAGCAATGCACTACACTTCTTGATTCAGAAACATTGGTCATTCGTTTGTGCCTCCGCCACATATAGTGTTTACTGTTCATGCTTCTAGCACACCCATTGAAGTTGTGATTCGGAAACTGTGGATGCCAACACTTTGACACATCCGTCTTCACCAATTCCGAATGTAGTGGAGTTTTAGTTCCTTATTATTTTTAGTACTAGTACATGTATTTTTGAACTCACGTTTGAGCTATATCTCGTTATCTTTTGTAATCGTACTTTATTTTATTTTGGTAAACATTGATGAGCAGAGTGATGCCAACTAGTACAATTTGTACAGAATCACTCCTTCTATTAGTATTATATTGTTACTATTGTTTGTGATGTTTGATGTTAAAAGGAATCTATGAAATGGATGACATGCATACGCTTGCAGTAATTTCGGCACCATCATACATTCATCATTCCATCATTTTCTGCTCATAACCCCGGGGAAGTTCTAGTTCCCTTTATACTTCCACACGTGTTATTTCGCATTTTTATGTTTTCTATGCATTGAGGGCAATGCATCACTCAAGTGTGGGGGGGTTGTGTTTCACTTGAACTTTGTTCATTAAACTTGTCCTTAGGAGATAGGTTACTTCACATGTTTAAGTAGATAAGTCTAACACCAATCTTCGACAGTAGGTGTTCCTACTCATTCAGATGGCTTGTCTAACTTAATCTCCACTCCCTTTGCTTAATAGTTTTAATTAGGAGATGTGTCACAAAAAGCACCCTCATTGGGTGAATTGCATGACTAGCACACTTATAGCCCCACTATTAAATATGTGAGATTTTTGAGCCTTACTTGAAAACACTTATCTTTAGTGTTTATAATTCGTATTGCTATGAGTGTGCCGGTGTTTGTAATTTGTTCTAGAACTTGCCCTAGTGATGCATTTCGTGGCTGCTGTGAGATCACATTTTGTGGTATAAGTGAAGGAGTATGATAAGGAGGTATTTCTTAGGATAATGCTGAAGCCTAATAATTTTGATCTTCTAACCAATTATCGGGACCGTATTGTTCTCATTTGATCAATACTAATCTCAATAATCGGTCAAGGAATCCTAATTATTTAGGGATTATTTTTATTCAAACACATTTATATCCAGTCCACCCATGTCGTAGCACTCATTTTCAGTGCTAGAAACTCGTAGACACTTCCACATTCATTACATCATAATACTAGCCTTATTTTTGTGTAGTCAATTCCCGAACCATATTTTCATTAATGTTGCCTAGTTAGAATTTTGAACTGATTTTGTGAAAATGTGACTTTTAATTTTTTTTTTAAAAAGGATTCTTAAATATGTTATATTCCATAAGTTAATTGTGCTTAATTGAAAGTGTTAAAGTTGTAATGTTAATGCATAAGGTTGAATAATTAAAGGTTATGGAATTGAAAGCAGAAGTATATTTTAATCAAATAAATGGCCTTTGAAGCTTGAATAAGTAGTTCCCGAGGGGTGCTTGTCACCTAATCACCTAAGGTCTTTCTCCGGTCTGGGATGGTTGGTCTGAAAGTTCGCTAAACGAGTTTCATAGAAAGTCATAGATTACAATAAAGTTTGTTAATTTAATATCCGTCTATTGAGATTGTTGAAGTGAATTGTGAATTATGTTGTATGATGAAGTTGAATGAAATAACATATAAGAATCCTAAGCTTATTTTTAGTCACATCATAAAATTTCGAGGTAACATTTCATCAACATTTTAGCGGGTCTTGACTACCATTTTACACCAATTTATTAGTCTGACATACCCATTCCATTCACACCTATATGATTACAACACATACTGAATTACCTCGTCTGATACTTCACTTGGTGCTCACGCCAAGTCGGTGGAGATTTGATCCTCTTGCAAGCCTATGGTAACTATTGCATCGCGACTTGGCTTTATTGAGTGTTATTATCATTGATATTCCTTTCCTTGTAGAATAGGTTGAGAGTTGTGTGATTTAGACACTTATCCTTTGGTGAGGTGCTAGGTCATGCATTCGGGCTGACATATAAATCATCTCAGGTTTTCTAGTAATTATATTTTTAATACTAACGTGATTGCTTATGTGATTATTGTTGGTATTGCTTTTGTAAAATCTGACCACCGTTTTTGAATTGCAAGGGGAGTTGTTTTGGTATTGTCAAATTATAGTTTGCTTGAGGACAAGCAAAGTTCAAGTGTGGGGGATTTTGATATTGCCTATTTTATACATGTTTACCTTGGCAATATCCCTCATTTATGTTCAAGTTATTCATTAATTCATGAATCTTTGGTACTTAATTTGTTATAATTTGCATTTCAGGTTCGATAATGAAGTTTCAAGGAAAAGAGTCCAAATTTAAGTGTAAATCGAGAAAAGAGGTCACGAGAATCAAATCGGGATATTATCATGGTCATTACTCATTTGATCATGGCCATGATATCACATTGACCAGCTCTTAAATCGTTGACTTTGGCAGTCATGGCCATGATACATTCGGTCATGGCCATGATGTCGAAATCTAAGGTTTTAAAACACAAAACTAGGTCAGAAAGGGGCGATCCGAATTTTGAAGGGAGAAACAGCCTTGGAGACCACCTTTGGGTGATTTTGGGTAGTTTTTGGGGAAACCCTAGGCTACCAATCATCATCTTAATCATTACGGAGGCTAGAGTTCATCATCAAACATCCAACAACATTAGTTTTCATCGGTTAATTCTTGTTCTTACGACTATGAGTTCTCTTTTTATTATCATTGTTTCTGCGTTTGAGTCCATAATCATGGGCTAAAATCTTATTGTTCATCTAGATTAATAACTCTGGATGTTGAATATGTTTTTAGTGATTGATTCTTGATTATACGATAGATTGATGCTCGATCAACGAACGATTCGTATCGCGGTTTATTTAATTCAATCAATTGATATTGCGTTTGTTTCAATGAGTGAAAACTCTTGCATTTAACGTTATGTTTACTTGTTTATCTTGTACTTTTGATTGGAGACAATAAATGAATTGAATTGTATTAGACGAACTAAAATACGGGTGGATCATACTAAGAGAGATCTTGTATGATTGTTGGTTTTTATGAGAGTAATACCACATGACTGAGTCATCAATTTAGTTGAGTTAATTGGTTATAATTGAGAGGTCTTAAGTGTCAAGGAAACTTGCATTTGGTAATCTCAGTTAGGTGTTTGCATTGTGAGGACAAGTAAACCAATTAGTTAGCTCACGTATGTTAAATATCAATCTGGTTCTTAATCAAAATTGTCCAACACTAGAGGTAAAAGATCTAGATGAACATGTTTCTTTAATTTGAAATAAACTATCTTTTATTTGCTTTAATTTAATTTACGTTTTACTTTAAAATACAATCATTCGACTGTCTGTCGTTACGACACACAAACTCTCAATTTTACTTGATTTTGCTTAGTTGACTATAAATCAAAAATAACTTCAAAATACATTAATTTTTCCTGTGGACGATACCTGAAAACTTATCTTTGCTATACTACTACTCGATTAGGTACACTTGCCTAGTTGTGTAATAGTCCATGCTTTGATACTTTTCTTACTTAATTTTATAACTCGGTTTTTGCACATCAGTCGCCTACTACTAAAGTTAAGTGTCGCTAAGTACAAAAATGACTTTTCTATTAAGCGTAACTAACGACACTTACAGTTCGATAGACCAACTGACTGACACGCTAAATGTACCAACAGTGTTGTATCATTCGGTTGGCTTCAAGTTCTTCGGATCTTCTTATGCGGGGTAAGGAGACATACATACCTACCTTTGAGCAAGCTGTCATGATCGATAATTCCAGAAGATGTGTTTATATATATAAATAATATATACAAAACTCACAGATAAATACGAAGCCACATACATACATTCGAGCATTTATTCAAGATCGATATTTCGAGAAGAGGTGATTATATATATATATATATATATATCAAAATTCACAAATAAATACGAAACTGTAAATAAATCTCGACAGTTATCATATATATTTAATTTTGTATCGAATGAACAGCCCAAGGCGTGTGGCCATGTTCTATACTAGACCGATCAATATGAGAAACATTACGTCTAGTGGTCGAAAGACTCCATCCAAAAAAACGTCATGTTAGGTTTCAAACGTCCTATACATTTGGAAAATAAAACGTCAAGTTACTCTGCCAGTGTTTGAAAGACTCGACCCGGCTGTTATCGATGTCGTGTTAGGTTTCTTTAATGTCATGTAAAAATTGATAAAACGCCGTGTCACTGTTCCTAGTCCTCGAAAGACTTGAACCGGCTGTTTTCGACGTCATGTTAGTGTCTAACGTCATGTACAAATTGATAAAATGTCATTTTACTCGCCGTGTTGTTTGAAATACTCGAACTGGCTGTTTTATGCATTATATTACTCCACAAAACGTCATCTTAGTTTTACAAAACGTCATCATACTCATACATGTCATATATCTTTCTATTTCTTTGATTTTGCATTAAATTCTTAAGTTATAATCGCAAAATAGTGTATCCCATTAAGTTGACACCAGGACTACTATTGCCGAAGAGAAAAGGAACCGGTAATAAAACCATCACTAAGGTGTAATCGAGTCGAGTTGATTCAATACACTACCAAGCTTGAGCTCAATGCGATCAGAAAACTCGACTTCGAGTTTGATCGAGCTTTTATCTTTAAGCTCGATCTCGACTCAACTGTTTTACTGATACTTCAATATTGACTTGACTCGACTCAATTATTATTATTAAAATATAAATAGTAATTTAAATATGTTATTGACCAACTTGTTACTTTCAAGCTTACATCGACTCGACGTGATATTTTCATTCTCAGCTCGAAGTTTATTTAAAAATGTGGTACATATGTTATTATATATACAATTGAAGGGTTAAAGTGTAATATAATACACGATCGATTAGACTCATGAGCCTCTATGGCTAAGCAATTTTAATATTCTAGAACGACTCGAAACTCTACTCGAGTAGCTTGAACAGGGGAAATGGAATTGAATGAGCAGTATTTGCACCGATTATAGAAATCAAACAAAGAAATAACCAGATTTGGTCAAGAGAAACACATATTCCAAGCCATGATTACAACCATTCAGATTAGATGAAGAGAAACACGAGATTTCAATAACACGGCTAGTTCTATACAGTAAAATCGCAATAGAGTACGGTGATACGGCGATAAGTGCAAGATCAGAGATGGTGAGGCAGGTCGGCGTTGTTGTATCGGTCTGTAGTAACAAGTTTTAATACTCCCTCCGTCCCAAAATAAGTGTGTCATGTAAAAATGCACACAGTTTAAGGAAAGTCACTATCTACCAATAACATCTCATCTTTACCCACTAAAGTCTTTTCTGATTGGATGAAAGGGAATCTGGACACTTATTATGGGACGTCCCAAAATAGTAAGTGAGACACTTATTATGGGACGGAGGGAGTAGAATGTCAAAACTGCTAGGATCATTTTTTAGCCCAACAACATGTCCAACATATAAGCTCACTGAGGTTTCACTCTAAAATCAATTGGTGATAGATGGAGTAGCCTATGAGCTTATATGCAGACATTACTTTCTTTATTTTCCGATGTAGGATTGGGTTTGCACCCAACAATCCTCCCCTCAAACCCAAGTCCATTTGGGCTTCCTCTCTAACGATAGTCTCGATCCAACCTTATTCAGTACCGTCGCAAACTCGGCACTCGACCTGACTGGGTCCACATCCGGGAGAATTTCGGTACAAGGCTCCAGGATCAATTCATCGTTCGCTGAGGTTAACCGAGGGGTCACGAGCCACTGCGGGTCGCACATCACGTTGTGCCATCCACATCCGGGCTACAACCGTAGTTCTGATACCACTTTGATGGGAAATATGCCACAACGGTATACACAAATGCGGAATTAAACCTTCATTTGACAAACACTTTCCCGACCCGTATGAACAAAAGAGGATACAAACAATTAGGGTACACCAAATGCAATAAAAAACAACCCCAAATCACAGAAATAAATAATAACCACGAACATACAAAGAACATGAAACTTTTTTCGTGGAAAACTCTCAAGGCGAGAGTAAAAACCACGGGACCCGTAGGCCACTTAAAATCCACTAATACCAACAAGAGAGCAATACAACGGGTCTTCTTTAGATACACTAGAAGTATACAATAATCATCATACTCTTGAACAATAACATCAACAAGTATGGAATTAATCTAAAGACAAAAGAGGAATAACTTCACCAAAATTCTGCCCTCTGTTCCAGCAGCTATAACTCGACTTCTAGAGCTCAAAAAGAAAAACTGAACGGTCAAAGCGTTGGCCCAGATGTCAGACACTATCCAAAAATGAGACCGATCCGACGGTTCAATCTCCGGGGATCGTCAGATTTCCGGCCTGCTGTGCACAAAAACGGGAATTGTGTTTCTCACTCTTTTTCTTTTTCTCTCTTATGTAAAAGTGGCTACAAAAACTCCATTATAAAAACCCTAGCATACAAGACTAAATGGATCTTGTATTGGGCCTAATTTTTTAGGCTCTAACTCTTCCTCATATTTGGAAAACTCAAATAAAACCCAACAAATCTCCCCCTTTCCGATTATGAGGAAGAGGTCGCCATCCCGGCGATCGAGCAACAAACCTTGAGCTTCTCCCTTGCTAAAACCTTTTTCAACATATCAGAACCATTATTATTGGTATGAACTTTATCAACTTCAAATAAACCATCTTCAAGACAATCTCTAATCCAATGATACCGCACATCAATATGTTTTGCTCGCTTGTGAAACATAGAGTTCTTCGCAAGGTGAATTGCACTCTTATTATCACAAAAAACTACGTACCGCTCTTGCTTGAAACCAAGCTCTTGTAGAAACCTTTTGAGCCACAATAGTTCTTTGCACGCTTCTGTTGCTGCCATATACTCAGCCTCGGTTGTAGACAAGGCAATGCACTTTTGCAATCTTGATTGCCATGAAACTGCTCCCCCTGCAAAGGTCATCAAATATCCAGAAGTGGATTTCATGTTATCTTTGTTTCCTGCCATATCAGAGTCTATATAACCAACAAGCATCTGCTTCCCATTTTCAAATGTGATACCCAATTTGGAAGTACCTCGTAAGTATCTCAAGATCCACTTAACTGCTTCCCAATGCTTCTTACTCGGATTTGACATAAACCGACTAACAACACCTACTGCATGAGCTATATATGGCCTTGTACAAACCATAACATACATCAAGCTTCCAACTGCTGAGGCATATGGAACTCTATCCATCTCTTCAACATCCTTCTCCGAAGAAGGGCAATCTCTATCCGTTAGCTTAAAGTTGGTAGTAAGAGGGGAACTAACCACCTTAGCTTTATCCATGTTGAATCTGCTAAGGACCTTTTCAATGTATTGCTCTTGTGAAATATGTAATGTCTTGGCACCTCTATCTTTAGAAATTTGAATGCCAAGGATCTGTTTTGCTGGCCCCAAATCTTTCATAGTAAAAGACTTGCTCAATTCTCGCTTCAACTGCGCAATTCTTTCAATATTCCTTCCAACAATCAGCATATCATCAACATATAGCAACAATATAATGAAATCATCATCTCCAAACCTCTGAAAGAAAACACAATGATCTGAAGTCGTATTTCAGTAGCCTTTCTTTCCCATAACCGATTCAAACTTCTTATACCACTGTCTCGGTTTTTGCTTCAACCCATATAGTCTTTTTTGAAGTCTACATACATAATCTTCTTTACCCTTAACCCGAAAACCTTCAGGTTGCTCAATGTAGATTTCCTTATCCAAATCACCGTGAAGGAAAGCTGTCTTGACATCCATCTGCTCAACCTCAAGATCAAGGCTAGCAGCCAAACCAGAACTACTCGGATAGATCCCGTCTTCACGACCGGAGAGAAAATCTCATCAAAATCAATACCCTTTTTCTGACTGAATCCTTTAACAACTAATCTAGCTTTGTACCTAGGTAGAGAAGTATGCTTTTCTGTTTTCACCTTATAAACCCATTTGTTCTTCAAAGCTCTCTTGCCTTTAGGCAACTTCACCAAATCACAAGTATTGTTTTCATGCAAGGAATTCATTTCATCTTGCATGGCTTCAATCCACTCTTTTTTGTGTTCATCTTCCATAGCTTCTGCATAACACTCGGGCTCTCTGTAAGTCCCTTTGGCGATCTTGGAGATGAATCAAAATCGATTGAATAAAGGGGAAACAACAATCAATTGTAATGAACATGAATTAAACAAACACAACGATATAAATAATATTTCTGTTATTGATTAACAAAAACAAACGGATTAAGCTCCACATACAAACACACCAAACTCTCTGATCTCTCTGGAACGTTCCTCACACACTAAAAAATGATCGATCCCCTTACAAATGAAACCCTAAATAACTATTTATACATTGGACCCTTGGACCCTGCGACACAAACCCTTATGTCGCAGGCCCAAGCCCATGCGACATACACCCAATGTCGCCGGCCCAAATACATGCAATTTCATTTGTTGTTTCAAGCTAAATATTCTATACAAGCTGTTGACAAAACATGTTGATTTTGAATCAACAAACTCCCCCTCGGCAATAGCTTGAATATGTCTTCAAATCTTCAACTTCAGCTTGAGTATCTTCCAGCACTAATCCTCTCTCTAATCAACAACTTCACCGAAACTTCCAAGAATCTGCCTGTTCAATAAACATGTATCAACAAATTCCCACTGAACAACATATTCTCCTCGAACTCTTGAAGGATCGTCAGATGTAAGCATTTTGTTGTTGATGATGCTTGATTCTTCTTTCTCTTCAATCTTTCTCCTTGATCTTCTGATTAGTATTTAACCGTGCTCAAATAACAAAATCAAAATTTAGTTTTTTTTTTAGGTGTATCTTGTATATTTGTATACTATATACAATTACAAAAACAAAAACAAAATCAAAAACTAAATTTTAACTTTCGGAACCCATTTGAGCACGGTCCCAATCTTTCTTGAAAGCTTCGAGACCTTCCGATATGATTCATCAATAAAATCCAAAGACATCGAATTCCACCTGAAATCTAAACATCTTGTTTCATTTCTGAATTCGTTACGCCGAACCGATGTCCTCCGGGAGAAAGGAACAAAATCTTTTCATCTATTTTGCACCATATGATGAAATTGTGGTGGTGCAAACGCAAACATTTGCTCAAGAGTATAAGCATAAGAATTTTTTCGTCACGATTCCGGTTGTAGTGTCAGTTTAAAATCTCTTAACTTCTTTGGAGATGTTGAAGCCGAACTGTTGTTGCATTTAAGGTTACCGAAATTATCACCATAATCAACATTTTGATAATTACTTGATTTGGTTGATTGTATTTTCCCAAAACATTTCAAACACTTCTTATTCTTTTGTAAAGAATAATTAGTGAACTGAGAAAAATTCTTCTTATCACATGAAGAATTATGCTTCCCACGCAGAGAATTAATCTTCCCACACGAAGATTTACGTTTGTAAACCTTCTTCACATCCTTTTCAGATTCAGAGAGTCGTTCGCGAAGATCTTGAATAGTCTTTAATGCAAGCTCATGATCTTTTTGTAGCCTTGTTAATACCTTATGTTGGCTCTCAAATTTCAAAATTCCTTCTTCCATCCTGGCAACCTTCAATCGTAATTCTTCCCGTTCATTCTCCATGTTGAGCACTTGGGTTTGAATTACCTTCAATTCTTCTTCCCTTTTTACAAGTCCGACAATTTTTAATTTCATTCCCTCGCATTCATTCTCCAATGTAAGTATATGAGATTCAAGAGCTTTGATTTCATCTTCTTTCTTCATCAATTCCTCTTTCATCCCTTTGTCTGAACTTGTCACTCTCAACTTAGTTTTACTTCCATAACTTATTTCAAGAGAGTTCCACAGATTAAATGATGTTCCTTGTGTTCTGAAACATGATGCTTCATTGTTTGGTAAACATGCCAGTATTGTCTCAAATGTTTTCTTTTCCACATCAAAATTTGCACGTTCTGTGACAGACATTTGGTTTACTGTTTTGAAAGACGCACTACCTGCTATTCTAGGTTTCTCGTATGGCTGAGTAATATATATCCATAAATTTGAATCATGCAATGTAATCAAATCTTCAAAGATAGTCTTCTACCGAGAAAAGTCCTTATAGAACAAGGACTTCAACCTTCCTCTCATGGTTGTATTTAAAAAATCCATATTCGAATTTAGCGACATAAATTTTTTTGTTCAAAAATATCAAAAAAATCTGAGTAGAACGAAACCCTTTTTTTTTACAACTAAAAGTAAGCACTTTTAAGTTTAAAACAAAATTGGGTAGTGCAAAATTAAGCACTATGTCTCAATGAATAGTGCTGAGACACAAGGACCAATGTCTCAATGAATAGTGCTGAGACACAAGGGCCAATGTCGCACGCAATGTCGCAGGTAACGTCGCACGCAATTTCACAAGCTACGTCGCACTCAATGTCGCACTCAATGTCGCATGCAATGTCGCAGGCAACGTCGCATGCAATGTCGCAAGCAATGTCGCATGCAATGTCGCATGCAATGTCGCAGTGTCGCGACAGCAACTACAGAAAACCCTAAAATCGAAGTTTTTCGAAACCCTTATGATTTTTGACAAATATGTGATGAACAAAACCCAAAAATTACTCTAGAAATCAATTTGATCAACCCAATAAACTCAGAAACAATTAATAACCAATTAATTTTCAATACACACCTTCGTTTAACCCAAAAACACGTTCAAAATCGATTCAATTCCCCGAAAACTCTGATACCAGTTGTAAGTCCCTTTGGCGATCTTGGAGATGAATCAAAATCGATTGAATAAAGCAGAAACAACAATCAATTGTAATGAACATGAATTAAACAAACACAACGATATAAATAATATTTTTGTTATTGATTAACAAAAACAAACGGATTAAGCTCTACATACAAACACACCAAAATCTCTGATCTCTCTGGAACGTTCCTCACACACTAAAAAATGATCGATCCCCTTACAAATGAAACCCTAAATAACTATTTATATGTTGAACCCTTGGACCCTGCGACACAAGCCCTTATGTCGCAGGCCCAAGCCCATGCGACATAGACCCAATGTCGCCAGCCCAAATACATGCAATTTCATTTGTTGTTTCAAGCTACATATTCTATACAAGTTGTTGACAAAACATGTTGATTTTGCATCAACAAACTCCCCCTTGGCAATAGTTTGAATATGTCTTCAAATCTTCAACTTTAGCTTGAGTATCTTCCAGCACTAATCCTCTCTCTAATCAACAACTTCACTGAAACCTCCAAGAATCTGCCTGTTTAATAAACATGTATCAACACTCTCCCTCATCAGTAAGTAAAATATACTCATTAGCAGAATATTTAGTAGAAGGATGACGATCTCGGGTAGACCGCCTAAGTGGTACAAATGGTGGCACATCTGGTACTGGTAACTCTGGATGAACGTCTTCATCTATCTCTGATTGCTCATGAGCATCAACATCGTCAATACCCTGTTCATCATTCTGAACATCATCTCCAAACTGTGAATCAACATGTTGTGGAGGAACTGGATCCAAATCAACAAGATCATCATTATATTGAGGAACTGTCTATGTCTTCTCAACATCTTTTAAAGTTTGATCATCAACAAACACAACATCTCGGCTTCGTACAAGTTTCTTCTGAGCTGGATCATACAATTTGTACCCAAACTCGACTTGACCATAACCGAGGAACACGCATAGATTAGTCTTCATATCAAGCTTTGACCTCTCATCTTTGGAAACATGCACAAAAGTCTTACATCCAAAGACTCGTAAGTGACGGTAAGAAACGTCTTTACCGCTCCAAACCCTGTCAGGAACATCAAAATGCAAAGGAACACAAGGGGTTAGATTAATAATGTGTACTGCCATATTCAAAGCCTCACCCCAAAAAGAACCCGGTAACCCTGCATGTGAAAGCAAACATCTAACTCTCTCAACCAATGTTCCGTTCATCCGCTCTGCTAAGCCATTCAACTGCGGTGTCTTTGGTGGAGTCTTTTGGTGCCGAATACCTTTCTCTTTACAGTAAGCATCAAATTGCCCAATGTATTCACCGCCATTATCAGTTCGAACACACTTGAGATTCTTCCCAGTTTGTCTCTCAACCGAGACATGAAACTGCTTAAACACATCAAACACTTGACCCTTTGACTTCAAGGTATAAACCCACACCTTTCTGGAATGATTATCGATGAATGTAATAAAATAGGAACACCCACCAAGTGTCCTAGTCTTCATAGGACCACAAACATCGGAATGCACTAGATCAAGTATATTCTCCATTCGAAAAGGAGAATGGATCTTAAAGATAGCTCTCGTTTGCTTCCCTGCCAGACAGTGAGAACACTTACTCAAATTAATATCATGCATACCGGATAACACATTCTTCTTCAACAAGATAGACATCCCCTTTTCACTCATGTGGCCAAGTCTCTTATGCCACAAATGAGTCGTGTCAGCATTGTCTACCACATTAACAATGTTCTTGAAGATTTTCGGATGTGTGATGTATAATCTTGAATCTTTTTTACCTCTTCCCACGATCATAGAACCAAAATTTAGTTTCCACATACCATTACCAAAACCGCTATGGTAACCATCATCATCAAGAATGCCTGCAAAAATAACATTAAGTCTCATATCCAGGACATGTTTTACATTATGCAAAATCAGCTCCATCCCAGTATCAAACTTCAAGCACACCACTCCAATACCAACGACCTTTGATAACCCGGCATTACCCATCCTAACGTATCCATAACTACCTGGAGTGTAAGATGACTAGAAATCTCTACGTGTTGCAACATGACATGTAGCACCACTATCAACAATCCAACTCGTGTCATCATGAGCAATATTAATCATATCATAATCAAAACAAACAAAGAACTCATTAGTGATAGTGTTAACTTCAACCATATCATTACCACCATCATTTTTCTTCTGTTTATTCTTCTGATTAGTCTTTCTCTTCTCTTTCTTCAACTGTCTGTAGTACCATTTTGTATGTCCTTTTTCACCGCAATGATAACAATCAACATCGGCAAACTTACCTTAGTTTGATACCCATTCCTGCAAGCTGATTTATAATACCCTGAAATGCATTTAGGTGATCTGAAATAGGAGTCCCATCAATATACAGGCAAATAGTAATCATTCACATGTAACCAAGCTCTGATACCAATATGTTAGGATCATTTTTTTGGCCCAACAACATGTTCAATATATAAGCCCACTGATGTTCCACTCTAAAACCAATTGGTGATAGAGGGAGTAGCCCATGAGCTTATATGCAGACATTACTTTCTTTTATTTTCCGATGTGGGATTGGGTTTACACCCAACAGAAACTAAAGCTTCTACCTTTAACACACATTGTTGTATTTGTATCACAGCTTACGCAACTGGACAGGTCAAAAATCTGTCTGGCATGGTGCAGCCTGGAAGATATTAGATTAATCTAGTAACAGCATAAGAGTTAACAAAATGCATACACGAAGTGTGGTATCACGGTTTACTTGAAGCCAGTCAGCAACTGCACCAACATTAGATAAGGTCGCACTCATCCCAACCATTTGGAGACCATGAGTGGGGTCGGTTTTCCCACTGCTTGTTCCATAACTTTGCACTAGAAAATTCTACCCTGCCTTCACAAGGCTCCATTATGAAGCTTTGTCAACATCACCCAAAACCACCCCACTTATATAGTAAATGGGTCACAATTTCCACCTCAGCAGAAAGGATATGTTGTATCATTCAAAGATATGAAATATGATTACCATGTGAAATTCGTCAATTACGATGATACCAACTTGTGACAAGCGCCCCTCTTCTAGCAATATATCGAGTAGAGAGTTCGTGTTCTAAACAGCTACAGGGTTATCTTTAGGAAGCTTTCCACCATCTCGACTTCCATAATAACTACGAACATGCTTTTCAATTTTCAAGTGGTTCCAATAGGGCTTCAAGATGTTCTGCCTGCATCACTTAGAGACAAACAATAAAGCTTTAAAACATAGAAAAACACGCAATCAATAAAATGCAGAAGTAAAGCAACGGTAGCACCTTCTCTGCACATATTGACACATAAAGGAGAACAACAAGTTGCACGTTTCTTGTTGATGATACTCAACGTAACATCAAGCTTAATGCAACAAAACTTTCCCAGCACCATCGCAGAAAAAAGCAGATAGTTGTGGAAAAAAGAGTAACTCGAAAAACATTGACACAGATGAAGAAGATATACCATATAGATTGAACTGCCAGAAAATAAAGTTTGGTGGTGTAACTAGAAAGAATATTTAGCACTACCCATATAATGTTCACATTTGACACTCATTATAAAGGATACCAATCGTCATATTTGTTGGATAGAGAAATCAAATTTGACCCATTTACTGAATGGTCAATTCAGGCATGTTTTATCTCTGAAGGGTCAAACCGATAATAAAATAGTTTTAGAGGAATCGAGTCGAGCGGGTCGGAAGTCACCCAATGTGTATTTTAATGCCTGGACCTCCTATGTCATTTTCTAAACATGATAATTCTTTTTTAAAAGAATGAAAGTTAGATAATTGGATCAACCAATACTAAAATTGTCCCTTTAGACCAGTTAGCCAACCCACCCAATTCATAACCCCTACTGGTGCCTTCTTGTCACAGTGGCAGTACCTTGTAGATGCAGTGCACACAAGTTTTGTCTTTTGTAACACCCCCTGCACCTGAAGGCAGTCCACCTGGAAAATGACAACTCAATTAAAATTTAACATCACAAACACAAATATATATACCAGATATCTATTGTGGCCTATGAAAGTACCTGCCAAGGATAACGCTTAGATATCTTATACAATTTGCAAATTCAGAAGGAAGCCAATTGATGATATCTAAACGATCATTAGGGGACACAGAACTTGATGGAGTATTTTCTACACCATTAGAATCATTTACACTAGTACTTTTGATGTCTGTAACTGAGATGTCCTATTCTCATGAGGTTGACTTGATACATTCGTTCTCCTTTTGGACTTGATATTGAACTTGCTCATTTTATTTACAGTACACTACAGTGCAATGGGTTGGAGCATCCACAACCATATTTTAGTCTTCTTGAGCAAAATCAAGATGCTTCACGGGTAACAGTGATACTTCTTTGTGCTTACAATCACCCTTCGACCCTGAAGATGCCAAATCAGCATTCACATTACTGCTTAAGTCGTTTTTGGAACCAGTCAGGAACAGCGCATGTCCTCTCGACATACCATCAATCACCTGGATTCCCTCTTTCCAGAACGTGTAACCTGGGACTTCCGCGCATTGACTGAGGAGTTTCTTCAGCTCCAACTTTGAATGCTTTCAGGCCTGGTGTATTGCATTATGCCATGTCAGCATCTTTGGTGGATGTTAATTTCCTCAAAGCCCCATTGAAACTCCTCCTCATGGGATTGGTTTTCAACACTACTTAATTTAATCAATTCATCTTCCAAATCAATGACAGATGGATTTTCCTGGATTTTATTTGCATTAACTCCCGTGGTTGGAAGTTCTTTTCATCTAGGGATGACACCCGCGTGCAATGGGAACAAATCCCCCTCACCCATGACCTGCAAGAGGCGAGTTTTTTTTGACCCGTCGGATCACAGGTCTTAAGAGTCAGATGTCTCCCGAAATCATTTTGTTCAGAATTTAAGGTGATCAATGAAAGAATACTTCAAGTAAGAGTTACTATAATGTATACCTTTTGGTGTCTGATACAAAAGTGAAATTTGACTTTCTTGATAAATCCAAGTCATAGCCCAAACATTCGAGAAACTAAGTCGCATCTGGCAAAATAAGAAAACTTGAATCGTGTCGATTGATATTATCAAAGCTCAATTACTATTGAAACTTGATGAAATATATGAATTGCTTAAAGAAACTTGAATCGCGTCGATTGATATTATCAAAGCTCAATTACTATTGAATCGCGTCGATTGATATTATCAAAGCTCAATTACTATTGAAGCTTGATGAAATATATGTATTGCTTAAAGAATGTTTCATGATAAAATAAGCCTTGAGATAGAACGAAAGAGTTTCCGAAGAACACTATTTGATCAAATTGAATAAGCTCTTATATCGATGAAAATCATTTGGTCACATACCATAAAAATCATTCTTGCAATATTTCTCGAAAACACATATGCTATATAAAATGATTGTGTTTGCTCATGCATTATTTGACTCTAAGTACTTTGAAGTTCATGTACTATTGGAACTATTTGGAAGCTTTCATATGCGATTCATACTCACTGAAAAAATTGAGATGAACGATTTTGTGAAGACAAAGTTTGTCATGGGTTAAGGATTAAAGCGTGCTAATGATATATATATTTTATATCCTGATGTTGTGTTTTATTTTTCTTATATTCTCTCTCCTCAAAAAATTGGAAGACTAAGTAAATTGGGTCCCACTTTCTATTTATTCTTCACTAACTACATTTTTCATCAATCAAATATTAAATCTACCTACTAAAGTCTTTCTTAATTGGTTAAATATTAAAGTGGACATTTATAATGGGACATCCAAAATAGTAATGTGGACATTTTAAATGGGACGAAATGAGTAAAATGTGTTTTTATTTTAAGCATTATTTACACTTCCACCCATTGGAATTTAATGATAACATGGAAGTAGACGTGTTCAAAAAAACCGGGTTGTGTACCCGACCCGGTGACAACCCGGAAAACCGACCCGATTATAACCCGGGTAGACAGTACCCGGTTTGGGTTTTATGAGTACCCGGCGGGTACCCAACCGGGTACACACCCAGACACTTCAAATCGGGTTGTACCCGGGTTGTACCCGAACCGGTTCCAAAAACCGGTTTGAATACCCGGTTTGGACCCGGTTTTTTCACTAGCCGTTGTGTTTGAAGTTTTAGCCGTTTTATATCCGTTTTTTTGACTTTTTTTTACCATTTTGCCATCCTAAAACTAGTATAAATAGATACCTTGAGTTTGGGTTAGTTACAACACTCAAACTTACTCAAACTAGTATAAAAACACTCAAAACGCTTACGATTTACATACGAAACTTTCAAAACATTACCCTCATCCTCTAAAAACGCTCTCAAAATGGCAACTCAAAGTTCTTCAATTAACGATTTTGTTGGTTCGTCAAATGCACCAGCTATTGTTCAAGTTTTTCAAACAAAACGTAATCCGGAGATTTGGTGTAACTTTGACAAAGTGTTGTTGTCGGATGGTTCGACTAAGGCACATTGTAAACGATGTGGGATTTTTTTAAAAGCCGACTCCAACTCAACGTTGAACAAACATACTTTAAAGTATTGTAGTGCAAACAAAAGTAATCCGGAGGAGGGTCAAGCAACCATGTCACGGGATGGAGCCATTTTCACATACCAAGCGGACCGGTGTCGAGAAGCATTTGCCGGCTTTGTGATTCAAGAAGCTTTGCCGTTCAACCACTTCGACAACCCTCGGTTTACTAAGGTTATTCAAAATACTCTTCAACCCCGATATAATCATGTAAGTCGTCTTACCCTTAGACGTGATGCACTTAAGTTGTGGAAAAATGCTAAAATTCAACTAATAACCGGTTTTGAAAACTTAACTACAAGTGTATCTTTAACAACGGATGTTTGGTCGGCTCCTCATGGTTTGCCCGGATCGTACCTTTGTGTTACCGCACATTGGGTTGATCCCGCAAGTTGGCAAATGATGAAACGTACCATTGCTTTTGAAAACTTTGACTATCCTCACACGGGTCAAAGATTATTTTACATGTTACGTGATGTAATGAAAATATTTAAATTAGAACAAAAGGTTTTTTCTATCTCGTTTGATAACGCGAGTAATAACACAAATGCCGTTCAAAAATTAATACTAAAATACGCACCACCTCTGAAAGGAATTTTCTACCATAGTAGATGTGTTGCACATATTATTAACTTGGTTGTGCAAGATGGATTAGCGGTTCCACAAATAAATGTAGTAAAAGAGGCCTATAAAACTATGTTACAAGATATATTTTGCAAGGGTAAGGCTAGATACAAACATTACATGAGATTGTGTAAGGAAACGGATTCCATTTTTTTAACCCCTAATTGGGATATGCCCGTAAGATGGAATTCGACTTACAATATGTTTGTATGTGATTTACGCCAACGTGAGACTTTACAAGCTTTTCATCATCAACTTGTCCAAAGGGGTTATGCAAACGAATTTCCAATCGAATATTGGGACATTATTCAAAAGGTAACCGAATTGCTCAAACTTTTTAAAACCGCCACTACTTTGTTATCGGGTGTTTATTATCCCACGATTCATTTGGTACTTAACCAAATTTTTTTAATGTGTTCAAAGCTAAGTGAATACGAATTTGTTGGGAATGCGTACGCAATCATGGTCTCTCCCATGAAAGAAAAACTAAGAAAATATTTTAGAGAAATGCCACCGGTAATTAGTTGTGCCGCCGCATTAAACCCATGTTTGAACGTCTCCGGGGTGGAATTGCTTATCGATAACATTTGTCAAGATTTGGAATTGAATGATGAGGACCCATTTTTTGCACAAAATACAAAAGACCATTTTAACAAATGTTTTAAAGATTTATTTGGTCATTATTTTCAAAAATATGGTTCAACAAATGCTTGTTCTAGCTCGGCTTCTACAATGTTTGGTTCATCTTCCTCTCGCGATCTAATGATTAACTTATATAATAGTTTAAAGCAAGAAAACCATAAACGGGCAAGGGGTGATGGTAATCAAACGAACACTAGTGAGTATGGGAGATATACCGGAACCGATTTTTTAAACACTATACAACCCGATGAATTTGCAAAATTTGATACTTTGGCTTGGTGGAAAGGGAGGGAACCTCAATTTCCCGTTCTAACCATCATGGCCCGAGATTTACTAACCGTCCAAGCTTCTACGGTAGCTTCGGAATCCGCTTTTTCACTTAGTGGCAGGGTACTATCCATACGAAGAACAAGACTCACACCGACCTCATTAGAGATGTGCATTTGCTTGAAGGATCACCTAGACGCCGCGGAACGTGTACAACACATTTCAAGTCTTGAAGGTGAAATAGAATACGAAGGAGATATACACGATGTCGAGGTGGAAGTAGGTATGGCAATATCACTTTCTGATGAAGAAATTGCTCTCGATGAAGCTGCACGGGAGATCACCACCGATGAAGATTTCGACCTTTGAAGAATGAAGACTACGCATTCGAAGATATTAATAAACCTTGAAGATGATTTAGAAGACTTTGTTATGATGATTTAGAAGACTTTGTTTTAAGTAGTTGTCAAGTTATGTAGAAATAATTGGAAGTGTTGTTGTTATGGTAAACGGGTCAAAAGGTGTCCAAATGGTTCAAAAATTAGTCACATGGCCGAATTCTTTGTTATCGTGAAATTTGAAAAAGTATCAAAATGGAAAGTTTTATTATCTTATATGGGAGGTGCCTGCAAAATTTCAGGTCTTAAGTCTTTACGAGTAAAAAGTTATGCGCATCGGAATTTCGGTTTAAAAAAGGCTGGATGGTATCAAGTACCCGCCGAGTACAAGTGTACCCACCGGGTACTCATGCTTGTTCTTCAACAGAAACTATAATGCATTGAGTACCCGCCGGGTACAACATGTACCCGCCGGGTACAATGTGTTTACCCGTTTATGTACCCACCGGGTAGTTCATACTAAACCGAGAACCAAACAATAGTACCCGCCGTGTACTCTTTGTACCCGCCGGGTACTCTTGTTTCCAGATAGATATTAGGCGCCTCCAAGGCAGTTTTTTTCAAATCCTATATACCCAAAACTCTCCAAAAAACGTGAGAAACACCACCAAACCCCCAAATCAACTATATTCCAAGCAAAAACTAGTGAATTCAACCCGCATAACACTTCTACAACATGTTTAAGGTATGATTAACAACTTTTTCATTCAATGCTCTTAATTTTCATGGATTGATTGAAGCTTTCAAATTTAGGTTTTCTTAAAATTGAATGTGGGAAAGTTTTAGTTGTTTATATCTCTGATAATTTTGTGTGTTATATGTGGTCACACCTTATGATAGCATGAATTCGTGTTTAGTTTACATGATTATGCAAGATTGCAAATTTAGGGTTCTTGACACACATTTTGGGGAAAATTAATTTTGTGTAATGATATGCTCATAATTGTTATCCATTAATGTAATGATATGCTTAGAATTGCAAATTTAGATTTGTTCATGACAATTTGAAGTATTCATAGCAATTCTTAGTGTTCAAACTAATAGTTCGTGTATATGGCTATGCTCTTATGTGATGGATGAATTGTTCATTTGTGTATATGGCAATTTGAATTGTTCATGGCAATTTGAAGTATTCATAGCAATTCTTTCATTTGTGTTTTGTAGGGAAGAAGCAAGAGACAAAAAGGCACCACATCTGGGACTGCTAATGATGAAGAGGGTGACCGCCCTCAACCGATGAGCATTGATGCTCTACTTGTTCCCGATACAATTCACCCATGGCTCAGATTTAGTAACAAGCTAACAAAGTACAATACGTACTGTCAAAAACTGAATTTGTTGAGGGGGAAAGAATGTGATTTATCAAGGGTGGTCGATTGGGAGCCACTAGAACAAGCAGGGGTAGCCAATGGAATAAAGGAAATCATTAGGCAACGTTATTTCGTGCATCACATAGCATTTGAATATGAAGAATGGGAAGGAATATTTCAAATTCAAGAGCAGGTATACAAGGAGCTATGTGTAGAATTCCACTGCACATATGAAATGAATGAGGATGTTGAGACGGCGACTGATAAAACTTTCATGACTTTCCGACTGGGAGGTCAACCAAGGAAAATGAGTATGATGGACCTTGCTGCCTGTCTAGGCATTTATTCTCAAGAACAGCTAGATGCACCTCATTTTGAAGATTACTTGATGGCTAGTGAGATGATCGAGACCGAATTTTATCCCAAGGATGTGTGGCACGAATTTTCAACAAAACCATATGCTAGAGGTGGAAGTTCATACAAAGACATGGATAACATGTAGTTGCGGGTAATCCAACGATGTCTTGCGCACACCATTTCGCATAGAAGGGAGAACACCGAGAGAGTCGGCTTCCAAGACTTATGGTATTTGAGGAAGTTCGTAGCGGAGGAGAATATCAATGTGCCATACGCTGTTGCCTGGTATTTACATCATAATGCCAGCGGGATTAGAGGGTCATCCCCTATCTGTGGGGGACAATTTGTTACTAGGATTGCCAAGTCCTTCAACATCAGTTTTCAGGGTTTAGAGCGAGTGATGGCTAGACCGAAAACTGTAGGGTTAGTTCAGTTTCAGGGGGCACAGGCTATTTCAGTTGTCAATAATACTTACGTGCCCTATCAAGAGGAACAATTGGCTCAACAACCCAGAAGAAGAAGACATCGGCAAGTGGAACAGGGCCATCAAGAGGAAGAAGCTGCATACGAGCAGCCGGAGCAGGCAGGTTACCATCAACAGGGCGCAGCACTACCATCCATGCTAGATCTTATGCAGGGTATTCAGGGCATTCAGGTTAGCCATAATGATTTTGCACAGGAAACCAGGTATGAGTTTGCAGCACAGCGCTACCACAACGCTTGGTCGGCACACAACACCCAAAGACTTTCTGAAGTGGTGCCCAACTACCGGCCTACAGCCTACAACTACCCACCCATGTGGGGTCAGCCTGGAGCAAGCTATCCACCACCGGTTTATGACGAGAGTGCCGCCTTAGCAGAGCTGCAAGAAGAGTATCGAAGGCAGCAGGAGAGAGAGCAAGAGGAGCGTGGATTCCCCTATGACTATTCCCCATTTTGAGTGCTTGCGTGCCTCATGTGATTTAGACACTTTTAACTGATAACGGTTTATCAAACTACTTTTAATTTTATGTTTGCATATCTTGAAATACTTGATTAGGGTCACGTTTGGGTACTTTTCTGTAAAACGACATCCCAAAACACTTGGATTTAGGTAAATGTTGGTGTGAATGGTAAAAAGGTGGATCATAGAAACAAGCAGGGGTAGCCAATGGAACAAGCAGGGGTACCCGGCTGGTACTATGGATACCCGGCGGGTACTCACTGGGAAGGCGTGAGTACCCGGCTGGAACAGACATTACCCGGCGGGTAAAGAGTACCCGGTTTGGAACCGGGTATTGAACCCGAACCGGTTCCTACCCGGTACTAACCGGGTACTATAGGGTTGGGTTTTCCCCCACCCAAAACCGGGTCGGGTCCGGGTCGGGTTCTACTGGAACCGGTTCGTTTACCGTTGACCAATACCCGGTTCGGGTATTCGGGTCGGGTCGGGTAGGGCCCAACTCGGTTTTTGTTCATGCCTACATGGAAGTACCAATGAGAATATGACACGTGTACCAAGAAAACTCAGTTTACCCCTAAAACAAATTATCTCACTAACGATAAGTTGAAAAATTATGAAAATTGCATCATAAAATTCAACGTTTCCCCCTCATCAATTTAAGATCACTCAAGGTATACTTTCGACAAATTTTTTTTCTTCATTTTTTGATGGGTTTTACAAATTAGTATGCATCAAAGTGCATAATATTAGTACATGTGAACATAAATGTTAACGTACATCAATTTAAAAAAGTAGAATATAAAGTTAAATTAAAATGTATCATAGTGCATGCTAATAATACTTATCCTCATGAGTGTTAACAAAATATTAATATACATCACTTTGATATAATATGCATTAAAGTACAAACTATTAATACTCAAAAACATGAATGTTAAGTTGTACCAATATACACCGCTACGATGTAAACCTAGGTTAACACGCATCTAAGTGCATACTATTAGTAATCACCAACATGAATTTTAACATACACTAGTAGAATGTTAACATAAGTTAATATGCATACATTTGCATACTATTTGTACACATTAAAATCAATGTTAACATATATTTAATAAATGTAACTCCAATGTAAAACTAATTTAACATGCATCGTAGTGCATACTATTATAATTCAATAAAAATTTAAAATACATAAATATACATCACTACAGTTATTATGAATCACATTGCATACTATTAGTACACATAAATGAACTTTAACAAATTATGAATATACACCACTAGGATGTAAGAATAAATTTGCATGCATCACTAATAATACTATTAGTACACAACGACATAAATATGCATTGATGTAAGAATAAATTTGCATGCATCACAATGCATACTATTATCCTACCAAAAAATGAAGAAAAAAAATCTTGTCGAAAATATGCATTGATGGATCTTAAATCGAAAAGGATAAAACGCTGAGTTTTATGTTGCAATGTTCATAATTTTTCGACTTGACGTTTGTGATAATTTGTTTTTGGGGTAATGAGTAAAATAGTAAATGGGTTTTGATTATTATAAAGGTGATCACATGGGTGCACTCCACACTAATTATTATAGAATTCATATGATTAATAGTAGTGATTTACTTCCCCTTCCCCTATTTTTTGCAGTTCCCCCTAGATCACTACCATATATATATATATATATATATATATATATATATATATATATATATATGGATATAAAATATGTATGTCAAAAAACTAGCTGTTGTTTGTGTTGTATTATATGAAGTTCGTTCACCTAGTGGGCTAGATTGCAGAGTATGGATACATCTAATGCAGCTGCGAAGATTTTAGTCTGTAATATCAAATGGCCATGCTAAAAGCATTTTCTTATTTCAAATCCCTATATAACTGGTGGCTGAAGCAACGAATCAGTATTATAAATGAAGTACTACATATTCCAATGGTTTTTAATCAAACATTTGATTTGTACTTCAATTATGAAGCTCGCCTGTTTTTCTTAAATTGTGCAATTGTCTTAAGTGATTATTTGACTTTTCTTTATGTTTCATGTTTCATGTATTTCTGTGTTTTGTGACACCCGCTAAATTAGGGCTAGTACTTAGTGCCTAATCATTGTATTAATACATGTAATTAGTTGTGTTTAGGGCTAATTATGTGTATCATTTTGTATATTGTAATATATACACACGTACGCGATTTATTTAAATCGTACATTTCATTATCGAATGGAATCCGACACAATCACAAATACGGACGTTGGTGAACAATTTATTAAATAATGGGAAATTATTTAATTAACTCATTTTATTTATATATTATTTGGATAATATATACAAACATATTTCGTATCGTCTAAAACTAACCGTACGCAACAGAAACGCGCGAAACGCACTCGACAAACGAGATAAACCCAAATTATATTTTTATAATTCATTATTAAGTATTTTGATAAAATACTTCAAATAAAAATATTACGATTATTCGCGCACAAGTAAAACGTTTAAAAACGCTACACGAATTAAATAAACGTACAATTACACAACGAACGCACAAACCGAGAGCCGACTACATTTTAATAACTTAAAATGAAGTATTTAGAATAATATTTTCAATAAAAATAACGGGATTTAAATTTTTAACGAAACACACGTTTTAAAACGTATAACGATAATTAAACGTTTAAACGATCATGTAAACGAACACCGCACGGAGCACAAATTTGGGGAAACAAAAACTTGATGAGTCCACACATGGTAGACCCACCAAAATCGGCCATCACCACCCACCCACACCCTCCTTACTTCTTTGACTTAACAAACAAATATCACCATCATTTTCATTCATCAACACGCACCACCTCCATCAACCTCTCACTCTCTCTCTCTCTCAAACCACCACAAAACCGCCACCTTCATCACCATAAAAACACCACAAAAACACCTTGAAAAGCTTGGCTCATTTGGAAGAAAACGTGCACAAGAACGAGAGCTACATTTCTATCTTTTCGGATTCTTCATACGACAAATTGTAAGATCCCGACACTTTCGAAAATACTTATATTTTGATTATTTACATGTTTAGTTGTTTATTTAGCAAGATTATGTCCAAATAACATGTTAAAACTTATTTTCGAAACATTGTCAGAAAATGTCGGTTTTGACAATTTTATAGATCTGACACTTCGGGTTACTCCCGACACAAAGCAATAATTTCTGCAAACTCTATAAACTCATCTAAGACTTGTGTAAAAGTTTCGGGTCAAACCGACGTCGTTTGACCACAAACCCGACACATGAAAAACCAAACAGCCTGTTATGTCGCAGAGGCTCTGGGCTACCTGCGACACAAGCCTTTATGTCGCTAAAAATAGATTATGTCGCACATAGCGACACAAGTCACTATGTCGCCAAAATTGATTATGTCGCACAGAGCGACGCAAAGACCTATGTCGCAATCATGACCCGCGACACAATAACCTATGTCGCACTAAATCCACAATGTCACATATAGCAACACAAAGCCCTATGTCGCACCCAGTGTCGTACAAATCAGAACCTTGAAAACACGGATTTTTACTAAGTATCAAGACTTGAAATTTTATCACTTGCATTAATCAAATTCAGATTTTAGGTGCGGTTTTCACTAAAGCAATATAGTAGAAATAAAAAAAATTCGAGTTGACCTGGCACCTCGACCCCAGCCAGGGGCTCTGCCCCTTGGACCCCGCCAGGGGTTGCCACCCTGGAACCCCGCTAACCAGGGGCGCTGCCCTCGGACCCCCGTCATTTAAAGTTTGGAAATACTTTACACACCGAGTGTCAAACATTTGTAACAACCAAATCACATACGATGTACTCGTACATGATACACATATACTTAACCACTTATATACGATACAACACATAATAATAAGGATGTAAGATTATTATAAACCGTCACCAACGGGCCGTACATGTTTTCAAAACACAAACAAACAATCAAACAAACCAATGTATTTGGACATAACTAGTTGGATGAACAACTAGCATGGTGATCTTTTGAGATACCTACTCACGTATTAACCAACGCGCATCTTGGACGCCCTCAGGTTACAGTCTTCGGAGATCACAACTTGGTTTAGCAACGCACGTTTATTAAGATATATGCATCAGACTCAGGTGAGTCTCATAGCCCAGCATTTTTACTGTTTTTACTCCCGGGGTGGGAATACATGCTCAGATTTGTTTTACACGTGAACACAAGTACAAAACTCGATATATTGACTGCATGAGTTGTTTTACTAATCATAAAGTCCTCCACCATATAGTTTGTTAGTATGGATTTAGCGTAAATGTTAGTGTATGGTACCATATGGGATTGACAATCCCTGTCCGGGGTAGTCGCGCTACCTTGACTGTGATGTCAAACGAGCACATTATCATTTGTTCACACGAGTGTAGATTAGGCACTCGCTCGGAGGCATCTCGCTCTGATCCTTAAAGGCGGATCCTGACCCCTCAGTTAAGCTCGAACTATGGGCTCATAGCAGTAATATATACATTTATTTGATTAATTTCAAACACATCATCAAATCTTGTGGTTCATACATTGTGGTTTTATCATTTACACATGTGATCTCACCAGCTTTTAGCTAACCTTTTAGCATGTATTCTCAGGTACTCAGCAGTACCCATCAGGATACTTTTAGCTCGAGTCATCATGCAAACCTCAGAGATTTTCTTGCATTATTATATTTTTTAAAAGTAATTATGTATTGAAATCTCTCATTTTCAGAACACGAGCTATGGTAATAGCTTCAAACGTTGTAAACAATTATCTAATCAATGTATTTTGTTAAACGACGCATATAGAGTCGTTCATTGTATATCTTATGTGTTGTGATTACCGTATTAGTCGCGCCCCGACCCGAATCACTTCCGCATCATAATTTGGGGGTGCGACATGTTTTGTTAAGCCTTTAATGCTAACTATTTAACCCCTTAGCATGTGAATACTTTTCTTTCCTTTTTCGACTCTTATTACTCTTAAAGGAAATACATTTCACAACATAATTGATATACTCTTTTATATTTATTTTTTAAAAGTGAAATTTCAAATTGTAAAATTTACGAAGTCTAATTTTGCAAAATAGCGAAATATTAACATAACTGTTATAATAATAAAATAAAAGGCATTCGTTACTTTTCACTGATTATTATTATTATTATTATTATTATTATTATTATTATTATTATTATTATTATTATTATTATTATTATTATTATTATTATTATTATTATTATTATTATTATTATTGAGTAAAGTTCAAATGAGTACATCAACTTTTGGTGAGAATGAGGAAACTAATAGAAATGTGTAATGTATCACTTTACTTTCGGTCCTTAACGTTTTTAAAAATTAAATAACTCTCGAAAGGTAAGTCAAAAAATTACAAAAATTGCACCATAAAAAATCAGCGTTTTATTCTCCTCGATTAGAGATGTGACAAGATATACTTTCGACAAACTTTTTTTTACATTTTTTGGTGCGTTTGGAAAACGAGTAACACATGTATTAGAAGCTGGTAACATGTGTCACAGCGAGTAACACATGTGTTACTTACTAGCGTGTAACACATGTGTTACCAGCGAGTAACACATGTGATACCAGCTAGTAACACACGTGTTACTAATTTTGTAAACCCCCCCAAAAAAAGTCTTCGAAAGTATACCTTGTGAGATGGCAAATCGAAGAGAGAAAAATGATGATTTTTGTGGTGCAATTTTTATTATTTTTTGACTTATCGTTTAGGAGATATTTAAGTTTAAAAAACATGGGGAAAAAAGGTTTTGTGACACATGGCACGTTCTGATTGATTCCTTCATTCTCACCAAAAATTGCATTCTCATTTAAACCTCACCTTATGTTAATTAGATTGTCATTAGTCAAATAACCCCTTATAATTTAATCCTAACCATTTAATTAATTTGACTTTTTAATTAAGACCATTGATTATCAATAGAAAAAAAGACTATATCTCTTATCATTACTTAATAAGATCACCACTATAAAATCAGCACCTTACCTCTTTTGTAGACACGTACATTCTTAAAATTTTACCACGTACGTTCAAAGCCATTCATCTTTGTTAGCCACGTGCCATAAACTTTCACACTTGCTAGAAAGAAAATCATCCTTAATTTAATTCTAAGATCACCACTATAAAATCAGCACCTTACCTCTTTTGTAGACACGCACATTCTTAAAATTTTACCACGTACGTTCAAATTCATTCATCTTTGTTAGCCACGTGCCACAAACTTTCACACTTGCTAGAAAGAAAATCATCCTTAATTTAATTCTTCATCTTGATCTTGATTACCAGCTTTCTTTTAGGGTTCTCAAGTATTTTCTATCTGATTTTATAAATGATTTGTGGTTCATTCATTCCATTGTTCAGGTATGTTTTGTTTATTGTCTTATTCTCTATTCTAGATATCTTCTTTTGTTTATAATCTCATACATATAATCTTCGATTTTTGTTAATAATTGTAGTACACACCAAGTGTTTGATATAATGGTTGAACCAAAATATAGACATATTTTTTTGTGAAGCTTCAACATGATTCTTTCAGCAGTTTCTTGGACCGACATAGTTTAGACGAAATGTCAATTATTGGGTTGGATGATGCAGAGGCCTTTATTTATTATTTTCTTTTTCAATCTTGTATGAATTGCAGAAAGTGAAACCTTCATATCGCCTACTTCATTGTGGGTATTTTATAGGGGTAAGTACATAAAAATGTAATTAACTATAACCTGATATTCATAGTGTGTACTCAACTATTTAGGCTTCCATTGTGTGTAACAAACTATTTATTTCTTTCCATTGTATGCAATTTGGTGACGTGTCAACGTGTAAGGATGACACTTGACACCTTATATAGATGACACGTGGAAAAAATATCAGAAATTATATACAATAGAAAGAAATAAATAGTTTATTACATACAATGGAAACCCGCATAGTTGAATACATACTATGAATGTCAGGTGATAGTTAATTGCATTTTTATGTCCTTACCCCTATTTTATATTCCATTGTACAGTTTTGTTTCAAATTCCAAACTATGCGTCGTTGAAAAGCAATTGGAGCAGTTCTCATGGCTTTCGACTTTAGAGTAGCCTTCAAAAGTAGTCATTACTATTGTTCTATTACTTATTCAATGCAAGAAACTTGTTTTCTAATTTGTATCAGTTATCTAACTTCAAGAAATGTCTTTTATTTTGTTATTGTTCAACTTTATGTTACATTTAAAGTGGGGCACAAAAGCTATTTGGTAAAATGTTTGAACCATAATTAACTTTCGGTTAACACTTTACATTGCTAATGATAATATGATATGTCATATCCTAACCATCTTTTCTCACATGTTTCCTCATAGGGTTTTTTGAGCCAGCAAAGTTGAGATGGAATTGATGGTGATCCAGCATAGAAGAGGTAAAAAAACACATTTTTTTTAGGAGTTCAATGAATTTATGTTTTGCACTACTTGGTTTTTGCTCATTTGATAGTTCAAAGATATTTACCCTGATTTTTAGAGCATTGAGCGGATGAGAATTCTAATCGAGCAACTTTATTGTGTAACAGGGCAAAAATATATATAGTAGAATAGGAAGTGAAAGGATATAATCCCTGGTTTTTATATCATCTCGATTCTCGAAAGGCTTTGTATCTCTACTATTCTTCTTTTAATATTCTTTGTGCGAGTATGCGACTGTGAGATTTTCTTGTGTACAGTTTAGGGTAGTTATTTGGACACCACAAATGTATAATTTTGATGCACATAGTACAACACCTTGTATGCATATTTGTGGTGTGCACATCACTTTTTATGGTGTACAAATCTATCATTCTATCATATACTTTCCATAAGTACAATAACCAATGAAGGTTTTCAGTTTAGGTAGTTAGTCTACGATTTTATATATACAAGAAATCGGTCATCTTTTTTCACTAATCTGTTGAGGCGTGAATGCGTATAGGCGTAGAGCTATGATGGAGATTTATCTTTCTTATATCACAGTCTTGGCAATTGAGCTTTAGGGGTTAATGAAGTCGAGTACCAGATAACAGGGGATCCACTTTGTCTACAGGTACTGAAATTGCCATTCTGGCTATTATAACTTGCATATTATTAATCTTGTTTTATGCATATAATATGTATGTATAGCATTTAAGGAACTCACATACAAAAGCCTTTGAAGGATTTTTAGGGTTATGTGTACTAATGCAATTGTTGTTGATTCTTGAATTTTTTTCAGGTATCACAGCATGTTTATTCCTATGACAACATTACATAAATTCTAGAAAATCATAGAAAATTAGTTTAAGTTCACTATGACTTGACTGTTGCATAAAATTCTCTAAATCATTTTGTTTGTTTTTTTTACATGTGTAGTAATAATAGATATTAAAACGTGTGGTCTTTTATATATAATCATTTATTCAATTGGGGATATATGTTGTATGACAATACCAGAAGATCAATACAAAGACCTAGCGATGTGGACTGTGCGTAGCACAGCCTGCCTAGTATATATATAAGAAGAAGCATACACCTTAATAACTTGACTCAATATGATCTAAAAAAGTGACACCTAAGCATCTCTAAAGTTAACATGTGTCTATATTTAAAAAAATATTTGTTTATCACCTTACTAACTAAATATATCAAAATGACCAAAGCATTAACTAAAAGGGGAAAAAAAGTAAAAATATTTTTTCAGTATCATTTTAATTAGTAAGCTTTCTAAAGCTTAGCACATGTACCAACTATAATAAATTAAAAGAAATTACATTTCATAATTTATTAATTAATTGGTTATAAAAAAATTGATAACAAAAATAAAATAAAAATAAATCTCACATACTCATAATTTTATTAAGGAAAATAATAATGACAACCTTAAGGGATGTCAATAAGAATTCAGAACACGCATTTATACTTGGTACCTATACCATAATAAACTCTCTGACTTCGTGAATTTTAGTTGACTCTCATAAATATCACCTAAAGTACAACCAATTTATGCACGTTATTTACAGCCTTAATGGCTTTAACAATACCCTTTTATTAGTTAATTTGCATAGTTAACTATGATATGTCAATTTTTCAAGTAGTCACGAATATCATATTATGTTACTAACCCTCGTCTATCTATTTGATCGAGTATGATTCAAGTAATTTCATTTGTAAATCTTCAAATTTTACTAAACCTCACATGTTTACATTTTTAAGTTGATAACGTACAAACTTACAAGCTTTATAATCCCGGAACCTTGGGTAATTTGTAGACATATTTATAGATAGCATCAAATACCCAATTTCTTCACATTATGTTGCCACCTTACTACACAAATGCTTAAAAATCACAATCTTTGACACCATGCAACCAAATTCATGCGCTAATTTCAAAGTCTGACATTAACATGAACTCATTCTCCCTACATTAAAATTAGTGGGTATTTACGCAAGTTGTGGTTGTTTCACTTCTGTTAATTCAATGTTCCAAATAACTCCAAATTTAAATTTTTTGCATACAATCGGATGATCTCGGCTATAACATTTAATGGGTATTTCAAAGCAGCTATAAAGTTCTTTACTTTACTAGGAATCTAAGAGTTTGTGTTCCTAGTAGTTTTTCAATTTTCATTTTTATTGAAGTGTTGTGTTGGTTGAAGGAATATGGTTCACGGCGTGGTTTGTAAGTTTGGGTTGCAGACTTACAGTTATCCCCTAAACGTGACATTCATATTACATTCATATTAATGATCATTTTTAACAAAATCATACAAAATACAAAACTACCATCATAACCTTGTAATACAGCTTGACCCCTTAATGTAATTTTTGTATCTTACTAAGTTACCCAATAACTGATTTCTTCCTAAAATGATTCATTGACATCTCCAAGAATCCATACTTTAATAGAATTTCAGCATGATCATATAAAAATAAGACGCAAAAGTTTGCGATTTCATCTTACTCAGGTTTCAACACATTACCCAATATCTAAATCAAACTTGTATAACATGAACCTTATTAAGTTTGGTTTACGGGGGTTGATTAGAAACTTTAAGAATCTGAATATACTCGTCTGAATAATACCCCGATGTGGGCTGTGCATATAGTTGCAAACCGAAAACCGGTTTTTTAGAAAACCGCATGAAAAACCGAAAACCGATTTTAATAAAACTGATTTTTAAAAAATCGAAACCGGTTTTGAATACCCGAACCGGTTTTGATCGGTTTTCAGTTTTGGGCCCAACCGGTTTTTTACCGGTTCGATAACCGGTTTTAACCGGTTTTTTAAGAAAACCGGTTTTCACCGTTTTTTTCGAATTTTTTGAAAAAACGGCTAGTAGCCGTTGGCAGCTTGGAGGGAGCGTTTTTTTGAAATTTTTGGGGGGTTTTTGGCACCTCTAAATTGACTATAAATACCCCTAGTGGGTTTGGGTTCAAAACACACCAACATCTTTCTAATATTCTCTCAAAAATCACTATAAATCTCTCAATATATATATATATATATATATATATATAATTTTCGTTTGCGAAATGGAAAATATACAATCTCAAGCTTCCGGTTCCGGTTCCGTTGATACCAATGTACGAAAGAAGGTTTACACAAACGATGATATCGTGCAAGTTAGATCAACGAACCGGAACCAAGAAGTTTGGGTGAATTATGATTTGTGCATTATGAATGATGGGGCGAGTAAGGCTCGTTGCAAGAAATGTGGTAACTTTTATAACGCTTCATCAAACTCCACATTACGAGCTCACATGACCGCGGCTTGTAGATCGAATAGTCAAGATGCCTCACAATCGACACTTGGTTCGGATGGTGGGGTATTTATATATGACAATGATGCTATTCGAGAAGATTTTACGAAGTTTGTCATCCAAGAGGCGCTTTCATTCAACCACTTTGACAACCAACGGCTTACGAGTATCATCAAAAAGAGACTACAACCGCGATACCAACAAGTAAGTCGTACTACCCTTAGAACGATGCGTTTAAATTATGAAAAAATGCTAAAAAGATATAATTGATGGTTTTCTAAACTATAAACATGGCGTTTCTATTACTTGTGATGTTTGGACTGCACCACATGGTACGACAAATTCTTATTTAGCCGTTATGGCCCATTGGTTTTATCCCGAGTCTTGGTTACTAATGAAACGTACAATTGCTTTTAAATTGTTTGGTTATCCACATACGGGATGTAACTTGCGAAAAGTTTTAAATGACACTTTAATTGAATATAATTTAGACGATAAAGTTTTTACAATTTCACTAGATTATGCGTCAAATAATACAAGGGCTATGAATTTACTAAAATTACGTTTAAATCCATGTTTAAATGGCGTTTTTTTTCCATTCTCGTTGTGTTGCTCATATTATTAATTTGGCCGTGCAAGCGGCATTAAAAATATGTGATAATTTACGTCAAAAATTTAAGAGTTTATTAGTAGCTATATATAGTTCTAGTAACGAACGTCAAGCTAATTATAGACGTTTTCGTGTACAATGTGGTGAAACTCCCCTAGGCCCATGCTATGATAATAATACTAGGTGGAATTCTACTCACACTATGTTTGAAAATATTTTAAGACAACGTGATACTTTAAATGCTTTTAATACGTTGTTAGTTGATAGAGGTAAGTCCGTGGAAGTAACCGATTTTGAATGGGATCAACTTTATGATTTGACTTCTTTTTTAGTAGTTTTTAAAGATGCTACTAGTATCCTTTCGGCTGTATATTACCCAACTAGCTCCTTAGTTCTAAACCAAGTTTTAATAATGACCGAAAAATTAAAAGAATTTGACCTTTCGTCATTTCCAATTTTTAGAAAAATGGTTAGAGCTATTAAAAGGAGATTTATAAAATATTTTGGTAGCATGCCTTTGGTTTTTACTTGTGCCGCCGCACTAAATCCAACTGTAAATGTTGGCGGCGTACAACGTTTACTCATAACTATTTTGGAAAATTTAGATTTAAACTTAACTGACGACCCAAACTTTATTACAAATGAAATTACTAAATTTGACAATGGTTTTACACAACTATTTGAGATTTATGCAACAAAAATTGGTTACCAACCAAACCCAATTGTTGACTCCATGCGGGCGGGAACATCTCGGGCATCATCGAGTGACATAAACATAAACCTTTATAACACTTTACTTGAAGACGCTACAAAGCGTCAACGAACATCGGCTCCAACAAGCGAGTTGGGACACTATAAGTCTACAAACTTTTTAACCACTTTAAGTCCCGAGGCTTTTCGTAATTTTGACATTTTGAGTTGGCGGAAAGAAAGAGAAGTACTCTTTCCAATTTTATCCGCTATGGCTCAGGATTTATTAGCCGTCCAAGCTTCGACGGTAGCTTCCGAATTGGCTTTTTCTACTAGCGGTAGAATCATATCGGAAAGAAGATCAAGACTAACCGCTGAATCCATGGAAGTATGTGTATGTTTGAATGATTACTTGGATGGGGTAGATAGGATACAAAATATAACAACGTTGGAAGGCCCACTATTAGGTAATGTTGAAGAGATTATCCAAGATGAAGAAGTCGCATTAGGGATATCACCTCCAACGACCGAATTAGATAAAGGTGAATTTGAACCATTTGAAGTTGAATCCGTGGATGAGGATGAAGTTTGGAATGAACTAAGTGGTTAAGTGTATCCGAGTGATGGCCATGCCGAAGCTCGATATACTTTACCACACGATTACATTTCCGGGTAATGGCCATGCCGAAGCTCGAATGTATTCGTATTTGTATTTTATATTTTTAGTTGTAATTGTATTATTCAAATAAAAGTTATGTTTGTATTTTATATTTTTAGTTGTAATTGCACTATTTAAATAAAAGTTATGTTTGTATTTTATATTTTTATTTGTATTATTTAAATTTTGTTATACAATTATACCGAATCCGGAAAAAAACCGAAAAATTAACCGATTAAAACCGGTTCAAAACCGAAAAAAACCTATTCCGAACATTTAAAACCGAAAAAACCGATTCCAAAAAACCGAAACCGAAAACAACCGTAACCAATAAAAACCCGGTTTTTTAAAAACCGGTTTTTAAAAAACCGAAAACCGAAAAAACCCGATTTTTTCGCACCCCTTGTGCATTTGAACAGCCATTATCCTTCCTAGTATTATAGATAGATGTTTGGCTAGTGGTGCATGGAAGAAAATTGGGCCTAACTATTTTTAATTAAATCCGTATGGAAGAAAAGAGCATGCTTGGGCCTAATCTAAATCCAGTTAGGTTTTTTTAATGGCCAAAATACATTTTAGTACCCTGAACTTGGTTGACTGGTTTCTCTAGTACCCTGAACAATTAGAGGTATAGCATAGTACCCTGAACTTGACAAATTGGTAAATTTACTACCCTAACTCGCTTGACTCAGTCATGTGCGAAACATGTGAATGATTTCCGTTAAAATTTAACCAACCCAAAGAGATGACCTTTATAAGGTTAGATTAGAATAACGATTTCAAGACTTTGTTCATCTTCTTTTTTCCCCCCTATTACTGTATCTTTCTTTCTAATATCTTAATGGAAGTCAAGATTCCCACTTTACAAATTGTCTTTCATAATTATCAGCATGCTCCTTCTTTTCCAGATTTATTTAAATAGAAATGGTTCATTTTCCTTTTTGACGTCATCCACTGTATCAAAATTCTCTGCTTGATAAGCATCGGAAAATTTTGATTGAAGTATTTTGTTTATGTCTAAATCAGGATGTTTAATTTAAAGTGGCTGATCGACGAATGGAATATTACAGAGTATTATTCTAACTTCTACTTTTTCTTATAATCTAACCTTTATTAACATTAACTTTTGGGTTTGTTAAATTTTAACGGAAATCGGCACATGTTTGGCACATGACCGAGTCAAGCGAGTCAAGGTAGTAAATTTACCAATTTGTCAAGTTTAGGGTACCATGCTATACCTCTAATAGTTCAGGGTACTAGAGAACCCGGTTAACCAAGTTTAGGGTATTAAAATGTATTTTGGCCTTTTTTAATTAGTCCTAGCAATCATGACTGAACAAAATATCAACCAAGCAGTAGAACACAAGAAATCAAATGAATACTTTGAATAATCAACAACCAAACCGGCTCAAAGGCCAAGAACAAAACCAAGACTCGATCTCACTTTACAAACAAAAACACTCAATGATTCTATATCAATAGATATAGATCAATCACACACCACTAATCTATCTGAGTATCAAGATGATACAAGATGAACACAAATCGTGAGCAAGAGAGAATACAGAAATAATAACCAAATATGAAACCTAAACCCTAAAACAAAAAATAAATCATTTATATATTAACCCTAAAAAGAAAGATACATAAAGACCCCTTGAACTTTTGATATGAGCAGAAGACACCCAAACTTCCAAAGCCTTCAAATACAAGTTTCTTTTATTACACTTTTAACACCAACCTTTTCCTGCAAAGTTAACAAACCACAAACACTAAACACAACAACAATTAGATTATATCTTTCAACACCCCTCCATAATCTAATTGTTAAAGAGATCTTTTAACCCCAACTTACTGCACAAAACATTATGCTGAGATCCAGGCAAACCTTTTGTAAATATATCTGCTATATTATCATCAGAATCAATTTTTTCAGTAACAACAAATCCTGCAGAAATTTTTTCTCCAACAAAATGAAGATCAATTTCAAAATGTTTGGTCTTCTCATGAAAAACTAGATTTGCAGCTATCTTAATAGCAGCTTTATTATCAACAAATATTTTTATAGGTATAACAGGTTTTATACTAAATTCATCTAACAACTTTAAAACCCAAATTACTTCACAACAAACATCAGCTAAAGCTCTATATTCTGCTTCAGCAGAAGATCTAGAAACAGTAGCTTGTTTCTTACTTTTCCAAGAAACAATAGAACCATTTAAAAACAAACAATAACCAGTAACAGATCTTCTTGACATAACACTTTTACCCCAATCAGAATCAACATGAGCAAACAAATATGTATTAACATTCTTTGAGATACAAATTCCTTTACCAGGAGAACCTTTTAGATATCTCAAAATTCTTAAAGCATATCTAAAATGTGACTTCAAAGATGAATGCATAAATTGGCTTAATACATGCACAACATAAGATATGTCAGGTCTAGTTAAAGTTAAATAAATAAGCTTACCAATCAATCTTTGATAAACACTTATATCTTCTAAAGGAAGATCATCAATATTGTTATTACAAGAAGAATTTATAACTATATTTGATTCTAAAGGAGTATTAACAGGTTTACATCCAAGGAGACCAAACTCAGATAATAATTCAAGACAATATTTTCTTTGAGATAAACATATATCTTCACCAGATTTCAAAACTTCAATTCCTAAAAAATACTTCAATATTCTCAAATCTTTTATCATAAATTTAGAACTAAGAAAACTTTTAATTTTATTTATTTCATTGACATCATTTCCTGTTATAACAATGTCATCAACATACACCAATAAAGCTACAAACAAGCCATTATCAGATTTTATAAACAATGAATAATCATTTTTACTCTGAACAAAACCACATTTAACTAAAGCACAAGTAAGTTTTTCATTCCACTTTCTAGGTGCTTGTTTTAAACCATACAAAGATTTTTTAAGTTTACACACTCTTTTATCATTTATATAAAAAAAACCTACTGGCAAAGACATATATACATCTTCATCAAGTTCACCATATAAGAAGGCATTATTAACATCAAGTTGGAAAATATTCCATCCTTTATTAACAGCCAAATTAATCAAACATCTAACAGTAACCATTTTCACAACAGGAGAGAAAGTTTCATCAAAATCAATACCTTCTCTTTGATTAAAACCTTTAGCTACAAGTCTAGCTTTATACCTATCTATCTTACCATTAGATTTATATTTAATCTTATAAACCCACTTACAACCTATTGGTTTTCTCCCTATAGGTAACTCAGTAATATCCCAAGTATCATTTCTATATAAAGCATCCATTTCTGAATTCATAGCATCAATCCAGTATTGATTTTTACAAGCATCAAAATAATTATTTGGTTCAACACATTTACTTAAAGCACTTACAAAACAGAAATTATCATATGATAAATGAGAATAATTAACTACTTTTTCTATTCCATATTTAACTTTTCCTTTAACAACAAAAGGTTCAAATCTTTTAGGCATAGTAGTATCCCTTTGTGACCTTCTTAAATTTAAACTACCATTTTGATTTTCACTATCTGAACTAAGATTGCCCTCAGGGAAGCTGCTGTTTTCAGCATTTAGTGTTGCAGATGATTGACTGTTACTAGTATGCTCATCTGAGTTATCTAGCATACTACCTCCATTGCCTTCACTATTTTCATTATCTTTCCCTTCATCCTTGGGACTTGAGATTTGGTTGTCATTAAACAAAGAATCAAAAAAATTAATTTGATTTAAATCATTATCAAAACTGCAGTCTTGATCTTTGTCCTTTTTAAAAGGAAAGATATTTTCATAAAACTTAACATCTCTTGAAAATAAAAAAGTTTTATTATCAAGACTATATAACTTGTATCCCTTCTTAACAGAAGAATACCCAATAAAAACACATTTTTCTGCTCTTGAAGAAAAGTTATCATTATTATTTAAAACAGTTGTAAAAGCTAAACAACCAAATACTCTTAGGTGGGAAAGATTTGGTTTTCTTTTATAAACCATCTCAAAGGGACACTTTCCATTTAAAACAGATGAAGGAAGCCTGTTAACTAAATAAGTTGCAGTTAGCACACATTCACACCACATATTTAGAGGAATCCCCCCTTAAAACATAAGAGCCCTTGCAACATTAAGCAAGTTCCCATGTTTCCTTTCAACAATACCATTTTGTTGTGGAGTATAAACACAAGATGTTTGATGTACTATTCCTCTTTGTTGAACAAAACTTTGCATTCTTTGATTAGTAAACTCAGTACCATTATCACTTCTAAAACATTTTATAGTTTTATTAAATTGATTTTTAATTAAATTAAAAAAAATTCTATATTATCAAACACTTCTTCCTTTGTTTTTAACAAGAAAACCCAAACAGCTCTTGTATAGTCATCCACAACAGTAAAAAAAGATTTATAACCTTCTCTACTTTGAACCTTATAAGGACCCCAAACACTAAGATGAACAAGTTCACCCAGTTCCTTTGAGATATGATCACTCAAGGGAAATGGTTCCCTTGTTTGTTTTGCTTTATGGCAAACATCACAAGGAATAGAACAACCTAACTCAGAAATATTTAACCTAGATTTTAACACTTCTAAAACCTGATCAGCAGGATGACCAAGTCTATTATGCCACATAGTTTTAGTTAATAAACTGGTTTTAGTATTAACATTATATGACATATTACCTTTTGTCATTCCTTTAAACAAATATAATCCATCACATTGACTACTAGTCTCTAAAGTTTTCTTGGACACCAAATCCTGAATATAACAAGCATGTTCATCAAACCCAACAAATAATTTACTATCTCTAGTCAAACAATGAAACATCATATAATACAACTTGTTCAGATAACCTTAGATTTCCAATTTTATGAATTTTAGCTTTTGTACCATTTGGATGTCCAACTGTAAGTTCTAACTCAGAAACATCAATAATATTTTCAAAATACTTTGTAGTATTATTCATATGTTGATCTGCTCCTGAATCAATGATCCATCCATAATTAACATTTTCAGATTTATTAACCTTATGAGACACAAAAAACTTATCAAAATTCTTATTGAAGAAAATATTCATGTTATAAAAATCACCTGCCATATTGGCATATGAATGCTTTGGAACAGAAGACTTATCATCAAGTAGACTCAAAAGTCTTGTCAATTGATCATTAGTCAAAGAAAAAGAAGTAGATGCACCTGCAGACTCTGCAACTGCATTACTTGAAACAGTTTTAGTAATACCAGAAGAATTTGAAACCTTTCTTTTAAAATTAGCAGGATATCCAACAACTTCAAAACACTTATCAACAGTATGATTTGTCATTCCACACTTAGTACATTTCAAACTATTATTCTTAGGTGGATATCCAACAATTTCAAAACATCTTTCTATTGTATGACCTGTTCTTTGACACTGTTTGCATTTTAATTCTTTATTAACAACCTTCTTAAAAGAATTTGAATAAAAAGCAGAAGACTCTCCACTTATTTTCTTTTCTTTTGATTTGGTATTCCTATGTGATTCTTCTCTTGATATTATTGAAAAAGCAGTTTTAACACTAGGAAGTAGATCTTGCATCAAAATATTACTTCTTATTAATTGGTATTCATCATCCAACCCCATTAAGAATTGCATTAATTTCAACAAACTTGTATGATCATGAAATTTTTTTGCAGCCGTACAAGTGCAGGCTGGCAATTTTAACAAAATATCATATTGTTTCCATAATGAATTTAATCTATGATAATAATCAGAAACAGATGTATTGTTTTGAGTTAAAGAATTAATTTTTTGATGCAGATTAAAAACAACTGACCCATCAACCTTATTATAAGTTTCTTTTAATTCTTCCCAAACATCAGATGCAATTTTTGAAAAAATTTGACCATGATATAATTCTTCTGAAACAGATCCTAAAATCCATGATAGAACAACAGCATTGCATCTGTCCCATTGTCTACCCAAAACATCATCATCAACAGATCTTTCTAAACTACCATCAATAAACCCAATCTTATTTATAGTTTGTAAAGCAAGTTCCATAGCACATGACCATGACTTATAATTTTCTATTCCTTTCACTTTAAATGTTATCAATGGTGTGCTATTAATATCACTAGCATGCAAATATAATGGATCACCAAAATCCAATTTACTAATTTCAGTATTAACAGAACCACTAGGTTTATCACTACTAGGTAGCTTATCACTTTCTTTAGACATTTTTCACAGATAGACAATACTATTAACACAAACAATTAACAATTATTTATACCACTAACACTTAATAAAAAACAACTTTTACCACAAAATAACCAAACAGATTCAAATAATCAACCACATAAAATCCTAAAGGTTAGCCTAAGCAGGGATCCGTACAAGTGGTCTCTCAAAAGGATCTCACTCTAGGTCTTACTTAGGGACCTCTCTTCTACCACAAAATGTTAGTATACAGAAATAATCAAGAATCACAGTTTATTCAAATAATCAAACAAAGCACAGAAAAATACTATAGATGAGAAGAGATATAGAACGTTCTCACAGAGTACTCCGTGCAAGCTTAATAGAAAAGAAGATAAACAGCGGAAGACTTGATACAAACTCTGGAACAGCCAAGAGTAACACCAGAAGAAGAGGATTCTTCAGAAAACCACAAACCCTAATTTGAAAAATTAGGGTTTCAAGCCAAAAAAAACCTTTTCTCAGAAAATAGAACCCAAATATATCCACCAGCAACCAGTCGGAACCCAAACAAACCAAATAATTAGAATCAGTAGAATCGTTAAGAAAACGAAACACTAACCCTAATATAGATCTAATAGAAATCCAGAACAATCAAGAGCCGTAGCTCTGATACCATGAACAAAATATCAACCAAGCAGTAGAACACAAGAAATCAAATGAATACTTTGAATAATCAACAACCAAACCGGCTCAAAGGCCAAAAACAAAATCAAGACTCGATCTCACTTTACAAACAAAAACACTCAATGATTCTATATCAATAGATATAGATCAATCACACACCACTAATCTATCTGAGTATCAAGATGATACAAGATGAACACAAATTGTGAGCAAGAGAGAATACAGAAATAATAACCAGATATGAAACCTAAACCATAAAACAAACATAAATCGTTTATATATTAACCCTAAAAAGAAAGATACATAAAGACCCCTTGAACTTTTGATATGAGCAGAAGACACCTAAACTTCCAAAGCCTTCAAATACAAGTTTCTTTTATTACACTTTTGACACCAACCTTTTCCTACAAAGTTAACAAACCACAAACACTAAACACAACAACAATTAGATTATATCTTTCAACAATGACCTAACTCCTTCAAATTGGGTCCATCGGGTGTTTCTCTTGGACCTGTTGGTCACTGGGTATTTGACCAACTCTTTCAACGTGGGTTCATTGGGTATTTCTCTTGGACCTGTTGGGTCTATTTAAATTGCTTAACAGGGTCCAACGTTGTGGAATTTATTTTTAATTCAACGTATATAGGGAGTCGATGGACAAAAACGACAATCAAATCATCAAGAATTTTTTTTTTCTCCTTCCGGTTCATCATCACATGTAGGGTGTTAAGTTTAAAACCAATGTACCATTTTGCAAATATAAATAAGCTTTAATATTTTATATATATATATATATATATATATATATATATATATATATATATATATATAGGGTAAGGTTCCAGTGAGAACACTTCAAAAATAAGAACGGTAAGAACACTTCATAAATGCACAATTAGCGAACAAAATCATTAGATTAACACTCATACATCTCAAATATGTGTAGAAAAATTGATTAGAATAGATTTGAACTTTTGAAAATACACAAAAATCGAAAAAATGATTGATGCACAATTATAGAGATAATCGTGCATCAATCATTTTTTTCGATTTTTGTGCATTTTTGGAAGTGTTCATTTGTTTTTCTTTGCATATTTGAGATGTATGACTGTGTATCTAATGATTTTTGTAGGCTAGTTGTGCATTTATGAGGTGTTCTCACAGTTCTTATTTTTGAAGTGTTCTTATATAAAAGATGGAGTAGCTACAAATAATGTAGATACTTATATAAAAATATATGCAATATCGTTATAGTAGGTCGGTTGATACATTATCTGCGTGCATACAAAATTAAGGTGTTGATAAATACAACACATTTTTTGATTCCCACAACATCTTTTATGTATTATTATGTTGTATTGTACAGTACTGTACTGCAAATTTTGGTGTATGTATAAATAAAAAATGTTGTATATATCAACACCCCAAAATTAAGTTAACGATTACGTGGGTTACGTAGTATTACATTACAAACTCTTGAACATTATTTGCAAAGAAGTTTGGTTTATAACTTTGTGCTTAAAAGTAAGTATTGACATATATGAAAAATATTGAAGTAAACGTAAAGTAATTAGTCAACATCACAATTTAATTGTGCTATCGATAACACTGATTATATACCCATTAATACATTCGGCTACATATAAATTACTATATAAGCACATTTTCAAATGGTCGTGCATCGCACAGACTCAATGCCTAGTGTGTGTGTGTGTGTGTGTGTATAGGGTTGGGTTCCGATGAGAACAAGGGAATTCTGTGAGAACGGTGAGAACATATCTTAGCCATCCATTTTTTGATCAAAAAACCTGATTTTGAAGGTGACACTTTTGTAAATACTTTGAAGTTTGACTTTGGAGGCTTCACATCACCTTTGCTCATATGATTTTTTTTTGTTTAGTTTCACATCATTTTGCTCATGTGAAACTTTTTTTTAGCTTCATATCATTTTGCTCATGTGAAGTTTTTTTTTTAGCTTCACATAATTTGCTCATGTCAAGTTTTTTTTAGTTTCACATCATTTTGTTCATGCGAAATTTTTTTTCTTTTAGATTCATACCATTTTGCTCATGTGAAGTTTTTCTTTTTTAGCTTCACATCATTTTGCTCATGTAAAGCTAAATTTTTTAGCTTCACATCATTTTGTGAGGTTAAGTTTCATATTTTTTCTTAAGATAAGGTTATGATGCTATAAATTTTTATTTGTATAGGTTCTCATAGTTTTAATGAGATTAAGTAAAAAATTTTTGTTAACATTAATTTTTGAAGAGATTAATGTTTATACATATCAATTCACTACTTCAAACATTGTTGTTAACAAAAATTAAATAAAACTTCACCATGTTAAAACTATTGTGAAGCCAAAAAATTTAAACTTCACCTAGCAATCCTTATGTGAACCCTTCAAAATCAAACTTCAAAGTATTTACAAAAGTGTCACCTCCAAAATCATGTTTTTTGATCAAATGCG